>FXXK01000623.1:0-68335 GCA_900184695.1 Betula pendula | reverse complement strand
ATATATCACAGATAAACATAGCACATCGTTATGAAATTACAAAATCATAGAATTGGACAAAAAATCTTACAATGAAAAACTATTTATGACAACAGCTTTCACTAACCCATGTACATCTCCTTTGAGCAGATTAGATCTAAGACATGGTTAACCAAAATTCTCACCAACTTATTTTCGGCCGTAAGAGATAGTTTTTCACACAGATCTACTTCTCATTGACCCTAAAGGTCAAGAAATAATACTCGTTCTTGACCTGAGGATCAGGACAAGAACAAAAAGTAAATACATCAAAAACCCTTTGCCAACAGCAACGACAAAGGGGAACAAAATCTGGAAGGCCATGACATGCTACGCGCGGGTGCGTGAAAGACACACGCCGGTGCGTGGAGGTGGTCGATAGGACGTGGAACGGCCGAGGAAGGCGGTAATATGACACGTTTGTGGATAGAACCGGCGAGAAAATGCAGGTATGATTTTGTGAAAACCATATCTAATTTAGTGAGCTTTGTCTTCGCTTTCTCATTGAGGGGCAAAAGTTTGTCTTCGATTTGTAGAGCGTGCCAGATTTAGTTCTAAGATTTGCAGGGAGTGACGGTTGGATGGAGATGAGGTCAAGATCAATGGTTCCATGGAAGAGAGAGGCCAGTGCAGGGTTGCAAATGAGGAGAAAAGTGAGGTTGAGATGGGTGAGAAATAGACGTTGTGGATCTGCTGAAGAAAGGGAGAAAAGAACGAAAAGCAAAAAGAGAAGAAAGTCAAAAGGAACTGGAAACGAAGGGGGGAAGGGAGAAGGGATGGAAAAAAAACTCCATCCCTCCTCCATTCGAGAAACGCAAGTCTTTTTGCTTATTGACTTTCTCGTGACAATTTGATGATGATTATTCAAGATGGATATTCTTATTAGAGAAATTATTTTAGTTATCAAGGAGATCCATTCTTGACAAGATAAAGATTTTCTCTATTTCATGGTAAAATTTAATGTTGTTGTATTTAACCGTATAAATGATGTTACATCATTTAAATTTTTTAACAGCCATGTTAACATATTTATCATGCAACGTCATCTACACCATTAATACAATAATATTAAATTTTGACCAAAAAATGACTCAAAAAATTAAGAGTTCCTATTTTCCTACAACCCCATGTTTTTTGTGGGGGAAATGTTATCCTATTTATTGTGTTTATTTTTATTACTAATATCATTTTTCTTAAGCCAGTGCCAAATACTGAATAAAAAAAAAAAAGGCACACCTCAAAAAATAAAAAAAGACAATGACGAGAGCGATTAATAAAGGGGACCACTTAATTACAAAAAAAAAATAAAGGGGACCACAATTAGTATAATTGTACTTACCCACTATCATAGCATTAAACCAACACCTTACTGGATGTGTGTACGAATAATTATTGAATCTTAAATAAATCCTTTCGTCTCCTTGACTTTATTTTATTAGTATTTATCGTACTTGTCGATGACACAAATTTCAATATTCTTAAAATAAAAAAGAAAACTAGTAATTCACTTTTGGATTTTTTTTTTCCCCTAAGCTCACTTTTGGTTTAATGGATAAAAAGATCATCATACACATTGTATAAATAGAAACATCATCAAGCACTTTGGTAAAGAAAATCAACTTGTCATTGTTTACAACAATAATTCATGTATCTTAAAGTAATTTTATTTTTTTTTTTCGTTTCTTTCCACTTTATTTTAATAGTGTCCGTTATTACAAGTGATGCACAAATTCTAGTATCCTTTGGATAAAAAAAGTTTTTTTTTTTTTGTTTTTTTTTATTTATAGTTTCACTTTTGAAATAATAGAGAGATAATCATCTTTTTTTTTTTTTTTTTCTATTTAAAGTAGGAAAAAGGGTTACAAGGGATCATACAACCATAGAGGAGTGGGCACCCTAACACAAAGCCCAAACGACACTGACAATACAATAAAAGTAACCAAGTATAGGCAATGGTATCATTAATGATCCCAAAAATATCATTAACAATCTGGCCTGTTTAAGGGCCGCACAAAGCGATCTAATAAGGTAAAAGGGCCCCGTGAGGAGTCCCAAGGGGATCGTCAAGCACGTTACATCGAAAGAAAGATTATCGTGTACTTGGTAAATGGCGACTTATGTACTTAGAAGAAGATATATTACCAATTGCCTACTTATGTACTAGAAGAAGATATAACCAAAAAAAAAGTAACTAAACCTATTGTGTGTTTGAAGCCTTGAATTTCCACTTTTCCGGCTCCAAGTCAATTGAAGCTTTTTAAATGCTTCTTTCATTATTTTCTTTTTCTTCTTCTACTTATTTCTTTCTTTTCTTTGTTGTTGTCATTGTTTTTTTTTTTTTTTTTTGGTTTAGGGTGGGGGCAATATATATATATATTTTTTGGGGGGGGGGGTTTTGGGGTTGAGAACTTTTTTAATCAAACATTTCGGTGGATTTTTTCTTTTTTTTGACCAGATTGTAGAGGGGTTAAGGACTATGTGAAGTTGTAAGAAACAAACAATCCATGCCTAGAACTCACTCATCCTTAATTTTCCTTTCTCCCTTTTATTAATTTATTTTTATTACTAGGGTAAAAATAAAGTTAAAACAATAACAAAAAAAAAGTCATCCTCCACAACCCTTCATGGATAGCCATGCGCCGTGTTGAGCCCATAACCTCCACACATCCCCTAAAAAGTGGAGGCTAGCTCTTAGAATTTATAGTAAAATGGGAAGGCAAAGAAGGCAGTACTTTTACATCTTGTTTTTTTTTTTTTTTTAATAGATGAGTAAACATAAAATTGCAATCTCAAATTAAAGCAAAGTAATAACTAAAACAAAGACCAAAAAAATAACATGATCCATTAAAAAAAAAGAGTAAGAGCATGGACGAAATTAGGATTTGAAATAAGCGGGGACATAACTAAATGAAAAAAAATTTTTAGGATAAAAAATTAATTTTAGAAGGACGAATTCATAAAAAAAACATAAAATTTAGAAGAGTTCTTAAATTTTTTAAGGATTTTTTAAAATTTTGGAAGACTCTTATTCTCCTAATATGAGGAAAAGTTGCTAATAATGCTGGTGGTCGTGACCCATGATAAAATTTGTGAGTTAAGAGACACCCGAAAGATTCTTTTAACTTCAAACTAATTCTAGAAATAGCTGACAGTAAATCGACTGTATTATGAAGTTTGGTTCAGATTTGAATCTGAAATTTTCTTTGAAGACATTTTACAGCTTCTGTAGTTGCAATGTTCTTCTTAATTAGTGTGCGGGTCATGTGCCTCTAGGGCTTCAATCAAGTGTGTGAATGATGTTCCTAGCTATAGAACCTAACATATTCTTCTCTATAATCTTTGAGTATTTTCACAAGTCACTACATGTGTGTCTTGAACTCGAAAACAGTTCTACCTATCAAATGTGACACCACCTTCATAATTTTATTGTGCTTCTGCTTTCTCCACTGTTCTATTCTTTTCTTGCAACCTTATTAATTAGGGTTTAATATGGTTCTGGTTGGCTGACATGCCAGTTTTTGTCCTAATGCTTTTCATTAAATTATTTCATTATTATAAATAAAATACTTCAACTTTATTTGCTGATTGCGACCCTTGTGATGTTTCTGTGGCTCTATTCTATGCCCTTTCCTCTTAACAATTCTGGTAGTAAAATATTCATATATTTGAGTAAGATAAACCGATACAAATTTCTAAGTATAACTCATTTTTTAAAATTGACTTGTAAAAAGAAGGTGTTTAAGAACTTGATACAAACTTTAGGTAATATTCACTTTTAAAAACTAGCTTACAAGTGAAAGGTGTCCAAGAGCTTGAGGGGTACCAGGATCGTAACATACCACCATGCTCCATAGTTAATGTTCACGGCGACCCACTTTATTGACACTGATTCGATGGTAGTTCTTTCTCTTTTGGTGACTCTACTCATCTATTAGTATTTTAATCTAGCCTATAAGTCGTCCCTTTTATAACTCAACTTATAGCGTGGTGTTTGACTCTTATATCAAATTATACAAACATTAAATAGAACTCACCCTTAAAAATTAACTTACAAGAAGAAGATGTCCAAGAACTTGTAAGACACTAGAATTATAATAGAGCTTATGTATTTAAATCATATATGATACTTCATACTTAGGATCGTAACATATTATCATGCTATGCAATTGACGTTTGCAGCCGATGTCTATGGCAACTCATTCTATTTTATAGATCGCCTCTTTTGTAACTCAAACATGTGATGTTGTGTCGGGGCTAAGTATTAATACAAAATTGCATATAAAACTCGGTCTTAAAAACCAACTTCCAAAAAGAAGAATTCCTTTCAAGTTTTTCCCGCTCCCACTAGTATTATGGCTTGGATCCATTGATCAGTTTGCGCACATACACACAGAAAAGCTGGGGAGGATTAAACTAAAGTATTCTGGTGAGATTGGTGGTGTGACACTTTTTTTTTTTTTTTTGGAAGGAATAAAGAAACTTGGGGGGGCATAAAAAGATGGAGCACTAGTTGGAGACACATGAGGGATTGTTTCTTTTTGAGTTCCGTTACCTCAAAGAATCTAAAGTATTTAATCTCACTGTAGTTATAGTAATGTACGTGGGGAAACGGGTAAAAGATTCCTATTCAAAGGCTTATGAACGTGACTTGGGATGTTATAATATTCATTTTTTGACTGAGTTTACTTTTTTGCTCAGAAATCAATTCATTTTATACAGACAAGAGTATAATTCACTCGATCAAACATTAAAAAAAACACAAACAACGCCTAAACAGAAAGAAAAGAAAATTTTTTTAAAAAAAAAATCCATCTGGGCATCATGATGACTATATATTTTTCTCTATAAAAAAATATTTTTTTTAATAGTTAAAGTTCTTAGCGATGTTATTTGTAAAAAAATCTCAAAAAGTAGTCGAGGACAGAAAAGGAGTACGTTTTTAACAAGCAAAAAAATCTAACAATGTTGAACAGTGAGTTTGGGTTGACTAAGCTCATGATATACTTGGTGGCAAGTCACGATTTATTAGTTAACATGAGCAAGATTAAAAAAATTAAGTTAAATTTAAAAAAATATAACTAACAAAGTAAATTAACAATTCAACAAAATTTTAATTATAGTTTAAAATATATAAATGTAAATTGAAATAGAAGTCGCTAAATTTTAATTCGACACAAGCTGGTTTTCGAATTTGATTAGAGTTTAATAGAATTATTATTCTTATTTATAATATCAGGTAACTAAAATTATATATTCCATATAATAAAAATATGTAACAAAAAATATATATATTCATCAACAATTAATTTAAGAGAGCAATCTTAACATAAAAATCTACATAGACTATTTTATAATTAAATCATAAATTTTAAAATAAATGAATGTAAAAAATTGATTACATATCTGAAAATTTGCAAGAATGAGAGAAATTGTCAAAAAAAGGTTATCTTTTCACTCTATTCTAAGCACTGACTTTGTACACCTCCCAACCTTTCAAAAAATATCTAGTTACTTTGATCTGTTGATCAATTAGGTTTTTAAGCAAATTTGAATAGAGGCTATATTGTAATTGTTTGACAATTTTTTTTTTGAGGGACTCAAAAATAAACGTTGAGATTGACGACTGTATTTGTTTCATAATAAGAAGGGAGGGGGCACTATTTTTTAATAAACACAACTTTTCATGAGAGATTACTGATAATATTGATGGCCCTGAGTGAGGGTGGACAACCGAGACAAATCTATTTGGACTAAAGGGATTTTTAGGCAGGTTAGGGAGGTCGTTTGCCGCTTGCTAGCTCCGCCATTGATGATATTCTAAAATGGTTAGAAGTTATCACCAAAATGTTATTGTGAGGTAAACTTAAGAGAGTTTGCCTAAGGACATAAAGAGAAAAAATAGAACATGAAAACTAAAGAAAAAAAAGATAAGTGGGTGTCAACCAACTTTTTTTTTTTTCAGCAAAAGATCGTGAGATACCATTAAGGGGATTGGAGGAGGGGATCCTCTCTACTTGCATACAATAGAACCATAAAATAGGAAATTGTGTTAAACGGCCCGACATATTGTAGGTAGAAGCCAATAAGGCAAAACTGGTTACTTTTTTTTTTTTTCATTCTATATATTTGAGTGTAGTTTAGGATGGATTGGATGATGATAAGTATTTTTTTTTTCCTTCCAAAATAATATTATCTAAGTCCTAGAGATCTTGTTTACAAGACAGCCATGAGAATAGCTTTTGCGGGATCTAGTGGGGCATTTCTATGGTTCTATGTATGTAACATTTCTCCCCTTTTGTCTCAACAAAGAGTTGTGGGTTTGATTGTCCCCCAACTTTTACTTAATTTGTAATGTTTCTGTTAAACTTTAAAAGTTGAAATCAACCATCTCAAATTATAAGACACTTTCACTTTTCCTCCTCTTTCCGCATTTTTTGTTAACTTGGATGAAAAATGCATCACGTGATGTAAAATATCCATATACCCCAATCAGATGTGTGAAAATACCTTTATACTCTTAAATTAAACAAATAATAATAATAATAATAAAAAACCTTCTATGGCCATGGCATGGAGACCCACGGCCAGAAATCGACAGCATCAACACCAACGAGTTCTATTGTAACATACCCAAAATTAATTAACTAATAATTAATCTCTAAGTGTCATCACTAAACCATAATCAAGATTAAAGTACTGAAAATTCATTTTTTTTTTTAATTTATTATCAACATTAATCATTACAACTAAAACATCTAGTAAGTAACGATCACATTAACCATATTCCCCGTTCCCCGTTCCCCGTTGTGATTCAGGAAAAAAAAAAAACGGTAACCATCACATTATGTATAACAATCATACACAATATCTATCATCACCACAAAGTAGATTTAAGCTACATCTTAATACACCAAAATCATCTTCAGTCATTAAGTCTCCACCTTCACCTTAAGGCACTAATTATCATGAGTGGTCTATGAGATTCCATTATAAGCCCTCAAGCAATATAGGGTCGAAAATATCATGCCAAATAGCCGTGTATACCTTGTGATCTTCTTTGCTCAAATCCTAGTATTGGCTCTCTATAAAACATATTGTTTACATGTGGAAAAGAATGAAACGATAAGTCCATAATTTAGTGAGTAGATCATGACAATGAACCCAATAATTTTGAAACATAAGAGTAAAATCATGCTTGCATCTTGCATTAGTATTTTCTCAATATGCTAAGGTAGAAAATTATGTTGATGCATAAGTATACAATATATATAATTATAACATAAATCATAACTCGCTATATTATGGTTTATCCGTACCTATAATCCTCTTATGATAGGATTGAGCCATTTAAGTCATTTAAGCCTATTCATTCAAAATGAATGGCTTGAATTTAGCCATTTAAGCCTTCAAATAAGAGAAAAAAACAAAAAAAACATAAAGTAAAGGAAGTGGGACCACTCCCTTGAGGAGCCTGATCATTGTTTTTCTCATTCAAGGGATGATAAGCCACTCAAAGGAAGTGGTTGTAATGGTTTAATTACCCCCAATAGAGTGACCGACCATCATCTCACCTTTTGAAGGGGTAGTCGGCCATGGATTTGCTTGGGTTGGCTGACCACCCTCAAGAGGGTGGGTATGGTTGGAGTGAGCGAATTGCCTTCGAAGGGGTGGCTGACATCATTAGACACTCTCATGGGGGTGGTCGGCTTACCTCAATCATATCCTTATATGGTTAATAACCTTAACGCTTTTATGCGGTTATCTATTGGCTTCTCTTGATTTTTTGTTTTTGTTTTTGTTTTTCCTTTTTCATTATTTTATTATTTATGTGGTTAAATTCAAACGGTTCATTTTGAATGAAAGGCTTGGTTCCTTAGAGCATTAGCAGCAGCTTCCCTTAAGTTTTTCTTTAATGTAGGGAACAAAACTATTTTTTAGTTCCCTAGTTAAATGCACTCCACAGCAGCTTCCCTTCATCTTTCCTTACATGAATTAAATACTATTTAAATTAAATGCTAGAAGAAAGAGAGAGGAAAGAGAAATCATTTAAATATTGTTTTAAACAAATGGTAGAGGAGAGAGAAAGTTTTTTATATTTTAATAATGCTAAGGGAACCACTTTTGGTTCCCTAGATGAAGGGAACCAAAAGTGGTTCCCTTCGTGTTTCTATAGTTTAGGGAACACTTAGGGAAGCTATTGCAGGGACTTTTTTGTGTTTTTTTAACAGTTTTCCCTACACTAGGGAAGGGAATGGAGTTTAAGGGAAGCTGCTGCTAATGCTCTTAGAATTACAAGCCCCCTAAAATTGCAATGACCTCAGTCCCTTCATTCAAACCTTTTAGACCTTACATTATGGGACTAGAGATTGGGTAATAATATTTTGAGACCGTTGAACTCTTCCAGGAGCAATATATTGGTATCTTGTTTTAGTGATAAACTAACTACAATTATGGAGTGCTGAATAGAATAAAATCTTATTGATAGATAAAAGAAAATTAAATAAGATCTTCTACAAGGGACTCATTGAATATGCACTCTCGATTCCTCAAAATTAATAAGCAAGTCAATGGCATCTAATTAAGAAGTTGATTGTAGATGATTTAAAAAGAAAAAAGGAAAAAAGAAAAAGAAAAAGAAGAAGTTGATTCTTGATTGTAGATAAGCTCTGCCGCAATCACATTTGTAGATAATAAATACACTATGTAAATAACTTTTATAAAATCTTGACACAAATTAAACCATTTGCACATTTCAATCAAAAGCTATACCTATAACTTTTTCTTCTCTTATTTATTTTCTTCCCTTCTCTCTTATTATGATCAACCTTGTTCTCCCTTGGAAGGCCCAAACCCCCAAAAATATGTAAACAAAAAATTATATTACTTTTATTGATGATAACACCTTAAAAAAAGAATTAAGTGCAGCCTGACCCCCATAAATTAAATTTTTACAACCATCCTGACAATAGGTGCCTCATCGATAACCAAGGTCTCTTCCACCTTAGGACAATGGTTTTACGTAATAAATTAGATTCCAATTGTGAACAAAATATGATACATTTAAAAAATTTAAACTCATAAAAAAACTATGATTCTAATAACTTAATTAATGAAAATAATAAAAGAATTGATCTTTTTATAAAGGTGTCAACTAACTCCAATAATAAAGATTTAAGATTAGTTTGAGTTTGCAATTTCAAAACGTGAAATTTAAAGATTTAAAATTAACGATTTAAAAATATAATTTTAAAAAATACAGTTTACCCTTTAAAACTGCATATTCTTAAAAACACGTATTTTCTTACTTGCAATTTAAAAATACACACACATATATATATTATTTTTAAATCTCATTTTTAAAAAACTCACTCTATTACCTACACATTTTTTATGATTTGATTTAAAATTATTCTTTTTATTTATGAAATTATAATACATAAACACTTTTAGAATTGTAGCCAAAACTAGAAAGCAAATCTGGTTTTTAGTAAGTTGAAGGGTTTATACGTAATAAGAGGTTTTCCATTATAAGTATCATAGATTAGAACCCATAATAAAAATGATAATGATATTAATGTTTTTTGCAATTTGTTGGTGGAAAAAAAAAAGGGGGAAGGAGGTAATAAACAGGACCCTGTTTTGCGCTAAATCAACCGTTTGAGCATCTGGAAGTGACAGTTATCGTACAAGATTAAGATTCATAGCAATTATCCGTTTAAATTGTTAGTCCACCTTAGGCCGATAAAGTAAAAAACTGTATATAAGACTCACCTACTCGGATAAAGACATATATGATGCGGCTATATATGATAGTTTGAAAAGTTGTAGAGGTAAAAAAATATTCAAATTTCTTTAGGGAAATGTCAAATGTCAGCCCCCCTGGATTTAGTTGTCTGCTGAGTTATCAACCCAAAAATGATACATAAGCTAATAATCTTGACCAAAAACCTAGAAAAAGAGGAGTACAAAAGCGAGATAAGCAAAGTCAAGGATTTCTTTGTGTCTGAATGCAGAGAAAAAAAATGTTTTTGTTTTGCATCATTCAGATTTTGGTGGTGGGCGTGGAAGTGCTCCACCAAGCTCCCCCTACAAATCATTTCTTGAGGGTGAAATGACGGAAAGCCACATGAAACTTTATCCGTAGACTGTATATTAGAGAAGAAATCGGCACAATGGGACAAGCAAGCATGAGAATCTTGACTGTGAGGCATTGTTAATTGCCAAGTGTTATCTCATAGAATCCATTTTGGATTTTCCATCTTCCTTCTGTCTACACATAATGACATACTACTCCACTCTTGAATTCTTGAGAGCGAGATAGAGTTTGAGTGCGATAAGAATTCTCAGCAATTATCTGTTCAAATTGTTAGTACTTTAGTCAGTTAATGTGAGAGACGTATTTTTTTTAGTAAATCAAAAAATAATTTTTAAATTAAATTTTTCTATGACATAAAGCGCGAGAACATAATAAAAATATACCTAATTCTTATTGGTATATAAAATTTTTCACGCAATACCAAAAAAAAAAAAAAAGGAAAAAAAAAGAAAAAAAAGGAAAAAGAAAAAGAAGGATGAATTTGTTTGAAAGTAGTATGCGTGGAGAGCTCGTATAAAACTCACAGTTTAAGTAAAATTTTACCTTATCCGATAGTTATTTAGATAAGTATGTTTTATATCAAATTGCTAGTAATTCGAGTAAATAATATACTTGTCGATCCTTATCGGTTGCCAGCTGTTGTAAGCGAAGGAGATGTGATCTGACACGTGTTTTTTTGCAATTTCATTTGATGGGCGTCACCGCATTATTCTGGTAGGTCCCCCCTAAGTACGAAAACTTCCATTAATGGTGGACTGGACAAATGTGGAAGTCATGCGAGAAATAGGTCCATGTATATATCATGGAAAAATAGAGATCGTGTGGCTGTTATTTTATTTTATTTTTTTTCAAATTTTTTTTTATAATTATAAATATAATTTTTTCGATTTTGATATGACTATCAAGTTAGTTTTTAGAATTCTAATTTGAATAATTTAATTTTTTAATACTAGATTTGGAGCATATCAAATATAATCATATAATTTTCATAACATCATTAAATAGTATTATTATCTTTTACTTTTTCTTTATCTTACTTGTGATCTATATTTACCAAAATCACCCTTTTCTGCTCCAACCCAATCATTTTCGATTTTGACTCTTACCAACTCAGTAAAATTATTCCATTCCACCTCCCAATCATAGCACACCAAAAACGCTAAAAAAATGTCAGAAAACGACTCGTTTTGGAGCCGATTTTCAGAATCTGAAAGTGGCCAACGTCAATTTCATAGAAACAAATCAATAAGAGAAGGGGTGTGGGCGGAAGTGGTACAAGTGAATGGAAAGAAGAGTGAAAGAAATTAAAGAATAATTATGTATTTAATGATGGTTGATGATGTGATGGACATTATATGTATCTCACGTGACTAAAAAAATTTATTTTGTTAAATTTTAATACTAATAAAAAAAAAAGTATAATAAAGATCGATATTGATTTGTCACAACTCTAACATTCAAAATAAATTGTAAAAAAAAAAAAAAAATCCAATCCATCAAAGTGATACTCACATCAAAATTCAAAGGTGATATTTATGGTTTTTTTTTTTTTCTTTATCGAGTAAGTGATTTATGTATAACGAGGAGAACGGAGGTACAAATCATCCCTTTGCCTTTACAATGTACAAAATTGCTTAATTTTTTATTTAATTCAATTATCTTATTATTTCGGGTGGAATGTCACATTTGAAAAGTTTAGGAAATAAACTAGGAAAGAAACTAGTCATTAGTCATTAAGACCGAAAGGAGGACGATTATTAATCACCAGCAGACCGGCTTTTATATATATATAACACGACTTCGTTTCATTTGTAGGGTTTGAAGACTTAAGTTTTTTCACATTCTCAGTTTCTTGCATCTTCAATGTACAAAATTGCTTAATTTTTAATTTAGTGGAACCTGATCCCCTTAGATTAAATTCTTCTTTCCGTCGCAGAGTAAATAGAATTCTTATTTCCTTAACTTTTCAAAAGTTTCAACGGGTCCTTAATCCTTTCTTTTTTATTTTGTTTTTATTTTAATTTTTTTTTTTTTTGGATAAGTAGCTCCGACATGATTACTTTCTGTGGGTGGGCCTTGATCCATGGGCCGAATGGTGCCGCGAATGAGAGAGATGTTAATGATAAGAATGACTTTCTTTTTTTATTTTTTAATTTTTGTATGATTTGAGGTGGTAGAGTATCTTCCACTCCATCTTTGTTATTGTTAAGCAGCTGGAGGGTGGAGGGCCGAATGAGGTTGATGACACATGATGATATTGGTTCACGATGCCCTTTTAGTAACTGCCAAAACTCTATGCAAATTGCTTTTCTCCTGTGCTGTATTTGCACTCAAAAAAGAAAAAAAAGGAAAAAAAAAAAGAAGCAATTCATTAACATATAAACCTATAAAGAAAAAGGTACCAATGATGCATTATCATATCTTCTGCCTTGATTGCATATAATGAAGCTGCCTTAGGAATGGACAATCCAATGCTAGACGTCGGACCAGTACCCTCCTCATGTCCATCTTGCTGACGTGGCATCCATTTATTTATTTTTAAAAAATAAAATCAAAACTTTCAAAGTAATTAGGTATACTCTTCGTTCTAAATCAGCCTCAAGTTCATTTTCTCCACAATATTCCTCCTTCAAATCCATTTGGTGGTGGGTTGTCGGTGGTACCGGTCGCATGAACCTGGTGATTTCCATCCACGAGATCTATCAACGATTGCTATAAAAAAGAGAGAGGGGGAATGGCGATAGTGGTTGGTCATAAACCAACGAGGAGAACAACGTCCTACGAAGCTCATGGCATACGGGGGCTCGGAGCACAGTAGTGGAAGGAGGAGAGGGAGAAGCAAGGTGGGTAGGGAGGTGGTTTGAAGGGGAGAAATTTTGGAGAAAAAAATGGATTTCAGGTTGATTTTGAACGAAGAGTAAAGCTTATTTTGAAAGTTTTGATATATTTTTTTTTTAATAAAAAAGTGGACGCCATGTCAACCGGACGAACGGGAGGAGAACGTTAGTTTAACGCTTAGCATTACTTTCCAATGATAATTATAGAGACATGCTACTTCTCTATCTCTTATTTATTTATTTTTTTAAAAAAATTAATTATTAAATTTAGAAATTGATAAGAGACGAAGAAACTAGTTTTTCTTAAGTATATTATTGACGGTCAAAAGAAAAAACAAAACCACAACATATATGCAATATTTTTTTTAACGATTTAAATTTAGTTTCCCTCTCTTTCTCTTACTCTTTCTCATGTTATAATTTTCTCTTTCTCATCTCGATTCATAGATTTGTTTTTTTGCTTTTGAAATGAAGGCTTTCATCCATTCATAGATATATGCTGCCGGGGATTTTCATTTCAATGCAAAATGTTTTTGTCTGAGTGCATTAACAAAAATATAATATGGCTTTTAAAAAGAGAATTTTGATGAATACATATGGGTCATATCTGTCACATTGATTACAAATAACTAGCCTGCCAATTAGGCCGGCATACATCTCTTAGCAAAGCAATCTGGCAATTAGAGTTGCCTAAATATTGCTGGCTAGGTCTATAATTGCAAATGATTGCTGTTTGTCAAAAATTGTCAACTAATTATTTACTACTCAATACCCAAAACATAATTAATTAATTCTCGTATTTTCACATAACAGTGGATCCTACAAGTAAATTTCATAGTGGGACTTATCAATCAATTGAAGCAAATGAGTTACCCCCCACCATACCCCTATGGGATTCGGATCTACTCAAATTAAGAAAAAAAAAAGAAAAAGAAATTTTAAAATTTTAAAATACAAACCCTCCATTACATTTAAAGATTAAAACAAATAGCAACTTATTTTCTATTATTGAAGGAAGTAAATATATTTTCAAAGAAGCCTCTTATTATATATGAGAATCTCTCTCTCTCTCTCTCTCTCTCTCTATATATATATATATTCAGAAATTTTGTTTACTCTTAAAATTGTTAAGAGTTTTGCAATTGTAACTTTGAATTATCAAAACTTTTAATGTCGAGTTTTTAATTATCAGCCTTTTTTGATATCACCATATGGTTAGGGTTTTACATTAAATCAAACGACTAACAGATGAAATATGTCTTATAGCCTTATATAATTTATAAAAATACAAATTTGCATTTAAAAAAAAAAAAAAAGTTGATCAACCTGGTCACTTTATTTTGTTTTAAATAATAAAAAAAAGAACATTTTGGACATTTTGACACCATCATTTAAGATTTGACAGAAAATCGTGACATTAAAAGCGGTTGAAAATTTGAAACCCTACATTAAGAGTTTTAATAATTTGAGATTACGATTGCAAAACCGTTGACAATTCAAAAGTAAGTGGACCTTTAAAAAAAAAAAAAAAAAAATTGTGTTTGGGATTGTATTGTACATATATGCCTGAGTTGGAGGGACAAAATGAGCAACCCACACACTCTCTCAATCAGAATCAAGTAAATCTGTTGAAAATAAAAGAACCATGAAATACGGAGGTGAGCATTTTATTTTATTTCAACATACATATTTATGTCGGACTATCAGATTGAGTAAAGGGTAGGCTTGCAATGGTGGGATTTTGGTGGCCGCAACTGCCAATTAAATTCAAACTTAGTGTCCTTTTTCTTTGTTTTTGTTTTTTTCAATTCCTCTAAAAAATATCACACATAGCCACCAAGTAAAAGCTGAATTGCTCAAGAAAATTATTATTATTATTATTATTATTATTATATTAGTATAAAAATACACTTAACCTTCCTATGGTTTGATGTAGTCCTATAATTACCCTTAGCTTTCTAATTCTTCTAATCTAGCATTTTATTTTATTTAATAGTTCAAATCAATTACTTCCATCCACTTTCTACTAAAATTATTAAAGAAAATTAGTCAAATGAGAATAATTGGACACCATAAGGAGTGATTAGAGAGAGAGAGAGAGATGTGGGTTACATACATCTTTTGTGACCAATTTTCATTAATTATTTTAATAGAAAAAAATTAATAAAATTGATTGGTTAGAACGATTTGATATTAAAGAGTGTCGGTATATTTAAGAAATTAAAAACCCATGGGTGTCAATAGAAATTTTAATAAAACAAAGGGGATGCAAGTAAATTTTGCTTTTCTAAATATTTTAGATAGTACAAACTTTATTTAAAAAGAGTTACAAATTGACATGATAGGTGAGTTTTGACCACAAATATAATGGGGGGATCTATCTCGTGGATTGGGCACACTTCACATATTATATTTGGCGCCGACACTCATAATCATATCAGCTTTGTAACTAGTATCACTTTTGTAAATAGGTAAAAAGCAAAAAAAAAAAAAAANAAAAATATCACTCTTGTAAACGGGTGGAGCTAGGAATTTAGATGTGAGGGATGAAATTAAAAATTAGGAGCGTAAGAATTTGATTTTAAAAGAATTACAAGAACTATTTTTTTTTTTTTTTAAAAAAATAGAGAATATTTTGAGATTTGGGACTAATCAAAGCCCTCCTAAGCCCAATAGTACCCTTCTATTAGTTATATTTTTATTTTTTTTTGTTTTTTCTGTCAATGAGTAAGTGCTCCAATAGAAGATTCAGGAATAATTATTTTATGTATTCTCGAATTTATTTCTTTTTAATTTCACTCAATTCATATATTTATATTTTTTCAATTCAAATAATAAAAATAATAAAATTTGGTTTCTTTTAAAAGTTCTTTTATTATTTTTTTTAGAAATATAATGCTTTTGAATAGTTTTGCTCCTGCTCTTAGACAAAACTAGTCATTTTATTCGGACAAATTATTTTTGTCTTTTTGCTTTCTTTATGCCCGCAACCCTACTAGGTATTTAAGCTTCGAATGGACAGCTTAGCCGCCATTTTATGTTTTTTTTTTTTCTTAGTTTTTTAATAAGAAACGTTGTAGAAGTGATTTTTATTTTTTATTTTTTATTTTTGCAAAGCCTTGAATTTTCTAAAATTTGTATTATTAAAAAGGTCAAAGAGTGGCATTAATTGTAGGTGGATATATATATATATATAGTCCATCCTTTTATTGATTGATCGATCTTAAAAGTTCAAAAGTCATCCCTACATTTAATTGTTTAAAAATTAGGCTCGGCCTTATCAAAAAATTCTACTTCCAATATTGCACACAAAATTTTGTACATCAATCGATCAAAATCCATCACAACACAGAGCTGAAACAATGAAATTTAAGCATGACGACAAAGCAAAATCCTGAGCAGATCATAATTAAACGCCAGCAATATACTCAGGAGATATTAACATGGAAAAAGATTGATGATTTAATGGAATGACGACAAAGAAGTGGATAAGAGAAAAGGATTCATCCCATGAAGAAGATAAAGTGAATAGTGAGCTTGATAAGACAAAAGATTTTGCAACTTGTTCTAATTTTGCGTGGTTACATTTTTCTCTTATAATGTTTTTTTTTTTGGTGAGATATTTGCGAGGACAATATGTTTATGTTTATCCAATCTTATATGTACGGTCCACATTCAATTTGCTTATTTTTTGTGGAGGGAATAGGCATCATGTAAGGACACAATTCTTTTTGTATCTAGTCCGAATGTAAAAACTTTTTGGGTGTCGTTTATAGCACTGACAATTTTCATCATGAGACGTTACAATTAGCGCTGTTGGTAGCTTAATCCGCCATCTTTTTATCTTGAGAATCTTCTTCGAGACTGTTGAATGGATTGTTATATAGATAGTATTATTTTGTTGGTCTTTGATTTAATTTCTGTCGTTTTCTTTTTTTGTATTGTTTTGATTGCTACTGTAGTTCTTTTACTCATCTATTTAAAAAAAAAAAAGACAAGAAAGGGACAAAAGAAATTAATAGGGACCATGAAAAAGGGTAGAAAATTGCTACTTGTAATATCCCTCGTGCATATCCCTATATCCATATATATTTTTTTTCAATCATATCGTTGATTTTAAACTCAGAGGATGTGTATACAGAAATAAAATAAAATGTGTAAATAATAAAAATTAAGAATCTTTCTAAATTTGCTTACAAGAGAGAAAAAAAAAAAAAGAAGAGAAAATCTAAAAACCGCAACTTGTTCTGTAGGTTTAAGTCGAGTAAAGGGTACTGTTCCAAAGTTCTTTGGGCTTAGAGATGATCTACAAGATTTTTTTTTAAAAAAAAAAATGGAAAAAACAAAACAGAAAAAAAAAAAAAAAACAAAAAACAAAAAGAGAAAAAAGGGAACATTTTGGAAGTTGTTGGACATCCTCTAAGGGTGAAATTTATCAATTGCATTCACATTGCGCTTCAACAATCCTTATTTCCAACTTGTATATATAAGAACAAAAGTTTAAAACAATAGATGTACATGTCAAACTTTTCTACAATAATGCACACATGTTAAAAAACAAAGAATTGTGAAATTGATAAGTTATCCTTTATGTTAAAATCTTAGGTTTATAGAAAAAATACGGGTTTAATTATTTAATTAATATTCTAATATCACATGTGAACTTAGACTCTAACTCAATGAATAAGGTCCAAGAAATGAGATATTTAACTTAAAACGGAGGTGGATCCTAATTCTTCCCGCTTAATTGGTAACGTGTAAATTCAAAATATATAACTTATATATAATATGAAGGAGTTGGAATTGAGCGTTACTTGTTTTGATGTCATGATAAGTTGTTATTTATCTTAAAAAGTTAAAATAATAATAAAAGCTTATAGTGATTCTACTATACAAGAATTTCGAATCATTGTCTTGAAGCTCATCCTCTTCATCATCAAAAAGATCGGCTTGCCCCGAAATGCTATAAGTAGAAAAGAAGAAGAAGAACATGATGGTCTATCATTGTGTCTGTGAAGGTAGAGAAAGGCTGTGAAAAAAGTAGAACTCAATGTATGTAACTTTTGCTTCCTTGACTTTGGAATTCATGATTTGTAGGTCATTGCAGAAGAGAAGACAATGGCAAAAAATGCATCATTTTTGTGGGCAAACACTCATACGAATAAAATATAGTCAAAAAGAAAGGTGGAAGCAATCGAAAAAATTTGCTCAATCTCTATATACACGCCAAGTAGTACATTAATGCATGCTAGCCATGAGATTTTGCTTGGAATTTGGCATAATGAAAGTGAGACAAAACGTGAAGGACACGTCTTAGTACTGGTTTTTTAATATTTTTGGATTGATTTTAGAACTTTATAGAGTGACCTGGCGTTTTTATTTAATAAATATATATATGAATTGAATGAAAAGTTGTTTGATGTTGCAAACCATAAATCACGATCAATTATATTGTTTGGGTTGAAGCACTAGCTGCTTCATGGTCTGTTTATTAATTTGTTATAATTTCTTTTTCTTTTTTTTTCTCGTTATACTTATTTCCTTGGAACTTGACTGTGACGTTGCTATGAAAAAAAAGAAAAAGAAAANTAGACAGTAGAATAAAATATTTGGTACTTAATTCTCTTGCACCGAAATTGGATCTTACACTGAATTGTTCCATGTGTTTTTTAGCTTTTGCCTCTCTAGAATTGTCTTCCCTTGTCGGTGGAACACACTGTGAGAGTGCTACCTACTGTCAAAGAGCCTCCAGATGCTCAAAAAACGATTGAGAAAGAGATTTTTTGACGCCTTTTTTCAATCACGTTCTCACAAACAGCATAAAAACATAGCACACAGGTTTTTTTTTTTTGTTTTTCACACTGTTTAGGCTTTTTTGGAGTAATGCCTCAGGCTGGCGTGAGTTTGAGGTGTGTACCTCCATATGATATCTCCCACTTGCATACAATGAGCACGAGCCGGTTATGCATCTTTCAATGTATTTTTCAACATGTTCATGCTTGCGAATAGATTGTGCAATTACTGAGCACACCTAGAAAACGTTGGGACCACTATATTAAATCTTGTAAGGAGCAATACAGCAACATCTCTATAAGTGTCTCATTATAGCTTGACTCATTTGATCACATTAGATTAAGCATCTTTAATCTTTCTCGAGTCCAACATCTAAGAGCAGTGCTTAACATAAAAAAAAATTAAAAAAAAATAAAAAAACGTGATGTACCCACATGTTACAACATCCAAAAAGCTATATAAGCTGCCGGCAATGAGTATAAACACAATACAGATGTGTTGTCAAAGAGTTTTCCATCCGCCCTCATTAAGTTGCATTACCAGCAATGCTTATTTAGACCACGTTATTCATGGTCATTAGCAACATGCTAAAGTACATAGCATATACTAAAATCTCAATCTTGTGACATAATCAAAGGTCATAGAGGACATAAATAAGGTTATTAATAATGACCTATGGGATTCACACAGTAAGTAAGCATGGATCGATTCACTCACCTTCACTGTTGATCAAATAAGTACGTTTGGTATGAAATATATGCTATGATGGAGTTCTCTTCCCAAATGAGTGTATGTTTAAACTTAATCCACGGTACTGATTTTAGTCTAGACACTACCCAAGAGCCTAACCAAAGTCCTCCATTTTCTCACCACCTCGGGTGCCAAATTAAGGTCTCATATCTAGCTAATTACAGGCTACATGGATTATGGATCATCCATACATAGTTTTAATAAAAATCAATATCAAAGACCTCATCTTAACTCTGATTAAGGGCTTGTTTGAGATTGCGTTAAAAAATAGAGCTTTTAAAGTTAAAAAGAGCTTTTTAGCAAAAACTTCATTTTTAAACTTTTCCCAAAAGTGCGTTTGGACTATTTTTAGAGTAAAAAATCAAAAAAGTATTTTTGTAATTTTTTACCAAACATGCTAGCTTTTTGTTTGGCATAACTTTTTAGGTACTTAAAGTACTTCTTAAGCTCTCTAACGCAATTCCAAATAAGCCCTAAGGCTACATATATTTGTGTCAAATAACTCTATCTACTACATAAGCATCATGGGACACAATGTCTCATTTCTGCTTGCNGAAAAAGAAATAGACAGTAGAATAAAATATTTGGTACTTAATTCTCTTGCACCGAAATTGGATCTTACACTGAATTGTTCCATGTGTTTTTTAGCTTTTGCCTCTCTGGAATTGTCTTCCCTTGTCGGTGGAACACACTGTGAGAGTGATACCTATTGAATCGACGGTCAAAGAGCCTCCAGATGCTCAAAAAACGATTGAGAAAGAGATTTTTTTGATGCCTTTTTTCAATCACGTTCTCACCAACAGCATAAAAACATAGCACACAAGTTTTTTTTTGTTTTTGTTTTTCACACTGTTTGGGCTTTTTTGGAGTAGTGCCTCAGGCTGGCGTGAGTTTGAGGTGTGTACCTCCATATGATATCTCCCACTTGCATACGGTGAGTATGGCCCGGTTATGGATCTTTCAATGTGTTTTTCAATATGTTCATGCTTGCAAATAGATTGTGCGATTACTAAGCACACCTGTAGAAAACGTTGGGAGCATTATATTAAATCTCTTAAGGACCATTATAGCAACATCTCTATAAGTGTCTCATTATAGCCCGACTTATTTGATCACATCATATTAAGCATTTTTAATCCTTCTCAAGTCCAATATCTAAGAATAGTGCTTAACATTTTTTTTTTTAAAAAAACTAGATGTACCCACATGTTACAACATCCAAAAAGCTATACGATGTACCGGGAGTGAGTATAAACGCAATACAGATGTGTTATCAAATAGTCTTCCATTCGCCCTCATGTTAGTCAACTTCGATTAAGTTGCATTCCTAGCAATGCCGATTTAGACCGCATTATTCTTGGTCATAAGCAACATATTAAAGTACGTAGCATACACTAAAATCTCAACCTAGCTTGTGACATAATTAAAGGTCATATATGTCATAAATAAGGTCATTAAATGAACTATGAGACTCACACAATGAGTAAGCATGGATTGATTCACTCACCTTCATTGTTGATTGGATAAGTACGTTTGGTATAAAATATATGCTATGATGGAGTTTCCTTCCCAAATGAGTTAATGTTTAAACTTAATATACGGTACTGATCTTAGTTTAGACAATACCCAAGAGCCTAATCAGAGTCCTCCATTTTTTTCGCTACCTCAAGTGTCAAATTAAGGTCTCATATCTAGTTAATTACAGGCTACATGGATTGTGGATCATCCATGCATAGTTTTAATAAAAATAAATATCAAAGACCTCATCTTAACTCTGATTAAGGCTACATATATTTGTGTCAAATAACTCTATCTACTACATAAGCATCATGGGACACAATGTCTCATTCCTGCTTGCTACCAAAGTGCCAAAGGCGATCATCTGTGTGAGTTAGCCGATCTAAGCCTGTCGATATTCATTTTCACCAAATACATGATGAATATATATGTGCTCTCCAAAGGTTCATATTTATTGGTTTTTTAGCATTGATCTATTTGGTGTTCAAAACAGTGGTTGTAAATCCTTCTGTCTTATGGTTTAGGTTGGCTTCAAAATGGTGTCAATTTGTGAAGAATAGAGAGCATTTTCAGCAAGGCCATTAGCAACACGTCCTAACGAGCTCAATAGTTCAAGATAATGCTGATGATCCGAGAGACTCGTCAGCAAGCTCATCAGCTTGGCATTCTAACAAGGTCACTTGAAGAAGACTATCCGAGACTTCCAGCGAAGCTTGTCAGATGGGGTCATGAGCAAGAGGTCCTGACATTGCCGCTGAGAATCTGTGCTTCAGCTTCTGAGCCTCTAGTATTGTCTTCTCTCGGCGGTCGAGCACACTATGAGAGTGATTGAAAATCCCTTGATGTAGCCATGTAGCACTAGGACTAGGAGGAAACTTGGAGACAAGGTTTTTCATTTTCTCTTCCCTTGGCCGCACCTCTTAGGGTTGTTTTCACTTGTATAGTCGCCCACCCCCGTCTTAATGGGGTATATATAGCGCTTGAGGATGGACCCGCATTTTTATTTATGCAATCAAAGGTACTACCAGTCATCTAAAAATCTGCTCCAACAAGTGTTTTTTTTTTTTTTTGGGCGTTTGTCAAACTTTGAAATATAAAAATAGGTTTCTAATTTATTTATTTATTTTTTTCGTGCATATTTTTAATTGCATACATGTCTCTATAAAAAGAAAAGGCCAAAACATGTTTACTGTATGCATGAAATAATCTGAACACAAATTAGAACCATTTCAAAATTGAAGAAATTTTGATTTTAGGATAGGTTCGGGATCAAACTCAACCAATTTTGTTCTTAGTCAAACATTCCCCAAGGGGGTGTCTATTTTGAGCTTGGGTAATTCTAAACATAAGCCTGGGTTGAAATGAACAATGTTTCAGTTCAGACTTATGAACAGTATTTTGTGAGTTCCATATATTAAAAAAATAATTTTTTTTTTTGTTTGTTTTCATTTGATTTAGCCCAGGCTGAAACACTGTTTGTTTCAGCCTGGGCTGATGTGAATCATGACTCTTTGAGCTTATAGACTAGAATCGGTGTCTCAATTGGGCGATCCAAAAGGGTTGTCCAGTTCCTTGCCCTCTACAATAGTGATGGTTATTATTCTAATTCACGAGTAATGATGGTTTGAAATAGCCCATGGTCTAAAGCTTATGAATTTTGATAGAGGTTTGTCAATTTTCTGTTTTTTGGGCATTCAAATGTTTGGGCCTTTTGTACAAAAAAAAAAAAAAGATTTGGGCCTTGTCTTAGGTGTTTGGAGTTCCACCGAGCTATGAGAAAGTGGCTTTGGCTTAGGATTGAAAAAAAAAAAACTACTACAAGCATATATGCTGTAGTGATTTTTTTTTTCCGACAGTCTAGATTTAATTTCACTAACTTTTTTTCATAAAAAATTAAAATTAAATTTAGACCTTTGGATTTTTATTTTTTTATTTTTTTTACAACATCTAAGCCAAATCAAAGCCAAGAATAATCTTACCAACCTCGAAACAGGCCACGTTACAAATGGAATGGAAGCCGGTTCTTGGCGCATCATGCACTGCCCACCTTTTTGATATGAGAGCAGGCATGCAATTGGCTAGGGACATCTGGAATAAGATGGTCTTTCATTTCAAATGAAATGAATAATACTTATTTTCAAGATTTAACTAATATAAAATTATGTACATCGTTAAATACATAAATTTTAAATTTTAACTATGAAATTAATACTATTAATTTTATTTAAAATGGAGAGAATTATTGTCGGGGACATCGAGGCCATGATGCCAGTGTCAATAAATGAACTGGGCTGGGCTACATTTAATAAGTTGAACCAACCATCAGACACCACTTTATGAGGCCTTTATAGGGCTAATCCACGCCTCATTTTTTTTTTTATTAAAAAATAAATATATAAGTTACAGGCTTTGTTAAATGGGCCTAGGCAGAATTGTTTTTGGCAGGCCCATCACAGAACATAAAATCAGCAACTCTGCATGAGCACCTACCGCTTTCCGCTAAAGTTTGTACTACCTAAGATCGGATTGTTTTATTATAGACTTCATAAAATTCTAACCTATTATTTTTATATTTAATAATTTAGAATTTGCCTTCCCATTATTTCCCACATTTTGAAGATTTTCATTCTTTTTTTAATTTATTTCTATTTCTCATAATGATAAATATTGATATAAAAAAAAAATCTGAATCATTTAAGATTTTAAGAATTCTGGGACTGGAGTTATTATAAAAATTTTAAAGGATTGTAATCCACTGGATCCTATCAAGTAGGACAGTTTCCCTATGAACCAAACCAATGGGCCTCACTTACCACAAAAAAAACCCAATGGGCCTCACTTTCCACGGGTAATCAACCCTTCCATTCCATATCTTTGGAGGCCCAGACATCTTCCCTTCATTCTTCTCATACTTTTAAGGGGAAAAATGTTCTAGAGTCTCTAAGTTATTACATTTTATTTTGTGTTTTTTTTTAATCAATTACTTTTTAAAGTCAGAAACCATTATCAAATAGATCCTTCGTTACAATCCGTTAAATTGTAACGTGCTACCATATGACACCCAATCGGAAACGACATGTCCCTTTAATAAAAAATATAAAATATAAAACAAAAAAATAATTAAAATATGAATATAAATATAAAAAATAAAATAAATAATTTTTTTTAAAAAAAAAAAAGAGAAAAAGAAACCAGATTTCCTACAAGAACACCCCCCCCCCCCAAAAAAAAAAAAACTCTAAATTCGATTGAGAATATGGTTAACTATTTTTAAGGCGATTAAGAGTAATTTGAGCACTCGAAATTGAGTAAAGAGTTGTTGAATCATGTCAAGATCATTGAGGACGTTCGTTCCGTCACCCCGGCTGGTAGAGACAAAAAAAAATAAATAAATAAAAAAAGGGGAGAAATAGAAGGAGGACAAGTTATAGGAACTCGTTGGACTCAAAATTTGATCCATCGCATCTATCAAGTTTTAAACCATTTGGTAAGTTAAAGAGAGAGAAAAAGGCACCCTATTTGTACCTTATCATTAAATATATATATATATATACACTAACCTGACTAATAACAATATATTGAATATGAATAGAGGAAAAAAAAAAAAAAAATATATTGAATATAATATATAAAAGGAAGGATCCGGATCCTCCAATGTCCTTAAAAAATTTGCATGTCTTGTTTTTTTCAAAATCTAAGTCCCATAGATGAATCTAATGGCCTAGAACATTGCCACTTGTCCAAAAAATAATAATAAAATAATGAAGAAAAATGAAATGGAAAAAAAAAGGAAGAGAAGGTGGGGTGGGGGGGCTGCTGGGCACCCGGCCTCCTCTGAGGTGGCGCGGACCCACCCAGAGGAAGGCCGGATCTGGATCCGGCGCTGGCGGCGACCACATCTGAGCGGCTCGCGGCCACCCGGATTCCGGGATGAAGCGGATCCGGCCTCCTCTGGGTGGCGGCGCGGCCACCCCAGAGAATGCCGGATTGGCCGCTTAGCCACCTCCAGAAAGTGGCCGGCGGCACCACTGGGTGGTACGGCAGCCCTGGGCCACCCAGAGGGTGCCGCGGCCACCTATGAGGTGGTCGCGGCCACCCCAGAGCGTGGCCGCCGCCACCTTATGAGGTGTCTCGCGGCACCCGGCCTCCTTTGGGTGGCAGGCTGACCACCCAGGGGAGCCGGGAAGAATCTGGATCCGCGGTGGGCCGGGCCGGCCACCTCTGAGTGCAGTCGCGGTCACCCGGCCACCCTGGGGAGGCCGGTGCCGCGAGCCACCTTTAGAGGTGCCGTGCGACCACATCTGGAGACGGCTCGGGCGGCCACCCCGGATCCGGATGAAGCGATCCGGCCTCCTCGTGGGGCCGGCTGCCCCCCAGAGAGGGGGGCCGGATGGCCGCTACCAACTCCCAGAAGTGGCGGGCCAGGCCACCACTATGGGGTGCGACGGTACACCCACCCCTTCTTTCCTTTTTTTTAACCAGGTGGCCGGCTCTGGGGCACGCCGAGGATTCCAGATCCGGCGTCCTGCTGGGTGGTTCGCGGGCCACCTCAGAGGAGGCGGGAGCACTAATAGGTGGCCGGCAGCCACCTTCCAGCGGCAGGGTGTCCCAAGCATCCACCCTCCACCCCTTCCTCTTCCTTTTTTTTCACTTCATTTTTCTCCATTATTTTATTATTATTTTTTGACAAGTGGCATGTCTAGGCCATTAGATTCAATCTAATGGCTTAAATTTTGAAAAAACCAGGCCGGCAATTTTAGAAATTGCCGGGGATCCCGGATTCCTAAAAGGAATGAAAAGCACCTTCCAATGGCCTTAAAAGGTGAAACCGTGACAGGGATGCTGAGTGCTAACCATCAACAAGAATTCAAAATGCAGCAGTTTATCAACTGTCAACGGTAGCGAAAAGACAACTCTTCAGGAAGGGTGTCCACCGGTTTATTATCCTTGATTTTTTTATTATTTAATTTAATTTATATATTTATAAAACAATCTCACTTAACTTTTTTATGCTTCATCATTTTTGCAGTAAAATTTTTAAAGTTTAAAAATTTTTAATTTCGGATAGTTAAGTTTAAAAAGTTTGCAATGTTATTCGTCTCATCAAAATTTAAGATTAAATCAAACAGTTAATAAGTGAATTGTTGCTTTTACTCCGTTAAATTTAAAAAAATTAGAAAATTACTCTAATTAAATAATCAAAAAATAAAAAATAAAAAGCCAAGGGCAGCTTGGCCGTGGGTTACTAGGGGTATTTTCAATTTCTTTTAAACATGGATATTTTGAGAATTTTCATGTCCTCCATTAGGATTTAACACAAACTTTTAATGCAAGGGTAATATTGTAAATTTTTTAAACTTGACAACCTGATATTGCAAAATTTTAAACTTTAGAGATATGATTACAAAAATGCTTAAACATTATGGGGTAAGTTAAGTTTTCCAAAAAAGAAAAAAATATATATAATGGTGTTCGTCACTTTTGCCTTGTAATTGTTTCTCTTTAATTTGCCTTGTAATTCATCATATGATTTTCCTTTGCCTTTTGGGGAGTGCAGCCCCAATTGTTCCTTATAGTTAGGCCTTGTTTATTGCAGATAAGGATTTTCATGAGACCAATTACATTTTTTTTTTTTTGGAAAAAACCAGTTTGCTGAAGACAACTTTCTGAAAATGTCTCACATAGTTAGTTCCTTTAGTTAGCTCTTTCTTCTTTAGTTCTCTTCTTCTTCAACCCTCTTTACTCATGTTTACTTTTGATTTTCCAACAACAATATGCGTGTGTGTCAAAAAATGATGTGTCCTCGGTTTGATTATTTCTTAAGCCTCGATAGTCAATCCTATTCATATTCTACTAAGCTGATGTTATAGTGCCTATTAGTTATTGGATTAAAACATTTGTACACGGTTGTAATAAACATTGCAGCAACAATTGTACATGAGAGAAGCATTTCATCAAACACATTAGACTCATTCTCCCTTACATATAGTAAGAAAATTATATTGAATGATGGATAACAATACCATAGCTCACTGACATAGACACTTCTGAATTTGCCTTTGTGGTTTACAATATTATAAAACAGGACCTCCAATGCAATGGTGGCCCTTTCAAACTACTTGGCATCATATAAAACTATACTTATCCCAAAAAGAATGATTGAGAACTTGACTTTGAAAGAGAAAGATTACATCTATGTGAAGACTAGATAAACTTGTTCGATTTATTTTGTTTTGTTTTGTCTTTTTTTTTTGTTTTGTCTCTTCTTTCGAAAGCACTCTAAACCCCATAATGCAAGCGTCAAGTAGACATGGAAGGAGGGCCACAATTGAGTCATTTATTGCTATGAATGTGTGTGTTTGTGGGTGAGAGTGAGAGGGAGAGAGGCATAGGGTCATAGGGGGCTGGTCTCCAACACTTCAATCCTTGCCCTCTCTTCTTTGAATAAAAGTACGTGAGAGAAGCTCTTCTGTCCGAACAAGAAGCCCACCTGTGAGGACGCCTTTTGCGAGGACATGAACTCTTCTGTTCAAATAGAGAACCCCTCTCACTATTTCACTATTGTTATCTTTGACCATCCTCTTTAAACAGGAGATATAGATCTTCTCTGGGTCACATCCAATTCTTTTTGCAGAGATAGTGTGGCACATAGCTAGCATTATATATGCTCGATCCACTTTACCATGCTTCCTATCAAAACCAAAAGCAAATAATAATGACTTGATAAAAAAAAATTGGAGCAAATTAGCCATGTTTGGGTTCAATTAGCCATGAGTGTGATGAGAAAATGATTATTAATTGGGGTTGTCCAACCTTATCTTAGCTGAGACCAAATTCTCAAGGTTACTTTGGAGTTAAAGTTTTCAGTACACTAGACCTCAGTGTATTGTGATTGGACCATAATATGATGAGTAGGATGGAATATATATGATGAGTTTCTGCCATTATCAAAGCCTATAAAAGAGGAAGTCGCTTTCTCTGCAGGTTTTTCAGCCATTATTATGTTCAAAGTCAGATTCTACTTGATTGATATGCCTAACTCACAACATGTGCAGCATTTCTTGCCTGTTGACTTCACAATGGAATGGAGATGCAAGCAAAAATAGATAGAATGGAATATTTTGGACTCCAACTCAAACAATTTGGTTTGTTCAACCAGGCAACCATGCATATATAACAGTGAGTTTCCAATTTAATTTATTGTGCCATCTCATATTCGACAGTAGAGTGGGACTGTCCTTTCATATTTTTTGGCAACCTCAAATTTTTTTACCGTCCATGTAAAACCACAACTTTCTGTACAAGGGCTTCGGCATTGGCAACATTAATTTTTCACACCCACGTACCAATGTTTAACCGTTTCAACTTTTTAGGTATTATTGGGTCCTTTGCACCTTGTTCTTAATATGAGCATTTTGTCTACTTTATTTTTTATTTTTTTTTTCTAAGCCAAAAAAGTAGGAGGGATACTAACTGTAGCTAATTTACTTAACGTTATTATTGTAGCACTTGTTTACTGAGATAGAATTGGCATTTTGACTACATCTTATACCTCAGTAATTAATTCTTCTCCTTTACAAAGGTGGAGATGTGCTTCTTGACTAGATTGATTGTTCCAATAACTTTTTTTTTAAAAAAATTCCTCTGCATTTGAGTTTATTTTTCCATATGCATCTTTTGGATTAAAAGAAGAAAAAAAATCAACAAAAAAGATGAAATACTAGTCACCGAACTGTGAGTCTATTAATATCTTATGATGCCGTTTTTAAATCTCTATGGTTTTGTTCATGTACTTTTTTTTAAAAGTTTGTAATCATTTTTTTTTACTATAAATAACATTGTCTATAATTTGGTAGGACTTAATATGAAATTATGGTCAGTGTAGTTTGATTTTATTTTATATATATGCGGGCATACATATAAAAGGACTATATATTTATATGTATTTATTTATATAAGTTCGGACTCCACCTACAAAATTTTGGTTCTAACCCTATTTATATTCATTAATAAATATAATGCAACTTGCTTCGGAGGGATAAGAATCATCTCAATTTTATATGAAATAATAATATTCATCTTAATAGTTAAAATTTGAAGTTGATATATCTAATAATGTATATTATTTAAAAGGCGTGCTTGCATTGACTTCATATATACAGTTAAATATACTAACTTTAAATTTTAAGAGTAAAATAAGTATTCTTCATTTTATTAATATTTCAAGTAGATGTTAAGTGGGTGTGATTCGGGCTAATTATGTTTCGATTTAGCTTTAGATTTAGTCTGCTGAGCAAATTTGTTCTTTATTTAGAGTTGTTTTTGGGTTAGTAGTGGTTGTAGTCATAAACAGTTCTTTAATTTTTAAGATACTTTTATCCAGTCTATAACTATATAATTTTATAACATTTGTGCTATATTTAATTTGTGTTGTATTTTTTTACTACATAAGCTTTGTATTTTTAATTTATTATCAATAAAATTTAACATATTCTCCCTAAAAAAAATGATAATATAGCATTAATTAAATTTTTGTAGAGGGGCATTATTTAGCATCATGTTTGACATGACAAGTTACATGCCAATCCAAAAACATGAGTAGAGAGTGAAGGGCTTTAGATTGACAAAAAGGTACAAAGCGACAAAAGTGGTGCACCATTTCCTCTCGTTCACAAAGCAGATAGATGGGTTCATGCACCCGTACTACATTTCAATTATTGCTCGACCAATAGTGCAAAAGCAAAATTTGAATCCCTAGAGAAAAAAGAATATATATATTTTTATTTATTTATTTCTACAAAATATGTTCGTCATTTTTATACCTGCGTCAAGCTCGCTAGCATAAGACGAAGCTACAGAAGAGAACAGGTATCTTACAGCAACCGTTCAAGTCTGTCTATTTACAGGGTTTTCTTCTTATTGCATAACAATCATTCAATAGCTAACTCGAAAGGGTTAGCTTAGTTGATAAAAGGTTGGAACTTATGGTCTCATGTGTGAAACTAATTAAGTTCAAATTGCCTCTAAGAGTTAGTCTCTTGGCGAAGCCCGCGATTTAACATGTTCATGTTGAGTGAGGGGAGAGGGTTAAGTTTTAAGTTTACCTGATAGGAGCGGGTACACAAAATAACCCTACCTTAAAGGCTTTGCAATCATTAAAACAAAAAATCATTCAAAAGCTGATTCGTATATCCCCCCATTTCTACCTCACAAATTAAAGAAACCTCTTTTAATTTGCTTACATTTCATATGATGCTTGGGCAAATTGTTGAAAAAATTATCGATTTTTTAGAACCCGTGTGAAGTGAAAGAAAAAGAAAATGAAAAAATAATTAATCACAAGACACATAAATTTACGTGGTTTAACCTCAGGGGATACATACACTGTGTGCGGCAAAATTTTACTAGTACAAAGGGAGGCGTCAAACGTGTATACAAAATTTTACTAAATAAGCGACTATTTAAATACCCTCAATTAAATCCAAAAAACATAAACAAACAGGTCAAAAAAATTTCCCGGGGGGCAGTGCCCAAGCCAAACATGCTCATAGATTAAGTCTAAGAAAAAATTTCATTTAAATCATAACCCTTCTTTTATCGTACTTAGTCGAGTGCAAACTAAGTCAAACACAAACCAAACTCTACACGTAGTCTAATACAAATCCTATGTGAAAGTGGAATCATTAGTCCCATGGCGAATAAACCACTTTTAAGAAGTATTTCAATTTCCATGCTTCGGTCAATTTAATTTTGTATTCGTTTTCAATCGTTCAGGAAAATTTGTGGTAATTATATTTTCCCTAGCTAGCTACCAACTCTTTTAATTCCGGATTATCTAAATGCCGAATAAACCAAATTTCACTTGTTGCGTGCATGTTCAACTACTACTTGTGTGTGAATGAGAGACTCTCAACCATATCGCTTTAAGTTGAGAAAATTCTTGCTGATGTTACGTACGTTGTGATAAAGAAATAGAATGAAATGTTTGATTCTAGAATTGACCATAAAAGTTTCGTCATATTGGGATTTATAATAATTAGCTATATTTAAATTGTTCCGACGTAGCATATATAAGACTTATTTGTTCAAATAAATTTTAAACTATTTAACTATCCACACGAAAAGATGAATTCCATAGGTATTCTCTCATTTTGGGCAACTAATTATTGTAGATCTTAATCCACTTTTGGTAAGGGTTTAGCTTGAAAGAGATCGTTTCCTTCTCAATCATTTTCATAGCATGTCCAATTTAACGTCATTTTACTTAAAATATTCAAAAACAAATTAACCAAGTATTAATTTTATATTAAAAATTGACTTAAGAATTTTGTTTTGGAATATGATAAGTAAGTTGATAAAAATAAGAAAACAAAACAAAAGCGCAAGGGTAAATATCTTATTTAAAAAGGACAATGATTTTCATTCAGATTAACCCAATTTATAAAAATATCATATCTTTTTTTATGTGAGAAATATGTGCTTTTTTAATTATAAATGACAAAATTAAAAGAAATTTTATTAAAAAGCCCCTAAACTATTAAAAAATGTCAATGTTCCTAAAGTTAGGAAAAAGACAAAAATGACTTTTAAAAAAATTTCATAAGACAAAAATAGCCCTTTTAAAAAATAAAAAATAAAACTAAAAATAATTAATAATTAAAAAAATCGAATAATAGTTTAGGGGGGACATTTTTACTACATAATTTTTTTAAAAAAAAAAATCAAGGGAGCCACCCCCTTCGTTTCTCTCTTTTTTTTTTTTTTTTCGTAACTTTTTTCATTTTTGTTTAGTATTTTTTTTTTAAATAATTTTAAGAACTTTTTTAATTTTATGAAGGGTAATTTTTTCATTGGGGGGATATTGACATTTTTTTCTGGGGGCGTTACACCTAGGGTGGCTCCACTAGAATCATCCGTAGGTTTGTCGGTAGACTTATAAGAAGTATTCCTAAAATTTCATTTCTTAAGTTTGAGAAAACTTATAAACTTTCTAACCATCATGGCCATGTCTTCTTCATCCATTGATTCCTCTTCAAATGAGTCATTCGCCTCTTTTCTAACAATTTTGAAAACAATAGACTTGCTTTTCTTAAGTTGAGGCAGGGTATGTTCATAAGTCTGCAAAGGGCCAACAAGCTCTTCTACTCTCGGGTAAAGATCTCAAAATTTTCTGAATAATTTTTACATCAAAAACTTTCTTTCCAAGACTAATCATAGAATTATGAATAAAATTGAGCTTGCAATAAAAATCATCAAAAGTCTCATCATCTTGCATCATAATTTTTTTAAATTTAGAAATCAGCATTTGAAGTTTAGAAGGTTCAACAATATCAGTTCCTTCATGTGTGATTTCTAAAATTCTCTAAGCATCCTTGGCAATTTCACACTGAGATATTCGAGAAAATTTATTTGCATCTGTAACTGTCAAGAATACCGCATTCATAGCCTTGTCATTACGAATGCAAGCAGCTTTTTCATCGTTAGACCATTGGATCATTTGCTTATCTAGACATGTCCATCCAGAATCAACAATATCTCCAACACCTAAGGATTTAAGGTAAACTTTCATACGTATTTTCTAGAAAGCATAATTATTTCCGTCAAAACAATGAATAATATTAAGAGCAAGAGTACGAGAAATTGAAACAAAATCAAGGATCACACTCAAAAATTTAATCCAAAAAGAGTGAACCCGCTCTGATACCAATTGAAAATAATAATTCATATTTTAAACAACATCTAAAAGGAGGGTTGAATAGGTGTTTTCTAAAATAATACGGAATTAAAAATTAAGTAACCATACAAACAATCACTAAATAATTTGAAAGCGATAAATCAATCAACACAGATATTTTGTAAACGAAGTGGAAATTTTTTAAAGAACTTCTTCAAAAGTAAAACCACTTAGGGGCAGGCAACCCAGAAAATCAATCACTAAAGAAGAATTAAGTTGTACAAGCAATCACACTTACAAAATCTTTGTAATGAACTCCCTCTTGTACCAAGATAAGTGACCTACTTGTCTTCTACTGTAGTAGTTTCACAACCTCTGAACAATTATTCTTCTTGATCTTCTATATTGGAACTCAAATAAGTTTCAATTGTTGTTTATGAAAGGTTATGGTTTATAACAAAGACTTTAAGAGAAAAATAATTAAAAGCATAAAAACCTAAATTTTTTTTCTAAGCACATGAAAGAAATGTAATGCCTTGGCAAAATTATTTAACTTGTAAATGATTTAGCGGTTCGTCTCTCAGCCTTAACCCATCCACCAAGTTAAAATTCAAGGATCATACACTCTCAAAAGGAATAAGAGTCTGCAGCGGAAGACTTTTCCCTTAAAAAGAGCAAAAATAACAACTAATACTCACAATAAAAGAATACCATAATAGCATAAGAAAAACATAACCGTAATATCATAAATAACATAAGTTCTGATATTTCCAAAATATGGTTAAAAGACTAGTCATCGAAATAATATAGAGATTACATTTTAAGTTTTAAACATAATAACAACACAAAATCAATTGTCCTCCAACTCGATGTACATCTCGTAAATCATGTCGATCATATCATGGCATCGATCACTTCCTCCAAACCAAATCCTAGCTAGCCACACCGGCTCCAAGTGGTCAAATATCATCCAGAGGATATCCTTTAGACGAACCAAATGCATCCTATACACCGCCAATCCTTCGAATGATCTAACGAGTTGCATAAGATTATAGGTGGAAAAGATACAAAAGCAAGTCAACGACTTAATGAGTAATAATGCACATGTTATACACATTATCATTTGTGAATTCAGTTTATAAAGTACAAGCGTTCTTATTCTCAGTTCATAGCATAAACATGTCATGATGCAATATATTTATAATACATGATATAAGCAGGAACATGTGATATGTTAACAATATGGTCTGCCTAAGACATTACCCCATCTCAGCAGGGTTAGCGCGTCTAAAAGAATTTTTGGTACAATTTCGGTGCCTCGGACATTGCACAACCATGCCGTCTTATACTAGCAGTCCGACCTCAGATGGCTCACACTGACTAGTAAAGTTGTAATTGATAACCCATTCAAAGAATGGTGCGCTGTCACAAATTTAACCATTGGATCCAAGGCCCTCTTTATAAAATAAAACTCTTTAACTATAGAATCAATTTGTAATAATAGTAAGCTCATGGCCATTATTCTGTTACAAGACGGTGCAACCATATCATACAATACACATTAATCTTTGTGTCTTTTATATGTATACTCTTCACAACTCATTATTTCATTATCTTTGTTAATCAAAATCGTTTTTACAAATAGAGTTCACAGTTGAGAATAAATAGGCATTTTATGAGAGTTGTAAACATGCAGATTTTGGTACATCAAAATAATCATGCTATACATAAAAATATAACAATAACAAATATCCATATGAGTTTTTACTCACTTGTGTCGTAGGGGTCGATTAAGTTTGATGAAGAAACAATCTTATCGTTAGTCTTATGTCTTGAGTTAAATAAGTCTTAGGCCTCTAATAACTCAAAGGACATTCTGTCCAAGCATCGAACGTTTGATCAGGAAGGTCAAACGTTTCACACCCGCACATCGAACGTTTTATGAAGAACATCGAATGATTGATGAGGTCTAGAAACTCATTCTAGGCCACATCTCGGTCCCTTCTGATTTCTAACTCCTCATAAAGTCTCCTAAAAGTCTAACCAGAAAAAATAAAGGGTCTCATACTCCAAAAAACAGAATTTGAGATATCAAACTCCTTAAACCACCTCAAAACAACCTAAAGTTATAAAAACTCTAAATGATCAAGCTTAAACTAAACAACTCAAAAACAAGACATAATAATAACTAAACAAAATAATAATAAGCAAATAACAGCAAAAAAATAAACTAAGTAAGGATGGGTACCTCTTCAAGCCAAAACTCTTCTCTTCCTCCAAACACTCTCCCTCACACACTCAATAGGCTCTCTAATATCCCAAACTCGAGTGAATAGTGCAAAGAGGGGTAGGGTTGTATTTATAGAGTTATGACGTCTAGTTAAGGATTGCTAGATTTTTAGGTTCATCGAACGTTCTATGTACAACATGGAATGTTTGATATACTATTACCCAATGATTCTAGGGTTTCCACTGAATGTTTGATAAAAGCACATCGAACGTTCAATAAAAGTCTCGAACGTTTGATACTGTCTGACATGCACATTGATCAAAAGTTTTCACATGAAAAAATGCATCGGGACATGTATCGAAAGTTTGATCCTCACCATCGAACATTTCATGAGCATTCCGAATGTTCCATATATTCCTTCAAACGTTCTATGACGTCTAAAGTTCAAAAATAAACCCTAAAACTTGATAAATCTTTGGGACATTATAGGAAAAAAAAAAAATTTTCTTTGGAAATATTGCCTTCAATTCCTACAAAATTTGTGCTACAAAAGCCTTTAAATAGTCTTGAAAAAATAGCCCTAAAATCACAAAATCGATTTCCAAAACTTGCAGATTCTGTCCAGATTTTTCGTCTTCTTTTCACGGCCTGTTTTGACCCCGAAAACGTTAGAATTGAAAAACGTTCATGAAATACAAAGTTGTATCATTTTGAGTCATATTTCCAAATCCACTAAGTTTGCTTCAATCGGAGTTTGAAATCAAAAGTTATGACCACTTTACTCCGACTAGGTCAATATTGACATCATATACAAACTTGAAAACATATCTTGGATCAACTTTTTTACCAACTTAACCCCCTAAGACTTACAACCAAATATGTTTTGACATTGAATTTACCAACACATATATCTTAATTGTTAGTTACACAATTGAGAAATTGTGACTAGTCAGAATCTATAAATAAAGGATTTTTTCTACAAGTTTTTCACTTAATTTTTCTCTCATTACTTTCTATCAAATACAACTTCATAGAGAGTAATTCTAAAGAATAAAATTCATAATTGCTTTATGTCGTTGGTCATTTTGTTATATCTTGGAGATCAATGACTTGTAATCCAACAACAAACTCTTTCGAATGGAGGCAATTATCACCCTAAAGATAACATTCTAGACACGCCTCAAAATCACATTTATTTTCTAATTACTATTTCCGCTCAGTTTCCCCAACAAAATTTAGGATTTAGATTCTCTATATTTTTACAAACATTTTACGATTCTATGCATGCTCTTTCTTTACATGTTTCACTAATTAAGATTACTTGACATACACCATGACTAAATAAAACGTTTGTTCTTTATTGAGAGTAGTTAGTACTTAGCATGTTAAGAGCACTAGCAGCAACTTTTCTAAAACCCATTATCTTTTCTAGATGTTAGAAAAACTCTTAAAAAAATCCCTACAAGAGCTTCCCTTAGTGTTCCCTAAATAAAGAAAACACCAAAAGAACAAAAAATTGTACCCTAAATCTGGGAAGTTAAAGTGGTTCGCTTAGCATTATTTTAATATAAAAAGCTTTCTCTCTACTATTTCTTTCTTCTAGCATTTATTTGAAATAATATTTAAATAATTTTTATTTCCTCTCTCTTAGTATATGCATATAATTTAAAGAATATTTAAATAGTATAGAAAAATGATAAGGGAAAATATTGTGAAGTGTATTTGACTAAGGAAGTAAAAAGCAGTTAAGTTTTGTATATTTAAGGAAAATCTAAGAGAAGTTGCTGGTAGTGCTCTAAACATTAGGAATTAACTCAAATAATAAAGATGATGCGGCCCGCGCTACAACCATTCCAGTTGGCAGGCATGTGCATACCATATATTGAATATGAGTAATGCTATTTAGTAGACTATTAAATAACTGCTATAAAACATAAGAAAAAAAAATATCGTATTACAGTTTATTAAATAGCATTACTCTAAACAACAACAAAAAAAAGTATGAGAAAAAGCGATCAAATTGGACATTACGATGAACGCAATAAGTTGTGTAGCTCACTTGCAATGTCCATTGATACATGGCTTAAAGACAAGGTGGGTGGTGGTAGGCCGGTGGGCATAATCCGTGCACTTAGGAAAAGGGCAAGGGATAAGTGGGCATATGCTTTAACGGTACAAGCTAGACTTATTTTGTAGGAGCCACCATGCATTAAGGTTTTGTTGGTGGGGATTTGGATTTGGGAAGGGGGGTGGGGGTGGGGCTATTTTTTGTAAAAGGCCATACGAAATTACGCTTGCGTGTTCAACGGGTCTTGTGATAGGAAAATGACATTTTTTTTTTAGACCCACATTTTGTTGTGGTAATGAATGGACAATATGAGACTACACCGTGGTCCAGTCCCACAACCACTGCTTAGAACGAGGTCGTTGGATTCGTTGGTTTCTTATTTGTCCAAATATATTGAATTATTTGGAGACTTTTCATACCATGTTGGTCAATTATTACTTGGCAGGGAATGCATTATACGGTGGTTAATCAATTGTCCCAAATTTCCTGTAGCCTGTTTTTTCGTATTGAATTAAAAAAAAAAAAAGAAAAATCGTTGTCCCAAAATTTTATTCGGGTAAGAAAATATTGGGAAAATTACAACCTTTCAAATTTTGTCTTTTTTTTTTGGCAAAGACACATCTAAACTTTTAAAAGTGACACTTGATGATGACTCGCTCTCAAAATATCACTTTATTGCAAGTTAGCTCTTCCTTAGCTTCTTCCATTAAAATAGACGGAAAATTACAAAGGTGACACTCATGTGCTAATTTTTTTTACTTAAAATGTCCAAATTATCCATAAAGTTTAAAAGGTGACATTTGATCCTCTTCAAGTATCACTACCATGTTGGCTTCTATAATTAAAATGGACAAAAAATAACACACGTGACGCGCGCATTTTATTATTTTTTACATAAAATACCATTTAAAATTATTAAAAAAATAAAAACAAAGAAAAATAAAAAGAAAAATAAAAAAGAAGTTGAGAAGTATTTTGGCCACCCTTTACTAGTTCGGAGGGTGGTTGAACCATCCCTCCTTAACCTTAAAGAAGACTATTGAAAGTAGTTCTACGTACACTCCCTCAACCCTTCCTACATGTTCTTTTTTAATTTTTCTTTTTCTTATTTTTGATATATATATGTTGTGGGTTTACCTTGCAGCGAAGTGGTAGTTTGAGAGCTCAAATATATATTTATATATTTTGTTTTGTTTTTAAATTTAAGGATAATTTGAACGTTTCAAAGCTAAAAAATAGCACGTCCATTTTAACCCTAGAAGCTAATAGGGTATAACTTGTGACAAAATGATAATTCAGAAGTTAAATGTTACAATTTAAAGCTAAAAGTATTTCAAAAATGGGCATAAAAGTAGAAGAGTTAATCTCAGAAAAAAAAAAAAAAATCGTAGTTTACCAAAAATATAGGATTCCCACTGCTCTACCACACTGTGCTGTATCGTCCAAATCAATTAAGAATCAGCCATTATTGGTTTATCTTTCTAACCTTCGACGTGTATTGACCTGTTAAATCATAGAATTAAAAAGCAAAAAAGCAAATTGAGATAGAAGCCATGTTAACATATATTTCCTATTTTTAAAAGCCAAAAATATGTGGGATAGTTTTTAGCATGCGTTGTTGTATTGACCTGTTAAATCATAGAATTACTGCATCTCTAATTAGTGAGTATATCGGATTTTGATCCTTATCATCCAGAGAAAGAGTAATGCTATTTAGTAATTTTGTTTTTTAGATAATAAGTATTTTAATTAATCAATCAATAAAATAGAGCAGATTACTCTAACAAAACAACAATATCACAAATACATGTAGAAATTTATTTAATTAAAACCTTATCTATAACGTGTTTAACAGCCGCCTTAGCTAAGATATGTGTTGCAAAGTTTGAGACTCTACTAATATGAGTGACCCATCAACTAGACAGCAAATTAATGAGTATACGAGTGTCCTCCACAAATTGTCTGAGTCTACTCTAGTTACAACCTGTAGAGGTTACCGCATTAACTACTTGGAGTGTATCTCCTTTCAGAATAATATGTTGAAAAGCTAAGTCTTTGCTATAGGCAGTGGCCTGGAACGTAGCCAGCGCTTCGGCTACAACAGGTTCTAAATTACCCAATTTAGTCAAACTCCTGGCTATACTCACATGCCTCTCATTATCCCGTACCACTATTTCGATGCCCATACGTCCATTAACAAAGTTCACTGTGGCATCCCAATTTACCTTATAGATGCCTACTGGGGGGCTTGCCATTTTGTTTAAATCTCGCCACTGATCTCATTTGGTGGGGAGGTCTCTCTCAAGTTTGCCTTCTTGTATTCTTTGGAGGATTCCAACGCTCCCCTTACTAGATAATTGGGATGAATAAACTCCTCTTCATGTACAACCGAATTTCTTCTAAACCAAATTTGTTGTGCCATCCGCACAAAGATTTCGAACTCATCTCTATCGCATTTGTTGAACATCTACTCCACCATCCGAAGAAAATCAAAACCGTTGTATTGGCTTTTCTGAAAGTTTTTGCCACATACACCCCATACATCCATCACTAAAAAGCAACTCCACAGAAATATCAGTGATATTTTCAAATTCTAGTCCACAAATAGGGCATTAAGATTCCTAGACTATTCATCGCTTCAGCATATTGTCTTTGGTGGCAATAAATTGTGACAAGTTCTCCATAGAAACATCTTCATTGCGTTAGGGATTTGTAATTGCCACAAGATCCGCCAAATTTCACTCTAACGGTTTAGAGCATTCTCCCCTCAAAACATCTTGTCTTTCCTTGGCCAAATGATACAATTGAGATGACGTGACAATGAAAATTAACTATTAATTTTTTAATTTTTCTACAAGGGATGATTTTTACTGTCACGTTATTTTAATGCATAATAGTCGTATATCAATCTATTTAATAGCATTACTCCTGGGAGAAATAAGATGGAGAAATGCTATATACTACAACACATTCTACTCCCATCCAACTAGGAGTGGGAGGCAATGTCCACAAGTTCTGAATTTTTTTTTTTTTGTTTTTACGAGGGCTGATGTGGCAGTGTATCCATTAGCCCAATGAGATGGAGATCAGATGAACATATACTCTATATCATTGCTCAATAACAAGATTTTCTCTTTTTTACAAGAGAAATGTTATATATTATACTATCATCCCACTACATTCCACTATGTTGATGTGATAGTGCCTATTAGCTCTTCGATTTTTATTATTATTTTTTTTAACAATGATTGATGGGTATGGACATCAACCCAATAAATCTATGGATGAGATATGAGTGTAGTATAAAACATTATTCTTGTCACAAACATACATGTAAAGACATATACATGTTATTTGGGAGTGATTGGTATCGTGATTTGGACAATTGGCTGATCGAAATGGTTCTTTCTCTAAACAATCCAAGTGAGTGACCAAATAGAGGAGTGTTGGCTCAAGCCTTAAGCGGTTGCCTAAGGACCCAAATGAAGAATTGTACAATAAAGTTTTTTCTAAGGAAAAAAGAAAAGATTTTTAAGGCTCCAATATGGCAAAAAGTTAATAAATAATCTCTAAGTAAGGCTCACAATTAATAACTATACAATAAAGGCCCTTTCCAAAAAAAAAAAAATTTAAAACTCTAATATGGTAATAAGTTAATAAATAATTTATAATTAAGGCCCTCAATTATGGTTAAAAAGGTTTTTTTTACAATATTGGTAAAATATCTCTAGACATGAAAATGAGAATTTAGGGACTCTAGACACGTAACCATTCCATTTCTTCTAATGTATACAATTCATGTTCGAGTAAACCTACACGTCCAAAAATTCAGACGTGTAAGTCCAAATGTGAGGATGTTCTCATCTTGAAAAAAAAAAAAACAAATTAGTGAATAATTCTGATGTTACACGTCCGAATTTTCAAATGTGTAGCACTGCTCATTCACGTTCATAAAGAATAGACTTCTCATGAAAGTTAATAATTAAGGCCCCAACATCATAACTTCTTCAACGTATATAAATTCTTGGAATGTCTACTTGTTTACTTTTTCATTTTCACATTCATGAAAATTTAACTTGCATAATTTTCTTCAAAGGGGCAACATCAATTTCAATTAAATTGTCAGTAAAACATGTAAAGTCTTGTCTCTAATATGCTCTAACATCAATATGAATTGAAAGTTGAGAAGAATATTCTTCAAATTCAAAATGTATAAATTTCAATTGTTTGCATTGTGCAAAATAGATAGAATCAAACACATATAACTCTTCAACATCCAGCCTTTTTGTTTTTTTTGGCATAACTTTTTTTAAGGGAGCAATGTCAATTTCAATTAAATTGTCAGTAGAATATGTAAAATCTTTGTCTCTAATATGCTCTAACTTCAACCTGAATTGAAAGCTGAGAAGAATATTCTTCAAATTCAAAATGTATAAATTTCATTTCTTTGCATTGTGCAAAATGGATAGAATCAAACGCATATAACTCTTCATCAGCTAGCCTTTTTGTTTTTGTTTGTTTGTTTTTTTTTTTTGGCATCATTGTAGGTTGTAGCAATTTTTTGAATGGTACCTTCTTAAAAGGACTCATTGTATTTTAATTTTTAATTTTCCAACTTTAGGAGATTTCCCCATATTTAGGTTTCTAGCAATTAATTAGTTTATTTCCTTTTAAAGCCTTGTATTTTTTACTATTTAAAAAGTGCTCATTGTATGAAGTAAAACAACTCTAATAATGAAATATTGAGAATTATTGAAACTAATTGTTTCGTTATCTTCTAAGCTATGCGTAGCTTATTGTTGTTTTTATAGAATTGAAGCCGTCACACTTCTTTTCTTTTTCTACTTTCCATGCCGTCCCACTTATACTACTGCGGCTAGAAATGAACAAGTTTGTTCAACAACCCGTTCATATAAACTCAACTCGAATTCAGTTCATTTAATAAATGAACCAATCATAAATACAAAATTATGCTCGATTATTAAACGAGCTATACTCGTATAAATTCGGGTCTATTAGTATAAGCTCATTTACTTCATATTTATTACTTTTTTATAGTATTATTTTTATTTCGTAATTAGAACTTCTCGAGTAAAGATGAATTATCTTCCTAATATAATCGATATATGCTTGAATTATTGTTATTGCGAGTCTTGATATAAATATATATTTGTGTTTGTATGTACATATGAGTGTGTTTGTTTGAATGTATAAATATGTGTGTGTGCATAATGAATTTATATACATACTATAAAACATAAATATAAACTTGGCCCTCGGGATTAGATATTTAAGATTCAAGTTAACTTATTTAATTGACTTAAATGATAAAATCTTAACAATAATTAATTAACAAATAGTTAGTATGGATTTACAAAAAAATAAATCATCATGATATTTACTTTGTATAAATAATTAACTCATTAACTAAGCAGCTCGTGAACAAACTCAAATTTGTTAAAAAAATAATTGCGTTAAACTTGAACAAATTATATAGTTCAGTAGTGATAAATTCAAGCTCAATTTGTGTTCAAAATAAAAAAATAAAAAAATAAAATTTAAACATTTAATAATCAATACTCAGTACTCAACTCGACTACTCTCTAAGTACATCCCATAATTTGGTTCTATGGGGCCTGTTCGCATTTCAGATATTTATGAGGTTTATGTGGTTAAAGAAGATAGATAGAGATAGAGATGGGACTGCCCCAGACCTTCCTCATTTGTTGTGGATAATAGTTGATTTACTTGACAAAGAAACAAATTAGAGTAATTGACTTGGTACTTTTCTGGGCCAGTTTCACGACAAATATTGTTGGCCACCATGCAAAAAGTAAGCCAAACCTTTGATACTGTCAATTAGAGCTAGAATTTTAGTTCACAACGGTAAGATTAAAAATAGAATTATATTAAAACAGTATAACTTTAAATAATTTAAAATTCAAAATTTTAATTATCATTTAAAGCATATAAATGTAATTTATAATTTATCTTTTTCTTGCATAGCGTTAATTTATTCAGTTGTTCTTGACAAATTTATATATCTTGATATCGTTTCATGATCTTTGTATTATTGATAATTTAATTTTTTTTTTTCAATAAACTTACGTGACCAAGCAATATTCATTATTGAAAAAGTTTTTCAACAATACTAACAGTAAGAGAAAAAATAAACTAATAGATAGATAATATCTTTATTCCCAGAAATCAAAAAATGACCAATTTGTAGATGAGAAGTACTAAAAAGTACCAACCCATCTTCAGCTTTTAAAGTTATCAATGGTGTGCAAATTAGATGTGGCCAAAATTGTGGATAACACTCGACCAACTTTCACGAGGGATTGTGCAAGATCGTTGCATGTCAATCACTATATGTACACGTGTTGTCATTAAGAGGGAATTAAATCTTTGAGTATTGCAGCCAGATGTAGCATGTGAATCATTACATGCATCTAAAGTGTAGAGAAACATGTTTGGCAAAGCTTTTTATATAACTATTATAATATATATATTATAATATAAGCTCCTATGAAACATACGAAAAGATTGATTGGGGAATATTTACCAAAGATTATCTTCTAGAATAACACCTAGACCATCAATTCTGTCATGTATTTGCGACAAAAAAAAAAAGAAAGAGAAAAAAATATATTTAATCCCCCTCAAAATTTGACCGCTTTTTTTAATTTTACTTTTAATGTTAAAAATTAGCAATGTACCCTCATCAAATTTTTGAATTTTATAATGTAGCCCATCTGTTAAAAAATTGTCTTCTCTCACGGAAAAAAAACGCAAATGCCAATAATTTTCTAACATGCAGTCTTTTTTTACGGAATTGTTTAATGGATAGGCTATATTGCAAAATTCAAAAACTTGATCGGAGTACATTGCCAATTGTTAAATATTTGAGGCAAGATTGAAAAAAGGTCAAATTTCTGGAGAGTTAAATATATTTTTCCTAAAAAAAAAGTCAAACCGGGAAATATTTAGTTATAAATTTTAATTTTAACTTTTAATTGCAACAAAAAAAAAATGTCCACGAAATTTTAGTTTTTGTATTTCTTTAAAGAAATAGGGGTATTTTTTTGAAGAATAACGAAAAAGTGACTTAATTGCAATAAAATTGTAGTTTGATGTATCAAAAAGTAATACTTATCAGTCCGTGAAACTTTTTTAAAAATGACTGATAGTTCAAAGGACTTAAACATATTTAACCCAAAAAAAAATTATTGAAAATATTTTAAAAGTAGAAGAAGGCCATGGCGCCCCATGCCGGTTCCCCTTAGGACCGTCTCTGATGGCCGGTAAGCTTTCATCAAGTCAACCTCGATGGTGCAACGTGCTTTTCCCTCCACCTTATGGTAATCTCAACCAACTCTTGAGCGAGAAGAACATTCTCCAATATACTTAGAATAATTCAATACAACAAGAAGTGAAACTTAAAGAAATGTGGGTGAATGTGAGAGGGTCATGTGGTGATATGACTACTTAATTTTCATTAGTGATTTTATTTATATAAGAGGAAGTGAATGAAAGTAGTTGATTTAAACAATTATATATTATATATATATATTAGGTATGAGTAGAAAATTTGAAAGCATATTTGTGTCAATTGGACCTAGCTCCATTATATATAGTGCAGAGCACATACGTACCTTTTACCCAAACTTTTCGGTGATGCATATCATGTATTTGATGCAATTACTATATATTGAGTGCTGTAGGCTTTTTTCTTTTTTCTTTTTCTTTATTTATTTACTGTTCATTACACTGTAAAGAGCGGAAATAAGACTGAGTACTGAGTAGATTGAGGAAAAGAGCAGTGATATAGTGATCACCTTGGAGCTGTCATGCAGTAATTCGATTTTGATAAGAATATTTTAAAAAGTGCTGTGATTGAGTTCTCTCTCTCTTCTTGTCCCTTTTTTTTTGTTGGGGGGGGGGGGGGGGGGGGACTTTTTGTTTAGGAAAATTTATTGAATTTTATTTTATTTTTTGAGTGGAAATTTATGCAACCAAATGAAGGATGTGTTGTGAATTCTTTAGTTCTTCTGATTGATAATGGAGGATATTTACCGACAACTTAGAAAGACCCAGTGAACAATGATGAGCTTTTAGACAACCAATTAATCATGTAATAAAAAATAATTTTTTTTAAAAAAATACTCCATATAAAATTCTTGATTAAACACGTTGTATCGATGACAATTAGTGTTTAATCACAAATCTCGTCATCGTTAGTGGAGACGCGTAAAAGAAACTTGATTTTCATGCCTATGATATCTGAAAATATAGGTGAACTCATAGTCATTGTACATGGAGATGGAGTGAGGAATCAAAGCAAAAAAATCCTTGAAGTCAATGATAAGCTAGTCAACATTTGGAGTTTCCTTTTCTATACGAAGAGAAGATCTATTGGTTGGTGACCGAATTCAAAAGGTGATTTAGTTCTTTCTTGGGGAAAATGTAAACATACCTCCAATCAATTAGCAGCTGCTTTTAATAAAGTCTACAAGTGTGACAGTTTGATACATAAAATTACATACCAAATTGTGGTAGAGAGCCACTCCATTACATCTCTCATTCACTTTGGATGGCTTGCACGTGACAACCTTTTTTATTATCTTTTTAAAATACCCTTATTTTTTTTAAAAAAAAAGTAACAACTTAAAGTGTGGCCAAACCACCCATGAGGGGTGGATCAGCCACCCAAATGGAAGAGGGGGTGGCTGAAACACTCCCACGAATATGTGGAAGTGGTTCGGCCACCCCCAATGTTGATTTTGAATAGGTATGTTGGGGGTGGCTGCAAGCCACTACCCATAAATTAGGTTGGCTTGCGAGCTATACACAGAGTGGCCGCGAGCCACCACCCATAAATTGGGTTGGCTTGCAAGCCATGAACTACCCATTATCGTGAGGGTGATTGAGAGCCACACCCAAACAATTGGGGGTGGTCGTGAGCCACCTGCAAATGGGTAAAACAAATTCATTTTTTAAATGAAAAAAAGTTGACATTCTATAGAGTAGTACACCGTTAAATTTTAATGTCGAAACTTCAAATTTCAAAAAAAATCCTCTTAAATTTCTAAAGGTAAAAAAAACATCTTTCTAAAATTTTAATTATTCAACCTTAAGGGTCGAAGCTAAATAACATTCATTTATATTTTAAATTGGGTTCATCATAGTTTTAGTTCGGCCATCACGTACGGTAATTAATTTTTAGCTCCGTCATTGGTTGTCAGAATACTTATCTTGGCATAAAAAGACTCTCATAATGGCTTGTTTGAATTACTAACAACAACTCGAACAAATAATTGCCAGAATCTTAATTCACAACACTGTTCATACACCTACATGCAACAGATTCATCGGTTTACAACATACCATACATTTTTTTAAAAAAAAAAAAAAAGTTGAAAATTGATAGTACCATAAGTAGCCCAAGCGAAAGAGACAGCATGGTACATACAGCTCTTTAATATTTGAAAAGTAGTACATAGAGAGTTATATCATATTTTTAATCTAAAAACGTGTGTGTACGTGGTTCGTTGGAGTGTACCCCTCCTTGGTATTCAATTGCTTTATCTCCCAACTCCTGTGGCCAACCACAAAAAAATACAAGAAAGAAAGAAAGATAATATAATAAATAAAGTGTAAAGAAAGATATTTTAAAGTTGCAAAAGCCAAGAGACTTCCCCAAGACCTCACTCCTTCATACTCTACTATTATGCCTTGGTGGAAGTCGACGTTTCCTCGTTCCTCAGCTTTGAGTGACTCTTTCTTTTCTTTTTTTACATCTCTCTCTCTTTGTGTTCTATTTTTTATAGTTTTACATCAAACGTGCTTGCATCAAATGATTTGAAAGGGATCCCACAAGTTTTTCTTGTTTTTTTTTATCCATCTCTGATCTCAGACACCCATCACAAAACAGTGAGAGATGAAACAAATAGGAGATGGTAGGACAAAACTATTAGCAAAACTTCATAAATTTTTTTGAATTTCAACGCGTTTTGAAATAATTTTTTAAAGTTTAAAAACTCTCAATTTAAACTATTGAACTTTTAATTTTTTTTTTTAATTTTCTCGTTCGTTAAAATTTTTCTTTAAATCCTAACGAAGGAATATCAAAATTCTCAAAATATATATTTTTTTTTTAAAAAAAAAATTACAAAGATTTATGCATTGGTCAGGATTTAACTTAATTTGTAAAAATATTCACGCCTGAATTTTTTTAAAAAATTTATAATTTTTTTTATACATATATAAAAAAAAAACACAAAGATATTTTGAAAATTTCTAACAAAATTTAACGAAAAATTCTAACAAATAAAAAAATTAAAAATTTAATAACCTAAATTAAAAATTTTTAAATTTTAAAAACGTTATTTTAAAACGAGTGAAAATTCATAGGATTTTTTTTGAAGTTTTTTTCAAATGATTAAGATTGCTTCTTTTTTCTTTTTTCCTTGAAATTAAAAAGAAATAAAATTGTGGTAACTTTTTGTTGTGAGAGTACTGTTTAAACCCTTTGTCTTTTATTTATTGGTACTATCATTTTCATTTGTAGGAGAGTTGCAGAGATTTAGTACTCTGACATGAGAAACTCCCAAAAGCCTAAAGAGAGAATCTTCCTCCCATGATCGACAGTTAGAGAGACAGACATGTGCCCAGATGTATAATCTGCTTCTCGTGTGTGTTTTTCGCAATAATTGGTCGCCAGTCAGCGCCCTGTATGTTTCTTTCTGCAGCATCCCCCAATCCCTCGATGGGTTTCTTTTCATTTTTTTTTAATATATTTTATTAATTAATTTCTTTTGCTTATGATCTTTGATGGGCTCTGTGCCAGTCTAAATCATCTAATTCCTCTCTCTCTCTCTCTCTCTCTCACTCTTTTCTCACTTCTCTCTTTCTATATAAACACCATAGTTTCATATTCTGCATCTTCTTTAATTTCTCTTCTTCCAGTCTCTGAAACATCATAATAATGTTTCGTTTCAGATTTTCCAGTTTTTGCTTGATGGGTCTTGTTGAAATATTTCCAATCTTTCATGGATTCATCATCAGCTTTTCCTCTCTTCAGGATCCGTACACCCATCAATCAGTCAGAGCCCCGGCCCGCATCGATGAATTATTAAGCATCAGAATGGGATAAAGTCATCATACTTTGAAGAAAGATTCTCCATGAAAATTTTATTAATGGGTATGTCCGTACAGTGACTGAAAAAAAAAAGGAAAAAGAAAAATCCTCTGCAGCTTTTTTCTTTCTTTGAAATCCATGGGGACGTACTTTCATGTGAGTTCAGAAATCCAAGCCGCCGCCGATGGGCTGCAGACGCTTTACCTCATGAATCCCAACTACGTGCCGTACACTGACAACCACCAACACTTCGCCGTACCCCACGCGCCGCCACCCAACCAACACTTCGTTGGAATCCCACTGATGCCCGCGAACAATTCGGATGATCCCAACCGTGCATCATTGCTTGCCACGCAAGAATTTTCAGCCCTCCATGGCATGGCCGCCGCCTCTCGTGTTCACTACAACTTATGGGGTCCCGCGGATCATACAGCGAGCAGCTCCGGTGGAGGCGCAGAGATGGGTTTTCGGGGGCCAACTCATCAGCAGGGTTTGTCGCTCAGCCTGTCGTCTCAACAGACACCGTATAGGTCAGTCTCCGGCGAGCATGATGTTGTAGGGAATTCTCCGTCGTCAGTGTCGGCGGTGTCTAACGGAATTTCCGGTATGCAAAGTGTTATTTTGGGGTCCAAATACTTGAAGGCTGCGCAGGAAATTCTTGACGAAGTTGTAAATGTTGGAAAGGGAATTATCAAAGTGGAGGGGACCAAAGAGAAGATGAAGATGATGAATAAAGAATCAACGGGTATGATTGGAGATCATGTTCCTAATCCCGGGGAAGGTAGTAGTAAGCAAGGAATTACTGAGCTCACCACTGCGCAAAGGCAGGAACTTCAGATGAAGAAGGCAAAGCTTGTTAGCATGCTTGATGAGGTACCGTACATATTCTTTTCTGTGTCTTCCAAATTTTCATCATTCTAATTGTGTTTGATGTTTGAAATTGAAAACACAATTGGGAGTTGAAACCTGTCTCTTATAACCTTAAAGGGGATGGTTCAAGTCTAAAATTCAATTTTTTTTTTTTTGATTTAAATAATTTTTATTAAGTTATATGGAGCCTGATTTGTATCTGACCTAATATGATAATAAAAGCGTTCTAGTTTAAATGTGTTGGTTTTTTTTTTTTTTTTTTTTTTTTTTTTCTGTTTTCGCTTTTCACTAATTCCGAAAAATAGGTGAATTTTTCTAACAATTTTTTGGGTGGAAATTTACTTCATTCGTGTGGAGGGGACGGTTTGCATACATCTAAAGTTTATTTAACATAAGTGATTACAAGAAATAAACTTGTCTTTGAGGAAAAAAAACGTGTTGCTTATGATTTACAAAAAAATAATATAAATATGAATGTTTCTAATGTTGTTTGTGAGGTGCTTATGATGGCATCTTGCCATCTTGTGTTTCAGCAGGGCTCTGCGGGAGTGTTGAAATATTTGTTTGGGTTGGTATGAAATAATTCATTCATAAATAAATAAATGAAATATATTAATGTTTCATTCTGCTGAATTCCATCAAATTTAAGCCTTCTATTTCCTTCTTGGGGAAAATATAAAACTTAATCTGACAATTAAATTCCTCGTTTTGGGCCATTCGGGTCATTTTCAAGCTAGCTAATTCAGAAGTGTCCTACTGACTGAGTAATTATTTACATTAAATTCGGCAAACATAAAAAAGGACTAACAATAATATCACAGGAATTAATTCATAGACAGCGATCGAGAGGCTCTCTCTTTTTCTCTTTTTCTCTGTCGGTTTCAAATTTAATTTTATCTTTGTTTTGAATTACGTGAAGGTGGAGCAAAGATACAGAGAGTACCACCACCAAATGCAGATTGTGGTTTCTTCATTTGAGCAGGCGGCAGGTTTTGGCTCAGCAACATCTTACACGGCGCTTGCTTTACAGACGATCTCAAAGCAATTCAGATGTCTGAAAGATGCAATTTGTTCACAAATAAAAGCCACAAGCAAGAGCTTGGGTGAAGACGATTGCTTGGGAGCCAAGGCTGAGGGTTCGAGGTTGAAGTACGTCGATCAACAGCTACGACAGCAGCGGGCGCTGCAACAACTAGGAATGTTGCAGCACAATGCCTGGAGACCCCAGAGGGGATTGCCTGAAAGGGCTGTCTCCGTTCTACGTGCTTGGCTCTTTGACCACTTCCTACACCCGTGAGTGTCTATATATATATCATTCTTCTTGTTGTGACAAAATAATTTTTAGATTTTTAAAGAAGTAGAGAAGAATAGAATAAAAATAACATAATTAGGACATTAAGATTAATTTAATGTGGTTCGGTTTAACAAACCTATATCTATAGGCAAAGATGAACGTATATGAAAAAATATTTCACTATGATCAAAAGATTGAGTTCAATATACAAAGAATAGTACAAAAAAAATCACTTAAATCTCACTCTCACATAATAAAAGAGAAAAATCTTCTCTAAATCACCTAAGCGGTACTATGAGTGCGCACAATAGTTGTGAGACAACTGTAACTGTATATGTGGCTCTCCCAATTCTTTTTTCTTGCCGGTATTGTGCTACACAGCTTAGGGAATTTAGAGAAGATTTTTTTCTTTTATCAATAATTCTCTTTTGTATGAAAGTAAGATTTTGGTGTATTAATAGAGCTTTGAATTTTAAGTGATTTTTTTTCTCTTTTACATACTCTTTATATTCTATCTTTGATAATAAATTTTATTTTGGTCGTCTCTGTACCTGTAAATGTAAGTTTGTTGAACCAAACCACATTAAATCTTGATATTTGTATTATTGGATTATTTTATTTTGTTCTTTTTCTGCTTTAAGATTCTAAAATTATTTTGTCTCTACAATTCTTAACCAAAAGGTGTTACAACCAAATTTACAAGATTGGGGGGGGAGGTGTTACAACCTTTCGTTTAATTCATTCTATATAAATATATATATATTTCTGCTCGAGTTTGCAGATATCCCAAGGATGCAGATAAAATTATGCTTGCGAAACAAACTGGGCTAACTCGAAGCCAGGTACGTATATATATATGTTGCATTAATTCTAGAGTAATTAAGTTTCTGATTTCAAAAATTTAATTAATTAGTACTAATAATTAAGTTGTGTAATTAATGCAGGTGTCTAACTGGTTCATAAATGCCCGAGTTAGGCTATGGAAGCCAATGGTTGAAGAAATGTACTCTGAAGAAATTAAGGAACATGAGCAAAATGGTTCTCAGGACAACAACAACAAAAGAGAGTCTAAGTCGGGGTCAACAACAAAACCAGAAAATGTTTCTCCGACGGCCGGAATCTCAAATTCTTCAGTGTCAGCAGCATCTCACATGGTCGGATCCAATATTCAAGCCCATTCAGGCTTTAACCTAGTAGGGTTGTCGGACGACATGCAATTAAGAAGTCCCAAGCAACCGAGGAGCTCGGAAATGCATAACTCTCCACATAATATTCTGTCGATGGACATAGACATGGACATGAAACCCGACGACACAAAGTTTGTAAAAGAAAGGGCGCCGCACGGGATGAAAGATGGCTATTCATTCGCAAACGGCACGTACTCGGTAGGAGACTTTGGAAGGTTTAATCCCGAGGAATTGGCGGCGCCGAGGTTTCATGGAAATGGTGTTTCCCTCACTCTTGGCCTTCCTCAAACCTACCTCTCGCCCCAGAATATTCAAATGGCCGGAAGGAGACTTGAAATGGGAAGCAGTGAATCAGATTTTTGTGTCGTTAATAATACCCCACAACCATCTCATTCTAACACGGCTGGCTATGGGAACAACATCGACATTCAAAGCAGAAAGCGGTTTGCTGCACAATTGTTGCCAGATTTTGTGGCCTGATTGAAGAACTTGCATATATATATATAATATTGCAGGTAATTACTATAACTAGTTAAATGACTAAATAGGCCAAGAAAAGGAAATGGGATTGAAGTAGTCTAGCTTTTATTATCTTCTAGTGCATTGATCATATATAGGAAAGAGGAGGAGAAGAAAGTTAGTATAGGGTATACTCTCTCATAAAACGACGACCAAGAGTTCTTATAAAGCTTAAGGGGTTGGATGAATGATAAGGTTGGGTATTAATTAATTTGTATCACATATTGAAACTCTTTGATATAGCTTTAGTTGATTGAAAAGATTCGTGAATGTGCTATTAATTAGTTATTTGGTATACAAACTTAATTTGTATTAATTAATTCCTGTACATGTGTGTGTACATTTTGAGTTTGAGATGGTGGTGGTGGTATATATATACCAAGAAGAGATTTATATGTACAAATATGGGGAGAGAAATCTCTTGGTGCTAGCTTCATGATGTATACATGTTTTTTTCTTCTCTTTTTCCCCCTAGATTTTGCCTGCTGGATCCTTGGACTGATATTTTTCTTGGCTGTCTTTATTTATTTATTTTGTAATGTTCTTTATTTCCCATATGCTAGCTAGGACACCTCGTAATTGTCAAGATCAGAAAAATAATAAGGCGATAGAAGTGACTAGTGAGAAAGTGATTTTTCTTAGTCTATATTTGGTGACACTAATTATTAAGTAGGGGTGTGCAGATTTCGCATTCCGGACCGCTTACACATACAGTTCCGAGCCACGCAGATCGGCTTCTGATGGCATGCATACGCAAGATTGGGCAGTTTAGGGCTCGTTTGGGTGTCAAATTTAATTTGATTTTATTTGATTCTATTTTTGACTTACAAATATCGAGAAAAAATGGATTTTGAAATTATGTTGGATAGTTTAGAAAAAATATTTGAGTAAGTGATTATTTGAAAAAATAATAAATATTATATTTTAATTATTAAAATATTTTTTTTAAAAAAAAAAAAAAAAAAAAAGCTGGAACCACCCTAGGGTGGCCGGACCACCCCCGGTGGTGACCGGACCACCGGAGGAGGTGGCCGGACCACCGCCGTAGGTGGCCGGACCACCGGAGGAGGTGGCCGGACCACCCCCTGGGGTGGTCCAGCCACCTCAAATTTTTTCCTTTTTCAGTTTTTTTTTTTTTTAAAAAAATAAATATAATTTTATATAATTTTTTATATTATTTTTTGAGTTGGTTGGAATAAATTTGAGTTGAGTTGAAAAAAATTTGAGTTGTTGAAGATTGTTGACTTTTGTGAAAAATTGAGAAGAATTGGGTTAAACCAATTAAATTGGTTACCCAAAATGCCCTTAATGTTTCTAACAAAAAGTTGGAGCCAGTGTCAGATAAGGTTTTATGTTTTTGACATTTTCTAACCTGACCCACCACTTTTTAATAATATAAAATAATAATTACAAAAGAGGAGTAATAGAATATCTATTAAAATTTCTTCTAGAAAATTAATTAGCATTTTTTTTTATAAATAAAGTGGGCCTTATCATTTCATTTGAAGAGGTGGACCCCATTTGATTTAAAATAATAAAAAAAAAATGTTTGTTGATCCCTTAGAAAAATTTTTAGTAGATGTTTAAGCATTTTTTATTACAAAACAGCGTCATTTTGGGTTTTAATTTTTTAATTTTTTAATTAGATATTGTTTAAGGTAAAACGATGTGGTTTTGAAGCCATCTATATTCATTAGTATCCTCAGAGAGTAAAGACCCTAAAGTCCCTTTCCTTCCCTTCCCTTGCATCGTTCGTTCTCAGACCTTAGTACCTACTACCTAGTGTCCCAAACTCCTTTCCCTTATCATATCTCTCTTCGCACCCACCATACCACCGTACCATCGCAACCCCACACTCATCCTCATCATCTTCTTATGTCTCTCTCTGACATCTCTGCACCCTGTAAAAACAACTGTACCACCGCGCTCATCCTCTTCAAGTTCTCTTGCCTCTCTCCTGCATCTTTAATTTGCACCCTAAAGAAAATGACCAAACCACCAAACTCATCATCTTCTCTTGTCTCTATATGCACCTATGAAAAATATGCACCTATGAAAACCAAACCTCCATTTAGGCATATAGAGGTGACTTAGCCACCTCTAGACCTGAACCATCGCCTTACGCCAAAACGGGGTGGCCAAAACCACTCTTATGTCTCTTGAAGTGGTTTGGCCATTTTCAAGGGACGAAATCCCTAATATATATATATATATATATATGAGCCTTATGGGTGATCAAACCATCCCAAGGGCCATGGAGGTGGTTTCGGCCACCTCCATTTTGGCCTACGGGGTTAGCCAAACCGTCCATAGACCAGCCATAAGGGGTTGCCAAAATTATCTCTAGGCTAGCCAAGCCACCCTCAATGCTCTTGGGGGTGGTTTCGGCCACCCTCATTGGCCAAAATGGGGGTGGCCTGCCACCCATTTCCTAAATTTATTTTTTATTTTTTTAAAAAAGTTTTAGTTTTTCTAATTGTTCTTTTATTATTATTTTTTTAAAATAAAAAATTTAAAAAACAATTTGGTGACACATGACAAGCTTCCCTTGTACATTGTAATCTTTCCAATTCAGTTGTTCTCTGTACATGATTATAAATAAACTATCTTCATGATGTTTTAGTTAAGTAAGCCAATACCTTTTCTTTCATTACTTGTTCATGGTATTAGAGCCCTCACAGGCCAACGCCTCAACACTTTCTTCAATGGCTTCTTCTTCTTCTTTGACTACCATTGCTGCAACATCATTCATGTTACATAGCTTCACTCAATTCCCTGCTCTCAAACTTGATGAGAACAACTATTTGCTATGACTGTCTCAAATGGTTTCTACCTTGAACAATCACAATTTAATGGGCATAATGAATGGTTCTGAACCATGTAGCAGGACAATATAAAACATTTTTAAGATGAAAATGAGTAATTGAAGAATGAAGGAGGGATGAACCAGTGTTCTCGAGTATCGAGGCAGATACGCCAAATGGTCGTATTTGCCTTGAGGTCATTCTCGGGTTCAACATCTATGGATAGGCCAACTATAAAATAACACATGTTTTACAGGTGAAAAAAATACAAGTATAAGTACACAACTTAATCAGTAAGAACACATAGAGTCAACATGTTATCATGAGGTGAATTCAGTTATTTTGGCAAAAGGGTTTTTAAATCATAAGCAATAACATAACATGAAGTCCTCTATTAAACGACTACCATGTTGGAGGGTAATAGAATTTTTTAAAAAAAAATGTTAAACACTTTTACAGTATATGTGGTTTTACATGAAAATCAAATTGTTATCTCAGTTTCAAAAAGTATTACATGTGGTACCTATAATGAACCATAATACTCATTTGATACTTTCGTCTGCATTTTGTCAAAAAATCTAACGGAGCGCCACATCACCATCACTAAAAATGAGACACATGTTCAGTGGGCCAAGTATGTAGGCCAAATCATCAGGTCCTTAGGATTTGGTTGCAATGTTAGATATAGAAATTAATAAAATAATACTAATAATAAAACTTAAAAAACAAAAAACAAAAACAATTTTTTTTTAAAAAATTATGGGGGTGGCTGACGACTCCCATTTTGGCTAAAGGGGTGGCTCAAGCCACCCTCTATGGTCAACTAAAGGGTGGCTAAACCACTCTTATGGTCTATGGAGATGGTTCGGCTGCCCACAGCTTGCAAAAGGAGGGTGGCTGAAACCACTCCTAAAGCCAATGAAGGTGGCTAACCACTCCCGTTTGGGCTTAGGGTAGTTTCGGCCATCCCACACCGCATGGACTATAGGGATGGTTTGACCACCCTTGCCTTGCCATAAGGCCACCCCCTTGGCCAAAATTGGAGTGATCGGCCACCTTAAAAACCAATGGGAGCTAGCCACCCCCATAGTTTTTTTTTAAAAAAAATTGTTTTATGTTTTTTTTTTTAAGTTTATTATTATTATTAGTATTATTTTATTAATTTCTATATCTGATGTGGCAACCAAACCCTAAAGGCCTAATGATTTGGCGTACATACTTAGCCCACTTAACATGTGTCGCGTCTTTAGTGGTGGTGATGTGGCACTTTGTTAAATTTTTTGATGGAATGCAAATAAAAATACTAAATGGATATTATGGTTCACGACAGATACCATATGATACTTTTTAAAATAGTTAATGTTCGATAAAATCGTAATTTTACATTTTTAATAACTTACACATTTATCTTAGATTTAAAAATACAATTTTTTATATATTTTTAATTCACAATTTTAAAAAAATGCATTATTAGATGATATATTTTTAAAAATGCAATTTGTTTGTCTGCACCAGGCTTAACAATAAGAACTGGAAAGTGGAAAGGTCTCTAATCAGCGTCAGACCATACCAGACGGAGTTGGAGGGTAATGGAAAACCAAAAAGAAGAAGGAAACGTAGAAAGCTGGAGCGAGGCGGTGGAGGACCTCGTCGCCGCCGGAGACAGCGACGGAGCCATCTCTCTCCTCGAAACGCGCGTTTCGAACCTCCAATCCCTAAGCTCCTCTAACCCAGCTGTAATCCTCCAATTGGCCTCTGCCCTCGGCGACTTGGCCAGTCTCCACTCCTCTAAAGGCTTCTCTCTCAAAGCCGACGACCTTCGTTCTCGGGCCTCGGTCCTCAAACACCAAGCTCTTTCTGGGTACCCCTTTCTTTATCTTTCTTTCCTTCTGTTTCTTTTCTCAGAAAATTGAAGCCTATGTTTGGTTTCCGAGAAAATGTGGGACGCGAAAGGGGGAATTTGAAAATTTGAATTTTTACGTCGTTTCATTTTTTTGATGTATGGGTTATTAATGGCGTGAAAAATAGGATTCTTGTATTTTGGGAATTCTCTTTTCTCAGAAACAAAACGGAGGGTGTGTTGGCTAAGTTTAGTTCTTCATTGTTCTGGAAAAAGAGACCGAAAATTTCGTTGAACAAAGAAATTTTATTTATTGGTGCCATTTCGTGTTTCAGTGATGTTATAAAGAATGAACAAAAGGAGGATCAAGTTTCGGCTGCCGATGTTGCTTTGCTTGGCAATGATTCTGTCCACAACGATTCTTCAAGCGATGGTGCATTTTCTTTTTCCTTAGTTTTTGGGCCTTTTGATGACTTACGTAGTTATCTTGATCACTGAATTATTTTCAAGATCAACACGAATGGGATTTTAGAAGTCTAGTAAAACCTTACCACAAAGATTATATGTGAGAAGTAACAAGAATTGGCGTCTTTGTGAAGGGCATCTCGAGCAATCGACAAAGTCTCCCTATGATGAAAAGCCGGGCAATGGGTCTTCAGATGATGGTACTTTTCTATCGCCTTACACTTCCTTTCGTCTTTAGTCTCTGTGAATATTCAGTATTCTTAAAGTTAGCTTTACAAGGCATTGTTACAACCGATTAGACTAGGATAGATAAGGTCTTTTAAAATCTGCAAATATTACACCTTGGATATTGACCTTCACTACCAGTTAAGTAACTAAGATACATGGATACAGGGTTTGTGTCTGCTAGAAATTCTGAAAATTGTATAAATTAGCGTAGGGGCAGATTTATTCAAAACAATGCAAATGACTACTATTTGAGTTTATTGGGAATGCGAACTAGATCCTGCATTGTACTTAGATAGATTTGAACAACTTCACCTCCATTAATCTTGAATGTCTTGCATGGTTTCTTGTGCACTCAGGAGATCTGTAACTGAGGAATGCACCAAATTGTTGGCAATCTACTTGAGGTCTGAATTGGTCATTCCTTTTCAACTACTTGGAGGGTTGACTAATGGTGTTTTAATGATGTAGCTACTGCTACCCCTTATGGTATTTAAGTAGTACAATAGGTCGTAGTGGTAGGATACACGGTTATGTACAAACATTGAAAAGACGCATCATACTCCCAAATCCTTTCACCTACTAGTTCCATAAGTGGACTCTAGCACCTTTCTATGAACATTTAACTTCTTAAATGCTTGCTAGAAACACACTATTATTCATTCATATTGTTGCAAAGTAAGACAGGGCAATCTTTAATTACTTGTCAAACACATTGGCATTGGAACCAAATTTATGTTTGGTTTGGAATACCTACTATGGAAGTCAAAGAATTTTCACCTATATGCATGTCAATGATTAAAGGCTGATTAATATGGACTAGCAATATGTTTTACAATTTTGGCTTGCTGATCTGCTCTGTTTGGCAGACATTTATATTTCAAGTTAGAGTTTAAACTAGCAAATGAGTTGCCTCTTAAATGATATAATAGGTGTTGCATTGTAAGAATTGTGGTGAAATGTTCTAGATTTTCCTTTTCTTTTTGCCCCTACTACTTAGGTGGCTTCGTTTGTATACTTTTTATATACAGGGGGCGCCTTATGCTTTTAATGATATTTTGATTATTTATCAAAAAAAAAAGGAAAAAAGAATTGTGGTAAAATGTTGGACCATCTCCTTTTACATAGTGTTGTGACAAGGGAATTGTGGGTGTTAGCTTTATCTTTATTGGTGTTCATTCGGTGACCCAACTTGTGTTAGAAGTGTTTTGCTAGTTGGAAATGGAGAGTTAATTGCCATGAAAAAAGTCAGATTGGGGGAGCAGCCCCTCTTTGCATTATGTTGACGATTTGGTGGGAGAGAAAGAATTATAATTCCCGCAACGGAGAGCTGAATAGGAACACAAAACCATGTTCTTAAATTCGTTATTTGATTGATTGCATGCTTTGGTCCGTGTTCATTTTGATTCTTTCTTGATATTAATGCTATTTGAATATGCAATTCTAATTTGTGAGATGATGTCTCATAATATATTGTGAATTAATTCTTTTATGTTTTAATATTCGTTAGATTTGAGGTGGGTGATGGGTCTCGGGTCAATTTTTTACATGATGTGTGGTGTGGGGAACAACCATTGAAGATATTTTATCTGGACTTCTTTAGTATTGCACGTTGTAAGGTTGCGTGGTTGGTGGATCTCATGCAGTTTCGAAATAGAAGTATTCACTAGAATATAATTTTTATTAGACCTATACAAGATTGGGAGGTGAAGCTGGTTTCCTCCTTCTTTGAGATGATGTATTCTGTATTGTCTCAGAGTAAGGCAAGGAGTTGTAGATAGAATTTGCTGAACCCCTTCCAAAAGGCTAAAATTTGAAGTGAAATCGTTTTATTATGTTTTAAACATAGGTGCGGGTTCCCCGTTTCCTTGGAAGAGTATTTGGAGAGTTAAAGCTTCTTCGAGAGTGTCATTCTTTGTGCGGATGGTTGCATTAGAAAAAATATTGACGAGGAAGCAAAACTTTATTGTGGTGGATTAGTGTTGTATGTGCAAGAACAGTGGAAAGTCTATCGATCACCTTCTTCTTTATTGTGAAGTAGCAATACATTTATGGAGAGGTTGCCTTTAGTTTGTTTGGTGTTGATTGGGTTATGCCTAGAAGGGTAAGAAAGTTGTTGATGAGTTGGGGAGGTCATGAGTTAGAAGTGTGAAGGTTGGCTCCTTTATGTTTAATGTGGTGTATTTGGAGGGAGCGGAATGAACGAAGCTTTGAAGATAGAGAGACTTTGGTGATAAAGCTGAAAAAGATTTTAGGCAATTCCCTCTGCACATGGATAGTAGCTCATTATTGTTTACTTTTTTCTAGTTTTTCTAATCTTTTGAACCTTTGTTCTTATTTTTCTACTGAATAGGGGAACTCTCTTGTATACTTTATGTGTACTAGAGTTGCAACTTGTGTCTCTATGCACTTATCAGTGAGATTAATTATTTATCAAAAAATTAAAATTTTATTACTTATTAAGAAAAATGTTGATAATTTTGTCTATACAGTAGTACCATACACAATTGGCTAACGGGTTTTGCATCAGCTTCCAAAACTTTTCATGTGTTATCATGATATGATTGTTTTGATTTTAGTGATTTTGATCTATTAAGAAGGGGTAGTACTTTTTATTAGTTTCTTCATTATATTCTAACACAGTTATGCCAAGTCAGTCTCTCTTGCATGGGTAAGAACCCGCACTCTGTTTGTAACCTTCAGACCTAAATACCCAACTAGAGATGGAATTCCAGAAGCTAAACAACTCAGTTTGGAGCTCTGTGAACCATATGGGATATGGCTTGATCATACTATATACCCTGCTGATTTCAAGTAACTGGCTTTTGAATTTAGTTGATTATGTTGTAAGTGATCTTGTGAAAATTTACAGATTGGGAAGCTATCGCAGATCGCACACCTGATGAATTGCTCTTGTCACAATGTTTGCCTGGAGTATCAGAACTTTCATTGACAGATACCAAAGTTCAAACCCCCAAAGTTCAAACCCCTAAAGTTCAAACCCCTAAGCGGCGTGGAAGGGGAACATTCTCATATAATAAACCTGAACTGTATAGTGATCAGTTATTGGATAAGGCAATTATTGATAATTCAGAAGATGAAGATGTGTGCCATAATTCAAAAGGGGATGCAGATAAAAGATATTGTAAGTCATCATTTTCATTCACTTCATTCAATTCTTCATTGCCAAAATCATATTTTGTGTTTGGTTTGTCTTAATTACAAAGGGATACTCCCTCCATCATGTCGCACTGACCACCTCTCTTAATGTGACTATCCCACAAGTTTTTGCATTATGAAAAATCAATTAACATTTTTGCTCAATTTTCAACAATATATGTCTAGGTTAAGCTTATCTCACCCAAGCAGTTAATGTGAGCTGTGGCACTTTGACATTGATAAATTCTCCAAACATGTCTGAGAACAATACTGACTCCCATTTGTAAAATTCAAACCGGTGTTCCTACTTAATTTTTGAGTGAGACCTGAATGATTATGTAGAAAACATGCTAAGAAACACTGTTATATATTTTTACTAACCTGATTTTAACTATTTATTTCTTTGCGGTTTGAATAGAGAGTCTAATGAACCAGAATGGTTTCTTCTGTATACTACCTATGTACTTGAGTAGCGCTTTTGCTTTTAATGAGAACTTGATTACTTATAAAATAAAAAAAAGGAACCATAATGGTAATATGACAAAAATTATAATAAAAGATTTACTAATAACTGGCACTCAATGGGTTGACGTGAAACTATGACCATTGCATTAGAATTAAAACTTTTTTTTTGGGGGTTGGGGGGGGTGTGGGTTGCAGGAGGTCTGTGTGTTCAGGTTGGATCTTAGCATTATGATAGAACTTTTATTGCATTGTCATCAGTTGGCCAATTAGTTTGTTATAAATCTTGCCTTTGTGTACATTAGCTTTATTTAAAACAGCATGCAGGATCTAAAGATTTGTTATTGTGAATTCAGCAAGTTATGGCACACGCCATGTTCTCATTCTCGCTGACTTTCCACCTAGTACTAGAACAACAGAGCTAGAGAAGCTTTTTCAAGACTTCGGGGATCATGGATTTGTTATTCGCTGGGTCAATGATACAACTGCACTTGCAGTATTTCGAACACCATCAATAGGTAATTATATCTTTTAGTAATTTCATCGATTTTATGACATTAAACTTGATAAAATAATTAAATATCGGACAAGTACCTTTTATTCCATATTAGTGTGGTGCATTTTGACATGCTGTACATATAATAGTTGACCGATAATATACTTTGAAATTTATGGTGGGAATTGATATTGGTAGCTGTTTCTACTCTCCTTCTTTCTCGTTTTTCTTTTTGTCAAAATCTCTATGAATTGGATTTCCTATCGGTGTCTTTCTGTCTATATGTTAGTAGATGCTGCTATTTAGCTATTATAGGTTTGAAATTGTCTATTGGTGCATTACATCATAGGAGAAAAAAGATTGTGGCAAAAAGGCTTTTCTCTTAATAATGTGTCATCGAATTATCAATACATTTTCTTATATTCCCCCACTCACATGTAAGTCTCGAGTATCCTTTTTTAGGATACTCTCTAAGTCTCGAGAAATGTGCAAAGAAGTTATTGTTTTGGAAAATTTAGGCTAAAAAAATATATAAATACAGCTAACAGGCAATTAAAGGCAGTGCAGTTCTGAATTTGCTATTCAAGACATGCTCTGTAACGACTCAGAGAAAGAGCTAGCCACATTTGTGTTCTCACTTCGAAATGACTAATTAAGTTACAATTGGAGCTCTATAGAATCACTTTTCTCACCTAGTAAAGAGCCAATATATGACTTACATTCATGAACAGCTTATAGTCGACTCACTCACTTTGGACAATTCACCCACCCAATATGTGACTAACTTTATGGGGTGCCATATGCTCCAAGTTCACACTGCCAAGGTTTTTAGTTCACAACTATATTTTTGTAAGTAAGATGTTAAACATTACAAATTTGTCCCATATGTTGTTTTGGTCGTTAATTCAGAAAATTAAGATTCTAGCTTTTGGTATTATATATTAACATAAATTAAAAAAAAAAAAAGAATTGATTTCTGTTTTGATATATTATCAACTGAGGATTCTAATAAACTAAAATGAGTTATGAAGATATGGAAATAACCTTTGTTGTGACAAAACCTTTATACGAAAATAGATTTTGAGTATGAGCTTGTTGGTAAGAATAATTTTTTTAGCTATTTAATTGGCTAAAAGCATTAACAGTAGATGCCCTATAATTTATTCCATTCCCTAAATATAGGGAAAATCTAAAAAAAAAAAAAAAAGAAATGGCACCTGCAACAGATGCACTAAAGGGTTGGTTCCCTTCCTTAAATCATTGGGTAGCACTGTAGCTACCCAATGCATTATTATAATCCTTAAAAAACGCACTCTCTCTCTCCTCTCCCATTCTCAGTGAAGAACAAATGAAAATGAAGTTGGGTTCAATGAGCTCCTTGATTCTCCTTCTTCTTTACAAGCTCCTTCTCCCTCCTATTCTCCTTGTTATTGCTTCTTTGTTCCTTCCTCTGCTTTATTTCTCCAAAACCCATCTCAGATTTCAACGGAGGAGAGAGAGAGAGAAATTGAGAGGCAGAGACGCGAGAGAGAGATTGAGAGCCAGATATAGAGAGAGAAGACGTCGGAGAAAGAGAGAGAAGACTCAGATGCAGATGAGAGAGAGAAAAGAAACTTATTTTTGGAATAAAGGAAAAGGAAAAGTAAAAGTTAAAAAATATTATTTTAATGACATACGGAAAGATTAAAAGAATCTTTTGTGTGATGTATTTGGATAGGGAAGAAAAAAGTAGTTTGGTTCTCTAAATTTAGGAAAAATTATTGGGTGTCTGCTGCTAGCGCTCTAATGCCATATGATGGTCCTTTATTCAGTAAGGGCAGCTTATATTCTCTGTTATAATTGCAACTGTTGACGGCAGAAAGGAAACCCAAGCTATTTATTGGAGGAAAAGAGACCTTAGGGTGCCAGCTGCAGTGAAAGGGAAGCTTTCTTTATGTATAGTTGTGATTTTGATAGCCATTGCTAACATCCATCAGATGACTCCTATTTGCGCAGGATGAGATTTCTTGGGGCCTGAATGTGTTTCATTTTTTAAAACAAATTTCAGGTTTTAAAACCTTTAAACTGTGCCCCACCCAAAGAAAATGCAGTTGGTTTAGGGATTCTGGAAACCGGTTTTCTGGAACCAGTTTCAAAAAAATGGTTTGTTTCTGAAAACATATTTTAGATGTTTCTAAAATTTAAAAACGGGTTTTGCTTTAAAATATGTGGAAGCCAGTTTGTATCCAAATGCATTTTTTTTTTTTCCGCACATGGAATTAGTTTTTTCTTTGTAGTTACCAAATACTTGTCAGGTTTCAGTTTTTTCTTGTGTTATCAAGCTCTTTCTTGTCTGTATCGCTAGTCATCTGACCGATAACTGTAATGAACCAATAGTGACGCAGTATAGAATAGGCTGAAGGAAAACAAGCTTAATGACCAAAGAAATCTAGAATAGGTTTCATTTGATATGATGCCCAATACAAGACCTTCATAGGCTATTCTAGTTGCTATTCAGTCCTTCGTTAATGTTTATTTGCATTTGGAAGCTGGTGCTATATTTTATTTACTTCTCTTTACATTCAGGAGTCAGGGCTATCATAGTAATCTATTTGCTGAACATGTTCACCGGTGAGCTTTAGCTCAAAATGATCTTCCTTCCCCTTTGTATGTGGAATGTGAGTAGTCATTTCAAGACCCACTTTGTATGTGGGTAAATTACCAATAAAACGAATTGCTAGTCATTGGCTGTAGTAATGACTCATTGGTCTTATTTTGAATCTTGTTGTGTTTTAGCTTATGCCAGTGCTCTTATATAGCATTTAATTTGATTTAGTACTTTCTGTAATAAAAATGCTAGGCTTAGTTGTAGTAGGGGTTGACTTTATTGATACAAGGGTTTCAATCTGATAGAGGGATCTTATTTTGCATATTATTGCCTATTTCTATGGTGAAGCTATATTAAAGATTCTTAAGCATGAGAGTCCTAGAAGGCCTTATTGAGACTGATGCATAATAATACAAGAGGCTTCAGAAAGAGCAAATTTAAAGACCAAAGAAAGCTTGAAATTTGAAGTCTAATGCGAGAGTTCTGTAGGCTATTCTAGATACTATGGAGTGTATTAATTTGGTCACCAAACTGTTTGCAGAATTACTTGGGCACAGTTGTAATAGTTTTAGTCATTCCAAAGGAAGCCAAGGGAGTTTCTATTGCCTCTTAGCTCGAGGTTCACTGCTTGTGCAACATGCTACTGGGGACCTTCAGTTGGTATTTGCTGAAAGATGTCAAGCGTGTTAATCATAGAAAGTCGAATGGTTGGCTTTGTTTGCTAGCCACTTAGTCTTGAAATTTTTTTGATGATGCATTTCATCATCTCCAGAAAGGAAGTTGTTATGCTAGAACACTTTTTAAAATGTTTTGTCTTCATGTTCTCTTAGAGACCAACAATCTGAAAAATATTAAGTTTACTTTTCCAAATGTCTGTTTGGCATTCATGATGGTTTGCACGACTTTGATACTTGGGAGGTGATTTTTTATTTTTTATTTTTTTACTTTGGTCCCCTTAGTTGGCATTTGGGGGTTGGTAATTGACTTTTGTTTAGATAATATTTCTTCATGAATTGTTGACAGAGTAGTGATTCCCTCAATCCGGTACTTACTTTGAAGTCACCATCCCTTTATATGCCATCACTATAGTGGCATTATTGTGACTGATGGTAGTATTTTGCATTCTTGCTCAAATATTTTGCTTTATTTATTTATATATTGATAAGTAATTTAAGTTAGTTATTTGACAATCTTAATCCTCTAATGCAGCACTTGAGGCCTGTAATAGCATTCGATGTCCATTCAAAGTGCGTATACTTGATGTGGATGATACTCTTATGAGCTCCATATCGCCAAAAGGTTAGTGATGTATCTTTATGAAAATTATAGCATTGTACAGGATATAAGCCCACTTTTCTGAAATTTGATTTCTTCATATTCTCTGAATCATGCACTTGAAATTTCAAGAAATGAAAAGCCCCAATAAGTTTCGTGCTTGAAAGCTCTACTTTCATCTCCATTAAATGTTTCCAAGGGATATTGTACCAGGGCTGCGCCTTTTTTGCGCTTTTAATATATTTTCTCTTACTCATAAAAAAAAAAAAAAAAATGTTTCTAAGGGATATTGTAATAAAAACATACATTGCCACTAGTCTGATTGGCTTCATGGATATATTTGCTTCACAAGTAATAGATTCATTTAAGACAAAAATATTTACCATTTTCATGCAATTTAAAATAGATTTGCTAAGTTTGATGTGCATTTAAACTATTGCATGACAATAACTAAGTGTTTTTACACTGCATCTTAGTACCAATTGGTTCATGTAGGTGATCTTAGAATAAGCTTCTCAATCTGACCTGCTTTATTGGTCAATATCTCTTTCGATGTTAAATATAATTCTAGTGCCTAAACTAATCAAATTATGGTGACTAGAAAATATCCATGCCTGATAACATGTTGTTGGTCATCTTCTTGCAGAGTTTTCTTGAGATAGGGTGGCAAGTGGCAAGTAATAGGGAAAAGTACACATATTCCCTTCAAACTATCATTTCATTGCCAATGTCCCCCCACCAAAATTATCAATTGTGTCAATGTCCTCCCTAAACTCCCAAAACAATGTCAACCCCCCAAAGCCAGCAAAAAGACAAAAAATGATCTTAATAAATTTTCAATAAAACAAAAATATCCTTATAAATTCGAAAAAAATAAACTATTATTTTTTTTAAAAAAAAAAACAATAAAACAAAAGAATTTAAAATGACCCCCTTGGTTTTTTATTTTTTTATTTTTTTGTTAATTTGGTTAGATTTTTAAGAAAAAACATTATGAAGGGTATATTTGTCATTGGGAGAACATTGACATTGTTTTATTAGCTTAGAGGGGACATTGACACAATTGGTAGTTTTGAGAATATTGACAATGAAGTGTTAATTTGAAGGGGATATGTATACTTTTCCCTAAGTAATAAAATCTTTTGAGGCTTCATAGGTATATTTATCAACTCATGTTGCACCACGGCGTACAAAATGTGCTCTGTAATGTCGCGGGGTTGTCTAAGTTGAACCAGTACAACATCCTCCTCTGCTCACTTTGAAGTTGGTTTTTGTCAACATGGTGGTAGAATTGTATAGTGTTACACAGTAGGCAATATTATGCTCTAAATTACCATAGTTCGTCTTATTGTCGACCAGAGTTCTCCTTCAGATTAGCATTAGCCTCAATGCAATCATTCTTCTTCTTTCTTTCTTTTTTTAAAAACATTTTGGTGCTGGACTGTAAATGTATGGCTTTTTCTGTTGGTGTTATTACTATTATTATAAAGTAATGCTATTTAGTAAACTGTTATAAGATTGTCATACAACTGGAATAACGTGGTAATGAAAATCAACATTCAGATTAGTAAGAGGCTTGTAAAAAGAAAAATCAATAGTTAATTTTTATTGCCATATTATCTTAGTTGTATGACAGTCGTATAACAGTTTACTAAATAACATTTATCATAATTATATAGTTAAAGTTTTCTTTATTTCCAAGAAGCCTCTATTTTGGAAGATCTCAACTCTTGGAATTGAGGGAAACTTTTCTCTTATAGCTCTCTAAATGATACTAAAATCTTGTACTACTCATTCCAGACCTGGAACCTCCTCGACCAAGGCCTAAGACTTCAGCCAGCACTGCACAGAGGTTGATTGCGCAGGGAATGGGATTGAAATTGCCTTCAGCAGCCTCTGGCTCCCAAGAATTCAGAAATCAGGAAGATGGCAGAAAGAACCGCATTTTCACAAGGCAAAAATTGAAAAATGATGCTTGGGGTGACGATTAAAATTACAAATTTTTTCCTTTCTCACAAGACTGAAAATGATAAGCCCATAATTCGTCCATAGATTCTTAATTAGTACATAAGCTAGATACCCTCCCTTCTCTCCGTTTGTATTGCCCGAGTTAACTTGGAGCCTCAAAATTTTCTTGTATGAAGTAGTGCAGATATACAGGCTTCGTTTGACTAACACCTTTTAGAATGATTTTTGCTTTTTTTGTTGAAAAAAAATGTTTTTACGTGACATAAAAATAAAAGTATTTTGACTAGTCTGTGATTGGAGATATTTGTTAATTCTTTTGAATTTTTGCTAAAAAGCAAAAAGCTTCAAAATTGGTTATCAAATGAGGCCACAATTTTTTGTTTCTGGAAAAAAATTTCGTTGGGTGATTATTTGTGGTTATTTGAGCAATTAAAGTACTGGCAAGTAATCCTAGTATGAATAGGGTCAAATTTTTCAAAGCCCTGCTTTATTCATTAGCTGGATTTTTATTGTAGCATAGGCTTTGGTCAAATTTGAAATCCAAATTTTCTATGTCTAAATGGTTATCCAGTAGTAGTAGATTGTGTTTTCATATGCTAGAGATCAAAGGATTTAGATATACATCAAATGCTTTTGTATAATGTCATCTAATATAAGTAAAAAAATTGCAACCATGTCACGGATTAGTTATAGCAAAAACAAGTTATCCTCTCTCGAGTGATTGAGTGAACCCTTTAGAGAGCTCGTATCTCCTCTTTCCCTCCCATCCCTAAGTGATTTCTTCTCCAGTGAGTTCCTTGATCCCCCCCCCCCCCCCCCCCCCTCCTGTGTGACTGTGACCAGGGAGAGGGAGGAGGTCCTGCCCTCTTTTCCTTTCTTCCCTTTTCTTTTTTTTTTTTTTTTTTCTTCCTCCTTTTGCCTGCAACTTGAAAGTTAGATCTAGAAAACGTGCCCTTCACTCTCACCTAGGGCTGTACAAACGGAGCAATTATAACCACTAACCATATAACTGGTCATAATCACTTTGTAGACGGTTAAATAAAACAGTTAACCGCTTAAG
>FXXK01000622.1:274094-284140 GCA_900184695.1 Betula pendula | reverse complement strand
GGTGACATACTGACGGGTGTCCCTAAGGAGCTTGATCAAGTTATCCTGACATGCAGAAGCTTTGGCCAGCACATTGGAGAGCCCCAGCCTTATTAAGACTGCCGTTAATAGATTATTTTGAAGAACGTTTGCCCAAAATGGTTCAAGCTTTGAGAAAGACAAGTTGAATTCTGAAGTGTCGGTACGGCATTGATTAACAGAAACTCATGAATTTTAGATTGGTATGACTCTTCGCATGTTCAATTCCGATGTATCGATGCTTTGAATGGTGGCCCATGGTCTAGGCAAGATTAGCTTGTAACTAGGTAGGGCTTAAAACAGGTGTTTTGTTTCGCAAGAACCTTCTTAACTGTATTTTGATGACTATTATCGACTTTTAACGTGTGCTTCTGTAAATTTGACTTGGAAATATGAAAACGATAGATCCTTTCAAAAAAAAAAAAAGGGTCTCGTGCGCTTAGGACATACTCTGGGATACTTTTTATTAATACTTTCTGAAATGCAAGAACGTTATGCGGATATGGTCAACTTATTGGTTCTCTGCTAACTTTAGATGGCTTACTCTTTGGGTCTTCAAAGATCTCCAGATCTTCATATAAGGACTCACTGTACGTACGTGTTGCAACAGAAATTAGATTAAATGGTTGCCGTACAACGCTCTTAATACAGCAACAACTAGTATTTTTTCTCGGGATTCTCCATGTAGCAAAACTCTTTAGGAATATATAAATGATCATGTTTTATAATTGGTATATTAGCATTTGAATATTAAATGAATCTTAGAATTGCGTAATACATATGCCCATAAAATGAATTATTTTTTATAGTCAAATTTTGTCACCCATAACAGCTATATGTTAGGTTGTATACATTAGAATCCTCTAAGATTGTACACGTATTTTATTAAAATCCACACTATAAAACATTAAGTTAGTAGACAAATTGTAACTGTAAGAAGATAAATTATTATTTTTGGTAATACCGTAGAAATATCTTTGAGTTGTTGTGGTTGAAATGATCATAGCAGGCTAGTTGTAAATCAAGGAAACCACATAAATGATCTACATTCTTTTTTTTCAAATTCTTATTGAAACACGTGTCAGTTTGAATAAATAAGATGATCCATTGTGAGTAACAGCATATGTTAGAATGCCTTTTGAATAATTGCGAAAGTTGCTTCCTAGCCTGACATATCAGCCTTTGGAAATCTAAATTAATGTTCTCAACAGTCACGCTGGGAAATGCGAGCTGGTCTTTATTTCAGAAATGCGTACATGGATCTATGTTCTCATGTTGTTTACTTAAATGAATAATTCACACGAATAGAAAATAGAAAAAAAAAGAAAAAAGAAAATCCCGACGTTGATGTGTGGCCAGATTGATTCGAGCATGGATTCAGCCAGGCTAACGACGTGTTTGATCAATCAAACTACGGCCGTTGCATCCTGCCAATCAATTTCCTTGATCCAGACATTGTTGACGTGTAATGGATGAAATTCTTCTCTCTCGGTTATTTTTGGTGTTTTTTGTTTTGTCTGGCAAGGTGGGTGAATGTCACCCATAGGAAAAAGTGTTGGACATTCTCGGTCCCTATAATTCTTCTGAAAAATCGTTGGTGTATGGAGAAGTCAAAGACTTCAGAATCATTGTGTTGTACATTAACTGAGAACCCCAGCCTCGTAAAGTCAATCCAGTAATCCTGCTTGCACGAGTAGCTGATGTCTCATGACTCGGAGGTGTAGGAGGATACTAGTAAAACACACAAACATGCTTGATGATGAATAAAAGCTTTGATTTGTACATTGATTAGATTAAAGTTCCTTTAATCGTTAATCAATGTCTGTTAGAGGAGTCATCAACACGAGGGAATTTGTGAATGAGTAATATTAATTATAGTTCACATTAATGCCGTCGTCTAGCTGAGTTATTCATTTTTTTTAATACAAGGTTAATGCGGTATTACTCACCCTGTAAAATAAGAATTTAAGAATAGGAGCTATAAGTATAACATTACGTATTTATGATTAAGGTGCATCACTACCTAACTTCATAGGATACATTTTAGTAATTTTTATGTTTGAATAGTTAAGAATGAGATGTGATGCTCTGAGGTACATACGACAATGTCGATACTCATGCTCAACAATTAGCGTACCATGGATTGCATTTGAGCGCGAGAGAGTGTTTTTTGGCCAGCGCTTGGGATTTGTCACATAGAATCTGCCTACCCGGTTCTCTAAGGTGATACCAAACCAGACAGCCCACAAGTTGATGCCATGATCCAGATCCATGCTACCCTTTTAATTCGATACCCGATTTATTCTACTGCCGAATGATGACATTTAAAAAGCATGAAGGGCTTGTGATTTCTGTCTAGCTGTCAAATGCATTACCGACCTCTCTCCTTCAACCCAAGCGAGTCAATCTTATTCAATTCCACCGGAATTGAATTTTCTGGAATCTGTTTATATTGCAATGAACAGAATGCAATAGAAATATAATTAAAGAACAAAGGGAATGAATTGAATAGAAATTTCTGAAATTAGTTGCAAGAACTTCTTTCGATGACTAATTTATAAATGGCTTGTTTCTTATCATGTAAAACTTACATTTTTTTTAAAAAACTAGCAGTAAGAACTAAGGAGCCTGTCTTTTAACGGAGTATGGGTTACATGCATACTTTTTATCTCACGTGGACTAATCATGACGTACCCATAAGCTGTTTATATAGAAAAACAATAAATACTAAAAGTAATGCCACTACACATTAGTCTTGATGAGTAATGATGTTAAGTACTTAGCATTAATTTTTGTTACATTTAAAACAAATAGTTTGTATAATCCGTGCATACGCGGTTTGGTTTTGTGGCTTAATTTAGTTTGAATTTGTTTTTCAAAAACGTTTCTTAGAAGAATAATAGAACAATATAAATAGAATAATATACATAATAAAATTTAATTTAGCAGCTGGGTAGATGGTTTCCCATCTAGCCTGCTCACGAAGCCGAATACCGACTCTCTCAACCTAGTGGAGTCGAATCTGGTATTTCAATTAACACGGAATTGAAATTTTACATTCTCTATTGCAATTAACCCCGAATTGAATTGGACCAGAAGTTTTTTTTCAAACTGCTTTGGAAGAATTCTCTCTAATTCTATTTATAAAGTTGACTTGTGTTCTTTATTATATAAAAAGTATATGAATTTTTTAAATAACATGTAATTATAAGAACTTGATTTTTTAATAAAATTTTTTTCAACTTTATTAATACTATTAAAAAAATACGTATTTCTCACATTCTCGTGTGTCGCATGCCATTTTTATAAACTAAATTAAAAAAAAAAAAATCATTGTTGAAGACAATATATGTGTCCAATTGAATTTTGTCAACTAAAACCCCACCTTCGAATTATAGAATAGTTAGTAAAGAAAGGAAAGAAGTAGTTTTTGGGCATCCCATGTTTGAGTTTGGTGAATCTAGGCCCAGATGAGGTGCAAGAGCTACATGAGCCCAAATGATTGCTCTACCACTACCAGTGAAGCTTAGACATTCATAAAGAATCCTGTCCTTCTTAAAGTGTTTTTTTTTTTTTGGAAAAAAAGAAAATCCAGATGATACTGTTGCTAAAAGGAAGTATACAAGCTATTCTCTTTCAATTCAGTTTATTAAATTGATATGTATTCAAAATGCACGTAAGAATTAAAAATACATATAAAAATCACATGCATTTTAGATACATGTAACTTTAGTAGATTGGGTTAAAAAGAATTCCTACCAAACTTTGTACTGTATTAGAGCATGTTTGGAATTACGTTGAGAAATATAACTTCTGAAGTTAAAAAAGCTTGATTTTTAAGCTTTTACTAAAAGTGCATTTTAGTCATTTTTAGAGTAAAAAAAAGTTAAAGTTAAAGAAGTACTTTTGAATTTTTTTATAAAACATACAATCTTTTTGTTGACATAAATTTTTTGGTATTAAAATTATTTTTTAAGAGCTTCTTAACGAGATTGCATATGGAAAATAGAACTTAAACCCAAAAAGACAAAAGCTTTTAAACAAATCTTTAGTGTTTAAGTTTTCTAAAAGCAGCGGTTTAGGGATGAGGTTTCTTTTCTTTTTAGCAAAAAGTGAAATAAGGTAATTTGGTTTTTTTATCTCAAACATATCAGCAGCTTTTTATCTGACGGTATAGCTTCGGGTATTACTACTACAAGTATTTTTTAAGCTTCTTTAACGCATCGAAAACTTGTTCTTAATCGTTCCATCTATTTACATGCTCTTGTTGTTAACGAATAGTGCTTCAGAAAAAAAAAGAAAAAAAGACGAAGGTTAGGTACAGTTGAGGATATGCTGGCTGCATATTTGCTCCTTTCCTTGCGGAAGGATCTTTGGGTATGAGCATTGGTAGCTTAAGATATGAAGTTAAAGTTAGAGGAGACTTGTCAATTACTTGTTCCATTTTGGAAGGCTTAAGTACTTCTTTCTCAACTATCTCTCACGGGTCTCACCTAGAGCAATTGTGATCTAAAAGTCAATCTAGAACAATAATTTGGATCTATCATAACATATATAGCCATGCATCAGACCTTTAACCTCGATCGATCTAATATGTATTAATGTATATGATAAGATATAATTAATATCCACTATGTCACTGTTTTTATATCTGTTTTAATTTAATTTGTGACCCAAAAAGACAACCAATTCAAGTGGCTAACTCTTACTACTTATTTCCAAGAGTTGTGGGGGATCCAGGGGGGGGAGAGAACAAATGCACATGCACCCACATGTTCATATCACATGTACCATGGCCATGGACCCGGCAAAAAGGGGAGGGCTTTGCTTCAACCTCGTGCCACAATCAATAGTAGTATCTTCGCCTCCAAGATAAATGTTGTGAGCACATTACTCAAAGGGAATGGGAACTAAATCAATTAACCAATGCATGCTATCATATATCTCATCACGTTGGGGATAGTGGTTCCTTATTGGTGATCCACTCCCGGGCCAGTTTCCTCTTTTCGTGGGGTTCAAAAAAGTTGTTAATTATATATAATTAGCAGTTTAACATTCTTGACTGCATTATCAGTTCATCTAACTAAACAAAATTTACGTAATTTGTTGACAAAGTGCATGCACTTGTTCAGATTCCCATGATTGTCACACCCAATTTTAGTTGGATATGGCTTAGGTGCTGTAAAATTTTTTACAGCACCTAAGCCTCTTCCATTTTAGTTATGGATTGAGTCCAAACATTATCGGAAAGTATACTTGCCTTCCTAAAATAGTAGAATTACAACCTTATTTGTAATATTTATCCAAACTTTAAAAAGTTGTAAATTCATTCCCCTTAAAAACTACCTAGCCCTTTAACTTTTAATCTCTACCATTAGGATTTTCAATTAACTTAGACAGCATCTGACCCACATGTGACATAAAAATGTCTATTATACTCTCTATGAGATGTGTGAAAAATATAATTATGTCATTGGGGAAAAAAAAAAAAAATTCACTGGCCATGACCCACGGCCTGGTGGTGGTTCTCCTCCCATAGTCCCATGGTGACCTACGATTGGCCGTGATTTTTTGTTCCTTTAAAAAAAAAAAAAAATTGATCCAATAGTGTTATTGTCATTTTGAATTATGTGTATCGCACGTGAAGTTTTTTCGTTGGATTTAACAAAAAACCCTAATTGAGGGGTTAAGTGAAAAATAAATGTTATTTTGCATTGTTCAAATATTTTATGCTGACATGACATGCTTAATTCACCTTTAGATCAATTTTAATTAAAAAATAAATAATAATGAATTAAGATGGTTTGAGCATGCCACACCAACAGAAAATATTGAAAGAATGCTTAAAAAATGCAAAATAACATTTTTCTAAATAAAAGAAAAAGGCTAAGTACGTAGTTTAAGGGAGACATTAGAGCATTTTCATCTAACTCTCTACTTTTATCCCTAAAATAGGGAGTAAAATCAGTTTTCTTTAATTTAGAGAGCCACTTTTTTCTAGGGAATCAAAAGTACCAAGGAAATTAAAAGTTGTTCTCTTCATCTAGGGAATCAAAAGTGGTTCATTTAACATTATTTTAATATAACAATTTTTTTTTATCTCCTCTCTCTTTCCTTTACCATTTGTTTAAAATAATATTTAAATAATTTATCTTTCCTCTCTCTTTCTTCTAATATTTAATTTAAAGAATATTTAAATAGTATAGGGAAATGATAAGGGAAGTTACCTTGGAGTTTATTTGAATAGAAAAATAAAAAGTAGTTTGATTTTCTACATTAAAAAAAAATTTAAAAGAAGCTGCTGTTTAATGTCTTTAAGATTCTTTTAAGTTTGATAGAACATTGCAAATAAGACAGTAGTTTTTTATTTTTTATTCTTTTTGCCCATTCATCCATAGGACGATAATTTGATAGATATAATTAACTGTCGGGCATTATTAGAAGCAGAACATTATTGTGAATAAAGCATTATGTTTCATTTTTAAGGTAGTATGCAAAAGCAGTGGGGTTTTGGGGCAATCCGAAAAGAAGAGGAATAGGAATGAAAGCTGAGAGCCTCTCTCAAACCCTAGCCCTAGCATTACTGATATGCAAAACCAAACCAAACAGGGAAGATTATTTTGCCTTTTTTGCAAGCTTTCCCAGTTGGGGGCCTGGCTGGGGACAAACACAGCCGTTTTCAACGCACCTAAAGTCTGCTTTTTTACAATAGGGCTATAGCTTTTTGTTTGGGCTCATTTGACCGTTTTGGCAATTATCACTAATCACTCCCCTTGCTTTTTCTCATGGAGTTGGTAAAGCGAAGGGCGATCCACAATATTATTATTATTTTGCCCATTTCAAAGGGCAATCAATCATCACCAAAACACTTCCCCTTTTCCCCTTTCCCTGATGTATCTCAAAAAAAAAAAATTAAAAAATTAAAAAATTAAAAAAAATCATCACCAAAACATGCCACTACTGCTGCAGAGACTTTTAAAAGCTCTTTAGTTATTATTATTTTTTATTTTATTTTATGGGGTTTGGTTTTTGCATTTACGGCGGCCAAATGCTTACCTTTCTTTCTTTAAGCATTTTGGTTGTGCTTTTCTTTGAACCAGTCTTTGGTATCCCCGCCCAAACATTCCAGCATTTACTCTCACCGCAATATTACTGAATTGACCCCCATCTGCTTCACATTAATGAGTTTGCCTCTTTTATTTTTTTTCTTATGACTCATTTACCCTCCCATGACCCATGTTTTGGTCTCACATTATTGTTTACTTGCATTGATCAATCCGTCGTGACGTCCACCTTGCCCACGTGGACATGCGGTAGGTGAGTATTTATTCACTACCTTTTTCTTGACTCGAAGATCTGTTTAGAGCATGCTAAACGTACTAAATATTTTTTTTTTTTTTCGGTCTTTTATAAATTGCATTTCTATATTACGATTATCTCAAGATGCTAATTTAGTAATTTCAATTAACCTTTTTATTAGTCTTTATTAAAAGAAAATTATAAGATTGGTCAACTTTTGATCATCATTATTAGAAGCATAGAGACCTTCTCTCTAGAGGGTAATTTTGTTTATAAAAATGTGGAAGGACAAATTATGTTTACAAGGATGACATACCCTCTAGTTTATTCGAACTAGAGATGATCATAGTCCTTCTTAAATAGCGTGGAATAAAAATGTAATTTATTATATTATTCTAAATAAGAGTACTAGCAGCTGCTTCTTTAATATTTTTTTTCAGTGTAAAAAATTAAACTACTTTTTGTTTCCTTATTTTTAAATAATCTTTATAGCAGTTTGCCTTATCATTTCCTTATATTATTTAAATATTTTTTAAATTAAATGCTAGAAGAAAGATGGAGTAAAGAGAAATCATTTAAATATTATTTTAAACAAATAATAGAAGAAAGAGAGAGAATAGATAAATTTTTTTTTATTAAAATAATGTTAAAAGAATCATTTTTTGTTCCCTAGATGAAGAGAACAACTTTTGATTTCCTTAGTGTTTTTATAGTTTATGAAAGTTGCTGCAGAGATTTTTTTGAGTTTTTTAACAGTTTTTTCTACACTAATAAAGAAAATGAGGTTTAAGAGAAGCTATTGCTAGTACTCTAAATTAATATAGTATATCAACATTTATGGACTACTCTATAGCAGTTCATATGATACTTATTGTGGCATTCACATATACTTATCATGTTAACTAATAATGTATATTGTCACATAGTAGTCCACGTGACACTCTTTTTTCATGGAATCTAAAATATCGCGAGAATTTATAACAAAATTATAGTACCAAAACATTTATCAAATTTTTTTTTCTTTCGATTATTGCTAAACGTACTTACCAAGACAATTATTTATTGAATCATCCTTATATTTCAATGTGTTGATAGTTCCTTAGTAGTCCACAAACGTCGCAATATTCTTAGATTGTCAAGGGTACAAATAATTGTATATATATTTCTACTATCCTTATCTCTAATTAGGATGCAGACATTTTACCTGCCAATCCCAGTTTGTGATTTTAACAACAAAAATTATGAATATAATTATGGTTTACTATATATAAGTCAAACTAATAGACGAGAAGGATTGGAATTTTGATGTATCTACGTAAATTGATGGGACATAGTCATAGATAATAAATAATTAATTATCTTGAATTTTCAAAATCTCAATCTTGATGCTAATGACACGTATCAAGTCATTTTCATGAGGGTCAGATCGATGTGGGGTTCACTTGCCATCACGTTATATTAATTTGCTGCAATTTGTTAATTACGTTTTTCTTTTAATCCCTTAGATTAGGGCATTGGGTGTGTTTCTTGGAATGAAAAAAAAAAAAGAAGGAAAGAAATATCGGATTAGGTGTGTGTTTGGTGCTTTGTCGACAGTTGCTTCCTACCATCTCAAAATTTTCATACCTATTAACCGCCAATATCAACAACTTCCTTTTTTTTTTGGTGAAGTGAATCTGATTGAACATTGATATGTCGCTATATATTGTGCTGCATTGGCATATAATCATAATAATATACATAATCTTTAGTCCAACTCAACTGCAGCAAAATTTATNTCTTTGATAATAGCCCTTTCTTACTACAGTAACAAGTCAGCAACATTCTTCTCTTAGAAATATCTTCCTTTCTGTGATGTTCTTTACCGCCTCGGGCGTGTGCTTCAGTAAAAAGAGGGATATGCTTTGTCTCCTCTCTCCTCCCATCCCTCATCTCCCTTTCTCATCTCTTTTTAATTTTTTTTTTCCTTTGTTTTTTTGGGTTTTGGGTTTTCCTACTAAATTTGCATCGCCATCTCTTCTACCACCACAAGCTCGGCTTTCTTCCATCATCTCTGGTGTTCGCTCTTAGCTAACATCCCGTTTTCATTTGGTGTGACTCTCACGTGCTGGCATTGAAAAACATATATGAGTTTTTTTAAGTAAGATTTGTCTTCCACCATCAGTATCCTCTTTCAACACGCCATCTCTGGTCTCTTCTCCCTCCATACGTGGCCTTCATGTCCCTCCCTACCGCCCCCTCTCTCCATCAAAGTTGCTGTTTTTTTGTTTATGTTGTTTGTTTTGTTTTTTTTTTTTTGTATTGTTTTGTTAAGTGGATTATAGTCTCCCTGTATCTTAGTGCCTTTTTATGTTATTGTTGAGACTTTTTCAATCGAAAATTGTATCTCCTTATTGATGACTCCAATTCGGACTTCACCAATTGGTTGTCATTGCAAAAGCTTTTAAGCAAGCCAATGGGCTTACCCTCTCTTAGTTTTATAATTTTTTGTAACCCTTGTTTTCATTTACAATTTTAAATGTCAAACTACAGTAAATTTTTTAAAAATATATAAATTTTATCCATATCGCGATCACATGTTTCTCATATTCTGAGAGATATATAACAATTTTATAAAAGATGTTGAAAAAATTTATGTTTTTAAAAATTGTGTTTGGAATCTCATAGTTTAAAATTACTATTTTTAAGTCATACAAATTTTACATTGCAAACCAAACGGACCATATAAA
>FXXK01000622.1:228787-273842 GCA_900184695.1 Betula pendula | reverse complement strand
TAAGTTATTGAACCACACATTTGCACCAACCACGTCCGCCCACTCGCCCACTCAACCTCGGCAGTCGGCCCTAGATACACCCCCAACATTACCCAAATCCTAACGTTCTACCAGGGCATAATCGTCAAATCCCAAAACCCAGGTCATTTTGGGAACAGCGAAAATTCTCCCCCTCCGAGGCGGGTTTTTTTTATTTTCACCAATCCAACGGCGAGTCACGGAACGGAGCTTTGAAGATTTAAAAAAAACTTCGAGTGTTTTTATTGGTTTGCATTAATATTCTTTGCTTCCGAATATCAAAGCGTTCTCTCACTTCTTCTGCTTCTTCGCAAACACTTCTCTTCGTTTTGTTTTCGCTTTCAGAAACATGTAACTGCCTCAAACATACGTGTTGTCGTACGATCAACAGGTAAACCTCTCACTCGTGTGAATGGCTTCACAAAGATGTGTTTTTTGGGGCCGATTCGTTTGTTTTTATGCCTTGATCCGTTGGTTTTTCTTGCCTTCTGTTTGGTTGGTGAGAAAGTTAAAGCTGAGTGGAAGAAAGGACAGGGAAAGAGAAGAACAAAAGAAAAAAGTGTGAACTCAGCTTTGTCAAATGCTTGAATTAGTGTGAACTCAGTGGGGGTGGAATTGTACATTTAACTATTTACCTTTTCTTTCTAGATATTGATCTTGATCTGCTGCTCTGCATTTGTTGCAGTTAGATTTATAAATAAATTGAGCATCAGATAGATAGTTTGGCAAATATCTGTTACTGTCAGATGGTGTCTCTCATTCTAGAAAGATTTCATAAATGAAAAGCACAAATCAACTTAATTTATGTTTACAAAGTCAAAAGTGAAAATACTTCAAAAGATATTATTTATTAGGGAATTATTTGGGTTTTTGGAGTTAGTCTTTAACTAATTTCAATTGGATTTTCTTTATACTAGTCGTGGCGTGCTTGAATTGAACTTTCCAATAAATAAGATTTTTATCTTTGAGTCTTATGATGTTCTTTTGGCATGTTTTTGTGAGTTCTTTATTTTTTTTTTGTAAATATCTCCAATTGACTTCTCAGATGGCTATGAATATCAAACAAAGCGTCTGCAGTTTGAATTCTCAATTTTTAGTTTTATGGTTTGAGAATTAGGATAGACTGTGACTGGCATGGCATTTTCTAGACCTATTCTTGTTGAAAGATTGATGGGTAATTTGCAGGTTGGTCAATGAATCGGATGATCCAATAGGGAGTAGAGAAGCACGGAAGAGGAGATGAAAGGGGAGTCGTCTGGCTTGATCATTGGGATTTCTATAGGGGTGGTGATTGGGGTGCTTTTGGCTATTCTTGCACTGCTTTGTATTAGGTACCATAGGAAGCACTCGCAGATAGGGAATAGCAGTTCTCGGAGGGCAGCAACAATCCCTATCCGCGCAAACGGTGCTGACTCCTGTACTATATTATCTGACTCGACGGTTGGTCCAGACTCACCCGTGAAGTCTGGGCGTAATGGCATGTCCGTGTGGCTCGACGGATTTAGGAGGAGTAATGTGGTGTCGGCATCTGGAATACTTGAGTACTCTTACAAGTATGCTTTCCTTGAAAGTTTTGGAAGAGATATTTTCTTGGTATCATTCCTCTATGTTTGTCTTCAGATTTTTAAGAATGATCTCTTGCAGATTTTCTTTATTTGAAATGTCAAAATTGTCCATTGTTTATAGAAGTAGCATTTTGGCCTCATATTACCTTATTTTTTGTGCCCCTGAACGGGTGCAACTTCATAAAAATTTTGGAGAATGTTGATTATGCTCGGTGGAGATCTATAGTGTCTTTTCAACTTTAGAGTATTAAAAAATAGTACAATTTGACGATAATGAATAAGCAATCAAAAGAATAGTTGATTTTTTTTTATTTTTTTTTTTTTTTGTTTTTCACGAGTTCAGTTTAGCTCCCATTACATCATTTATCATTGCAACAGTTATTAGAGGCTTCATTTTGAGATATGCTATTTTTTCTTACCTTTTTTTTTTTCTCTCCTGTGGCTGTCAATAGCATTCCTAATCACTTGGTCTTTGAACAAGTAGTAGCTGATTTGCACACCTAAGTTTCTATACCTTCTTTCTTTTTTTCTTTTGCTTTTTAATTAATTTTGGCTTACTTGTATTCATGCAGGGATCTGCAGAAAGCAACTTGTAATTTTACAACTTTAATAGGACAAGGTGCATTTGGTCCTGTTTACAAAGCTAAGATGTCAACTGGTGAGACCGTTGCTGTTAAAGTGCTTGCAACTGATTCTAAGCAAGGGGCGAAAGAGTTCCAGACAGAGGTAGTGATGGTTAATGGGTCGTATTTTTGCTATCTTATGTACCCTGCAACATATATTAGTCTATGAAGTAAATTTGGCAGGAAATTTGGTAGAAATGTGGGAGCTTGATGAAATTTAGGAAAGTGAGACCACAGGAGAAAGTTTTAGAAAGAGTATATTCAAGGAATATTGATATTTAAAATCTTTGCGAAATTAGCAGATATAAACATGAATAAGTAATTTACTCCAATCTTCTAGAAAAACTCTCATTTTGCCTATGTGGGTGTAATCACCAATTTGAATGTCTTATTTTTTATTCAGTGACTGTTCTTAACTGATTTCTTCCTGTAATCTTTTTTTTTTTCACTTAAAACTGCTCTTCGTGCTCAATCAGTTTTAACCTGTCACCTTCTTTTAAACATACTCAGGTAATGTTATTGGGAAGGTTGCATCACAGAAATCTCGTGAATTTGATTGGATATTGTGAAGAAAAGGGCCAGCATATGCTGATATATGTCTATATGAGCCACGGCAGCTTAGCATCTCATCTGTACAGTAAGCTGTATACCAACATTATATATAAAAGATTATAGGAATTTACTATATCTGAAAGTAGTATTTGACTAGATACTTTGTGTACGTCACATTGCAATTAAACATTATTTTTTTTGATAAATAAAAAAATAATAATAATATTATATGTTAAACATTATATGTTAATTGATGTCACTTGATTGTATTTGAGTTCCTATAAATGCATAATTTGTATGTCTCTGGAATGGGTGGATTGTAATAATTGAAGAGGTCTACCTCCACTTATGTTGAGGTCATCATGTCCATGGAGCCAAATTTTATGAAACATTGTATTGGATACTAGTGAAGGAATGACTGAAGTTTAATCCTTTTTCTGCTCAAATTAATTAGTTCTAGAGTTCATCAAAGTTCCACAAATTCCCAATAAATGACTGTATAGAAAATTAAAAACTTGTACAGAGGTACTAACTTTCATAGTAGTATACTTGTCATCTGGACAAGCTTCGATAGTTCTCAATCATGAAATCAAGTTGCTATAATGAATCTTACATTTTATTGGTTGAACTAATGTTGTACTGGAAGAATGACCGAATCAAGGTTAAACACAGAAGGTGGATACTCTCTGCTGCATTTTGATCTTTTAGTTGTTTACAATTTTGTGTAAATAGCATGCTTTTCTTTTTATGCAGGTGAAAACCATGAACCGTTGGGCTGGGATTTAAGGGTTCATATAGCTTTAGATGTTGCGAGAGGCTTGGAGTATCTTCATGATGGGGTAACTCCAATCTTACATGTGTACTAAATGGACTTTTGTCTTGAGTGTGCACACGTGCAGATGTATATGAATTATTTAAGGAGCTTATTCATTCTTTTGTCTTCATTTATCACTTCAGGCAGTTCCTCCTGTAATACACCGAGATATTAAATCTAACAATATTCTGTTGGATCAATCCATGAAAGCCAGAGTATGTCTCTTTTCTTGATTGTGGATTATGTGTGAAGAATACCTTTAAATTATTTCGCTGTGTGTGGAGTACCTTTAAATTTAAGCCCGTTGAAAGACATTCTTGAGTTCTGGATCATATGAATTAATTTATTTATATTTGGTGAAGATACGAGTCTATTTATAACCTTAACCAATAATTGGTTAGGTTGCCTCTCATACTATTATAGCTGGTTATGTTGGATCGAGCAGGTTGCTGATTTTGGGCTTTCAAGAGAAGAGATGGTGGACAGACATGCAGTTAATATACGGGGAACTTTTGGGTATCTTGATCCCGAGTATATATCTACAAAGACGTTCACCAAGAAAAGTGACGTTTACAGCTTTGGAGTCTTGCTCTTTGAACTCATAGCTGGCAGAAATCCTCAACAGGGTCTTATGGAATATGTTCAGCTAGTAAGATCTCTCTCCCTTTCCCTCTATCTTTCTCTTCAAAAGTAATGCAAATAAAACAATAAGAAAGTTCAAGGAAGATTCCAGTGGTGGCTACAACAATGATAGTAATTCTAGCAAAGAAAAAAAATATGGAAGGTAGATGTATAAGAACGTTATACTGGAAGTGCAAGAGTGATTAACATGAATTGCTTGAATGATTGTGTTTTTTAAAGAATAACAAAATACTAGAATAAGTGAAAATGCATAGATTGTTAAAGAATTATCTGAACCCAGAAGGACAACTATTTCGAAAGTGTTATTTCCTAAGAAAGAAAAGTATCATTGTTGGCTTGTGTTGCATACATTTCCTTTATTTGAGTTCAAATTAAGAAGCAAAATAGGACAGAGGGTGAGTTAGATTGGCTTTTCAAATCAGATAATATATTAGGACATCTCAAAATAGAATGGAGTGCAAAAATATTGGGACAATGTATTCTAATTTGTGATTGACATTCTACTGCCTTTTGTTATATGATGAGTAGGCAGCGATGAATACTGAGGACAAAGTTGGGTGGGAGGAAATTGCGGATTCCCGTCTTGAAGGGAACTTTGATGTGCAAGATCTCAATGAAGTGGCTGCTCTTGCATACAAATGCGTCAACAGTGTCCCAAGAAAGAGGCCTTCCATGAGGGACATTGTGCAGGTGCTGTCGAGGATCCTTAAATCAAGACACAATAGGAAGCATCACAAAAACTCCCTATCTGCCACCGCAGATGAAGTTTCAATTGATGTTGACCAACCAGAGACCAAGACTCCAATCTCTGAACACCAAAGAGAGGAATCTATGGATAGCACAGCTGACACTTTTGAATATAGATGATGATTTTTCCATTTGTTCATTTGATTTGTTCCTTTGGCTTTTTGGTTTTGCTTTATGTGCAGTCTGAAAGAAGTTAAAAGGCTAGCAGATCTGTTGTAGTTCTGATTTCTGCTCGAGTGACTTACTAGGATTCAGAATTTCAGATCACGTTCCTTGTAATTTTGTGCAACATAGTTCAGTCTTTTGTCTCTTTTTCTTCCCCCCCCCCCCCCCTCTTTTTTTTTCTTGACACGTCCTTAGGTCTGTAAATTGAATACTTCAAAAATCAAATGAAGGAAAATCAACGTTTTCTGTAAATTTAATACCCGCACTTTATTTTTGTGTTGTATTTAAGACGTCATGCCTCTGGGACTTCTCTCACAGCGATTAGATTGGCTCCACTATTAATCATCGTCATACTTGTGTGTGAAACAGCATACCGTTTTAAGATGCCTTAACCCTTTTGTTTTTTCTTTATTAACCTGTGGGAGACATTAGATGGCCATCATTTTCATTTGTCACCTAAGTACCACAATTTTCGATTAATTTTGAAAATAATAGTAGATTGCTCTCTTTTTAACATATGGCCTTCATTAATTTAAAAAAGAAAATGTTATATGTCACATTTTTATCGTACAAATAGTAACCGTTTGATTTTTTTTTTTTTTAACCAGAGTTAATCTAAGGGCTATTAAACCTTTCCACGTCAATTTTTTGAGATATTTGAAGGATGTATACGTGAGAAACTTGAATCGGAAGTGAGCCGCTCCTCCTCGATATCATATCTAAACAAAAAGAAAAAGAAAAAAATACAATTAATTTCATTTCACCCATTTATATTTTCCAAAATGGGTTTTGAGAGAGAGAGATAGAGAGAGAGCAAGTTGGGTCATATCACCAAGGCCCAATTTGGAGCCCCAAACCGATCTTTAAATCAATTTGCAGCAGGTAAAACTGTCTTTTTGCTTCCCTTGATTATCCATATGACATTATCAGGACCAGAACAATAGAGCTCACAGCGAAAGCCACAGAGTCGAAGAAGAAGCATCGAAAATGGCAGCCATGGCTGCACTTCAGAGCTCTATGACCTCTCTTTCCCTCTCCTCCAACTCCTTCTTGGGTCAGCGCCTCTCGCCGCCCACTCTCTACGCAGTGCCGGTACTATCCCACTTCTCCTCTAAGCTTCTTCTCAAATTTCTTGTGCTTTGAAGCTATTAAACTCATTGTGTGTCGGTATATCAAGGCTCGTTTTGGTTTTATTTTTCTCAAATTATTGTTCTTTGTTGCTAATATTATAATGGGTAATTCAAGATTGTAGCTTTCTTCTCAAATTTCTTGTGCTATGTAGCTTTTTACTTTATGCTGTTTCTTGGAGTTGCCATTATGGCTGTTTTCTCATGTTTTATTTCTTTGCTGGTAATATTTTAATGAATTGTTTGAAAATTGGAGTTTTTGTGCACCTCAAACCTCTTATGCTTTATGACTTTGAACTCATAATATGTTGGTAGTTTAAATCATAGTTTGGTTTTATTACATATTCCGGCTCTTTGTTAGTTATATGGAGGTGGTTCTATTAGAAACTAGTGCAACTGTGCTTTGTTGGTCTTTGAGTCAAAACCTACATGTTGGTCGCTTTGTGCGTTTGTGTTATATCTGGATTTCTAGATATCTATGGGGTTGCGCACAAATTAATGTACTTTTCCTTTTATTTTGTATGAGAATTGCAATCGAGATGTTACTGGATACATCAATTTTTCCCAATAAATGAAACCTTGATAATATTCAAACAGGTTTATTTAGAAAGAAAAATAGGATAGTATCCAAAGGGTTCTTCTACAATTGGAAGAAGTTGTTTTGGTTTGGTCTTGTGTCATATTTGGGTTCTTTCTTGATGATTGTTGGACATTTTTGCAAAATTTGAAGTTTATGTTGGTAAATAAATTTGAAAGCCCATATGTAAGGACAGATTGAAAGTCTTACAAGGAGGAAGAAAACCAGTCAGAATAATTTATACCTCAAAGTTGGTTTTAATCGGTAGAAATTATGGCTTAGTTGGAGCATTGGGCATTGATCATCTAATACTCCTTCATTTTCTAAGAATGTCAATGTGCTTGCCCTTGGCTGCTGGTGGTAAATGAGTGGGTGGGGCTTGGTTTGCTGTAGGTTCAAATGTAAATAATCAAAAGAAAAAGAGGGGAAATGCCATTGTGCTAAACCCCTATACATAGTGCCCATGATTTAGTATACGTGGTAGATTCTGTGGCTGCTTTCCCAGGCTTACTGAAGTGGAAATCATTGTCGCCCTTTGCCAGTTTTGTTGTGTACTCATTGCAGTTTACATGTGAACCCTCTGAGGAAATAATTGCTAGGTGAATCATGGTGTCTACATTTACATATCTGTGCCCAGCATGGACAGTGTCATCCTGCCATCCAATTTTGCCTTTAGTATTTAACAACGGCATGGGCTCATGTTTCTGATTTGTTGGGCCCCTTTTGACTCCCCTTTTTTATTCTCCAGGCCTGATAATTGTTCTGTTATCATCTTAACTTACTGACAGGAAGGTCATCTATAGATATTATAGAGTGACTTCAATCACTTTCAGATCTCATCGTCATTGGTGTAAATGCTTCCTGGAGATCAAAGAGAGTATTGATCAGAATTTTGCAAGACTTTAGTGCACCCTGACAATTTGATAAGCTAAAAATTTCATAATAGCTTCTTATTTGCTGTTTAATTGCCCACAAATTTGGATTAGGAATCCTATAACTAAAATTTCATCTGCAAAGGAAAAGAAAGAAAATGATGCATTTCTGGTGATTATAGATCCTATTATCCTTGCCATCTTAAATTTAGAGTATATCTGAATCTAACACAGGATTGTTTATAAGTCATTTATCTTGTAGTTGGAATTTGAATCATTCACACCCACCAAAAGTGGGATCACTTGATAACATCTTTTCTGTTTGTTTTACATGCAGGCCAAGCCAACAGAGAAGCCATGTCTCATTGTAGTGAAGGTTAGTCTTATGGGTCCTATCTTTGTATGTTCATGTTGATGAATTGTTTCTCTTGTTTAAAGAAAATATGATGTATGTTTTGCACCAAAAAACAGAAGAAAAGAAATAGGATTGACCTACTAAGGGGGTAGACACAAAATGTTTGAACCACTCTACTATATCCATTATATGTGGCACTTAAGTCATTTAGGGAAATTTATTTGACTGTAACCTATTGGTGAATGCAGAAGGAGATGCATAAAACTCGAAAACTTTTAATTCGGCAAAGCCAAGACAAAGTCTTGGTGTCATTTTACATGGGATGGGTTCAATTTATTTTTGGCCTCCCACCATGGTTATGGGCCTACCGTTAATGTAGTGTTTTCTTAAAAATAATTTATTTTGTCTTTCAGGATTGATATGTCACCTTATGTTCTTATTGGGTCTCTTTCTTTGTCTGGCAGCTCAAGCAATGGGAGCGGAAGGAATGTAAGCCAAACAGCCTTCCAGTTCTACACAAAATGCATGTTAAGGTGGGAGATACAGTGAAAGTAATAGCTGGACGTGATAAGGGCAAAATAGGCGAGATTACTAAGATTTTTAAGCATAACAGCTCTGTGATAGTGAAAGATATAAACTTGAAGACAAAGCATATGAAGAGCAGAGGAGAGGATGAACCAGGCCAGATTCTTAAGGTTATTTTTACTCCTTCATTGAAAACATGAATTCATCAATTATACTTGAGTTATCATTATACTCTACTATGTTCTTTCTTGTACACGAACAGTGACTAACGATATGAACTTATAAAAGAGGTTATTTTTTTTTTATTGGTAAGTTACACATGCACCCGGTAGGACTTGAACCCACGACCTTACCCTACACTTGCTACAAAGGGAGGAAGTACCATTTGAGCTAAAGCTCATTTGTAGACAGATATATTAATATTCCTCCTCACATCCTATTGTTACATTGGATGCATGTAGTGGGATGCATAAGGTGGAAACTGATTATCTAGTGATATTAAAACTAGGATTCTTGATTACTTTTGATTTTCCCATCGTGTTTGGGAATTTATGGACAGTACAAAGTGATTTTCCTTTTAATTTTATTGATGTATACGGTTTTTATTTGCTCGTTGCCGGTCACGAACAGATGTTTTTTTTTAATTTGGTATTCCAGATTGAAGCGCCTGTCCACAGCTCGAACGTGATGCTCTACTCAAAAGAACAGAATGTAGCAAGTCGGGTGGGTCATAAAATCCTTGAAGATGGTACACGAGCCCGTTACCTGATAAAAACTGGGGAAATAATCGATACTGCAGAGAACTGGAAGAGACTAAAGGAAGAGAATACGAAAACTGAAGTAGCTGTTGCTTCTTAGAAGTCGAATTTATTACTTCACCACTGATGTATTCCTGACCTCCTTTTATCTTCATTTGTCCAAATATTTTGTTACTGCCTCTTTGTTGATCCACGTACGCAAGAGTAATATAGTTTTCTCCATGCTGTATTGGTTCTACCATCTAGGGCAACTTGGAATATGGAACCCTAGCCTAAACATTTAGGTTGAATTGCCGTGTAGTTGTTCATGTAGTTAAAAGACAGGCTTGTGCATGTTCTCTCCTTTTCTTTTATCTCTCCATGAATTCAAAGTGAGAATCCTCTATATTTTTTGGGTCGAGTTCCTTTGCATTTTGAAGTAAGTATGATGCAATTTGGGACAGTATGATTTTCGGAATGTCTACACATTTATTTTCGTGAAGAAAAATGCTAGGTTTTTTCAAAAAAATTGGTTTCCAAGTAATGTGTCAACATCCCATCACCTATGCTTTTATTTACTAGAATAAAAGATCGCATGGAATTGTAACACATCATTTTAGAATCATACTTTTTGGGAAACCTAACATTTCTCAACTGCAAAAGAAAATGATTTTAGATTTATTGACTTTTTCTTGCACTAATTGAAAGTCATAAATCGTTAAATTTTTTTGTCCGTGCTGTAATCCCAGATTTGAGAATCCGAATATTGTACTCCACTTTTTTCTCTGCTGAGTTGAACTCGGCAATGACAGAAAATTATGCTATGATATATTCCTTCTACTATTTCTTTTTTAAATAAATAATTAAATGAGGAAAAAAAATCATTAAGCCTTTCAAAGACAAAAAGTACGTAGTCATATTGGGGCCTCTTTGGGCTAAAACGTCACCATATGATCACGTAATGGGCCATGTATACACGAAACTGGACCTTATTTATATCCCTAAAATAATGGTAGCTATATTAGTAGTGTTATTATTATTATTATTACTATTTGAATTCTTAGTAGGGTGTTATTAGGATACTATAACTTTTATTAAAGTAATGTTAAAATTTAAATTTTATTTTACAATTATCTTATAATGTTGACGTGATAGTCCTAACTAACTCTTAGATTTTTTTTTTCAATAATAATGATTGATTTAAAAGTTAGTTGGGATTACCTTATCAGCATTGTAAAATATCTATGAGATAAAAATATTACTATCCTTATGATGAACATTTAGTACGTCAGACAATAAATAATTAAATTTGAATATGACTGATATGACAGTGCCACGTGGATTGCAGTATTCCAATGCGATCAATAAATGGTTTGAATTTGGACATAAGAATTAGGATGATCACAATCCCTAATTCTTCATCTAATAATTATTAGAATAATTACCAAATTGTTTTTAAAATAAATTGATCTTTTTTGTATTTCTCTAATTAAGTATCGTTTTACATTTTTTTTTTTACCCCATCCATTTTTTCAACTGATGTACAGTGCATGAACCTTCGGTAATTTCTGTTTTTTCCTTTGTTTACCTCTCCGTTCAGAGCCTTTGACAGTTTAGATGCATGTGACACAAAAGACAGTTTAGATGAAACCGTGCATATATATCACAAACAATTTAATATCAATTATAGTAACCAGAAAATGCTAACCTGTCTAGCTAGTTGTTTCTCTTAAACTGATAATGTTTTATATAAAAGAATTAATAAAATATATTAAGAGCACTAAGAACTTTAAAACCATTCATATAATATTTCATGTTCTTTGTATTGGCATCGGAGAGAGTTGAAGGAAATGGAGGATTTGGAAGGCGTGGTGGAGGCGGGGGGGAAAAGAGAGGGGCCTCCGACGTACTGTGTGACTGGTGCAACCGGGTATATTGGGTCTTGGTTGGTGAAGACTCTTCTTGAAAGAGGCTGCAAGGTTCATGCAACTGTCCGAGATCCTGGTCAGTTCCTCGATCTTTTACTCAAATAACTCTCAACTAGTGATCATCGATCTTTAGCAGATCTTTTTCTTTTTTTTTTTTTTTTGTGTTTTTGGTTTAATTGCTTATAAGTATAGATGCTAAGAAGAAGAGAGAGTTTGTGTGCTTTTGGTTTGAGTTCACTTAATTAGCATTCATGGTGGTGAAGATCGGCTTCGTTGACCTGGAAATTTATGAAAATATATATGAGATTAATTAAAAAAACAAACTCATTTGGAAATTCTTTTTGGTTAAACATATATAGTCGCATAAAAATTCTGCATGAATATTGTTAATATGGAAATTCCTCTGGTGGCACTGTTGGAATTTCTGACTTTTTTTTTGATTTTATATATATATATATATATACCAATTACTCAACCATTCAGACACCAAAAAAAAGGAAGAAGAAGAGAAGGATCGAAGAAAAACTAAATCACCATGCAAATATGTGAATTTATCAATTAACGTGAGAAAAGTTGATGCATTATTTTATGGCTTTTTTCTCAAAAAAAAAAAAAAAAAAAAATCATTCTAAAACAATTTCGAGAATGTGCTTAACAACATTCTTATGCATTATTTTAATGGCTTTTTTTTTTTTTTTTTTTGGTGAATATGCGACATAAATTATTACTTAGAACATGAGCCATGGCCTTTTTTTTTTTTTCGTGAATATGCGTACATAAATTATTACTTAGAACATGAGCCACACAAGTCCCGAGTAAACTTTTTATGGATGAGTCAAAATCGTGGAATCTCTTTTTTATTTTTTCTATGCCATCGAATCTCTTCATCTTTCAAATTGACGACCCGATCGAGTTCTCTCTAAACTTTAAAATTAAGTAAACGGGGATGTTAGTTGAAATCTTTGTTTTCTGTTATTAAAAAAAATAATAATAACAAATTAAACAATCCAAGCAAAAAACATTTTATCAAAACATTAAAATAATTTTCACTTTTATCTCACATTAGAACTTTTTATTTTTAAAAAAAAAAAAAACTCCCCAAAACATATTAACAAACATTTTACCTAATTTGATTAAGATCAATTTAATCTGTAAAGTAAAAAATAAAAATTACAATTTACCTACTTGAAGTCTATTTATATTAGTTTTTTATTCATGAATTCAATGTATTCAAATTAATTGGTTTTAATTCAGCAAAAGACTAAAAGACGTTTCTATGATTGGAATGGTTGTTTCCTTTTTGTTTGTCTTTTTCTTTTTGCATTCTTCACCAACTTCACCCTAACCTAACCCTTGGGCCTACACCTTTAATTTGGACCAAGACTTGGGTGGTTATTTGCAAGAATCTTTAGTACTAATATTTTAAAAGCCCTAAATATTTATTTTTTTGTTGCACCATAAATCCATAATGTAAGCTACCTAGCTAAAATAATTATGAGACATAAGTGATCTGTGTGCGTGATTTGGTTTGTGTCTGTGTATCTGTCTTTACAAAATGTAAGTTAAAAGTGTCACATGTCTTCATTATTGATGTAATATCGTACCCCAAACTTGCTTCTTGTGTCATGTGCATACACGGGATGTAAACCTTAATCCCATTAAATATGTTTCATCTTCTTGTAATTAAGAGTAATATAAGTAGACTTATTTTATCTCATCAGCAAAGTCATTATCCCTATTATCGCTGTGGACGAGCGGTGAGCGGTTGAGATTGTTCCAAGCTGATTTGCAAGAAGAAGGGAGCTTCGATGAGGCTGTAAAGGGCTGCAATGGTGTGTTCCACGTAGCTGCTTCAATGGAATTCAACGTTCATGCAAATGAGGACGTAGGTAATTAATTAATCCCATGAGAATTGCCAATTCATTACCACCGACAAGTTTGAAAGAATTGTATAAATTAATTAAGCAATTTGATTAACTGGGTTTGTTTTCTGAACTAGAGACTTACGTTCGATCAAACACCATCGACCCTGCAATCAAAGGAACCTTAAACGTCCTTAAAGCCTGCTTGAGATCGAAATCTGTGAAAAGGGTTGTTTTCACATCTTCCATTAGTACCATCACTGCAAAAGACAGCACTAATGCAAATTGGAGACATGTTGTTGATGAATCGTGCCAAGCTCCTCTTGATCATGTCTGGAAGACAAAAGCAAGTGGATGGGTAATTAAATGCTTCCTCTCCCTCATGTGTCGTTTATATATATACATATATAGTCGTTCACGTAATTACTGATCATCTTATTTACAAAAAAAAAAAAATTACTGATCATCTTATGGTGTACGGAATTTTGGTGCGTCGACATAGGTTTACGTACTTGCAAAGCGTCTGACGGAAGAAGCAGCATTTAAATTTGCAAATGAAAATGGTATTGATCTTGTCTCAGTAATAACAACTACCGTGGGTGGCCCGTTTCTCACTTTGGATGTCCCATCAAGCATTCGGGTTCTCTTGTCACCAATAACAGGTGATAATTGCAATATTCATCCCTCTGCATGTATTTCATTTCATGAGCATATATATATATATATATAATCACACGATTTCACGGGTGCAATAGGGCTGCCCATTATGCGATTCAGGTATTCGGGTAGTCCAGGCTAACTGCTCAAACAGATAGGGCCCAAACAATGTGATATCGTACTATATCATGTTGCACGGATCTGCATAAGAAAATGTGATATCATTAAGGCCTCCCAAATTTTTTAGAATTTGTGTGAAAAATAAAGGGTTGAGATTTGACGTTGTGTGAAGGTTAGGTTCTTTAGAATTTTTTTTTGAGAAAATTTAATAAAGGCCTCCCAAATTTTTACGCGATTTGAAATACCTCTTTGATATTTGATTTTTCTCACTTTGCCTCTTCATACTTTTAATTTGTCTCAATTAACCTCATTCTGTTAGAATTTTTCGTTAAATCTTAATGGAGCTCATTTTAAATTTTTATTATTATTTTTTAAATACATGAGTATTTTAAGAATTGCAACAGGATTTGTCGGTAAAAACAGATGGAGTGGGTGAAATGATACAAATTGAAATTATGATAGGCCAAAGTAAAAGAAATCAAAAATCATGAAATATTTCAAATCGCATAAAAATTTGGAGGGCTTTGTAAAGTTTCTCCCATTTTTTTAACGTCTTCTCTTTTTCAAGCGAAAACCTCTCTTTCAGGTAAGGTGAGTTCCAACGTACAGTTTTAATTTTGGGTCAATTTTTTTTTTTCTGTGTTTGCGGTGGGAGTACAAGATTTTGAGCTTTGGTGAGGAAGAGATCAAGAGGAACAACCAGCAAGCAAGCTCGAATGGCGGACTGTAGCCCTCTCCCATCCCCCACAGATAAATACAGAAAACCCACTTCATCTCTCTTCATTTCTCTCAGGTTTTTCGCTAATTTTACTGAACAATCATTCTCTGAAACCTGGAGTCTGTGATGAGCCCAAAGGATGGCCTAGCCATTGTGAATGCTCTCAATGAAGAGAAAATTGATTTAAACCTGATAGCCGAATGGTTCTATTTGGGAGAGAGATGTTGGGACTCACCTCAACTGAAAGCGAAAAATGATTTTTTTTTTTAATTGCAAAAGGAAAAGGTTTTAAGTTGAAAAGAGACGGTGTNCAGTACAACCCCAGGCTGTTGCCAAACGTCCCCATAATGTTTGCACGGGTCTGCATAAGAAAATGTGATATTATTAAGGCCTCCCAAATTTTTTAGAATTTGTGTGAAAAATAAAGAGTTGAGATTTGACGTTGTGTGAAGGTAAGGTTCTTTAGAATTTTTTTTTGAAAAAATTTCATAAAGGCCTCCTAAATTTTCACGCGATTTGAAATACTTCATTGATATTTGATTTTTCTCACTTTAGCTCTTTATACTTTTAATTTGTCTCATTTAACTCTCCTCTATTAGGATTTTCAATTAAATCTTAATAGAGTGATGAAAAAATTATCAAAATACCTCTCATTTTAAATTTTTATTATTATTTTTTGTTTAAAATACATGAGTATTTTAAGAATTTCAATAAGATTTGTCGGTGAAAATAGACGGAGTGGGTGAAATGATACAAATTGAAATTATGATGATCCAAAGTGAGAAATAAAAAATGATGAGATATTTCAAATCGCATAAAAATTTGAAGGACCTTTGTAAAGTTTCACCAATTTTTTTAACGTCTTCTCTTTTTCAAGCGAAAACCTCTCTTTCAGGTAAGGTGAGTTCCAACGTACAGTTTTAATTTTGGGTCAATTTTTTTTTTTTCTGTGTTTGCGGTGGGAGTACAAGATTTTGAGCTTTGGTGAGGAAGAGATCAAGAGGAACAACCAGCAAGCAAGCTCGAATGGCGGACTGTAGCCCTCTCCCATCCCCCACAGATAAATACAGAAAACCCACTTCATCTCTCTTCATTTCTCACAGGTTTTTCGCTAATTTTACTGAACAATCATTCTCTGAAACCTGGAGTCTGTGATGAGCCCAAAGGAATTGGCCTAGCCATTGTGAATGCTCTCAATGAAGAGAAAATTGATTTAAACCTGATAGCCGAATGGTTCTATTTGGGAGAGAGAGGTTGGGACTCACCTCAACTGAAAGCGAAAAATGATTTTTTTTTAATTGCAAAAGGAAAAGGTTTTAAGTTGAAAAGAGACGGTGCNAAAAAAAAAAAGTGTTATTTAACTAAATTTTAGCTAAATATTTGCTGAACTGGATGTAAATACTCTAAGCATGTATTGTGTTTCATGTTTTGCTCCAAATAAAGTTTATCAATTATTTTTCTTCAAGGACATCTGAGTTCCAAACTTTTTAAATGATTGGGATACTAGATGAGAACATATATATATATATATATACAAACAATTTAAGATGTATAAGCATATATGTGGAATTGATGATCCATGATATAGGAGACCCTGAGTTCTTTAGTATATTGTCCGCTGTGAATGCAAGAATGGGGTCGATTGCTTTGGTTCACATCGAAGATATATGCAGTGCCCACATATTCCTAATGGAGCATGCTAAAGCAGAAGGCCCATACATATGCTGTGTCCAAAACTGTCTAATCTCCAACTTGGTTGACCATCTAGCTGAGGAGTACCCCTGCTCAAATATTAGGTACCTCCCTTTTTTTTTTCTTTTTCTTTTTTATTTGGAAGGCAAATGATATATATTGAATAAGGGAACTTGATTTCCTATGATGTCCTTATACATGCAGGTCTGTGGAGAAAGAAAGCAATCTAGTCCCTCCTGAAATTTCTTCAAAGAAGCTAAGAGATTTGGGTTTCAATTACAAGCATGGAATAGAAGACATAGTGCATCAAACAATCGCTTCTTGTTTAGATTATGGCTTTCTACCTCCTATTGCAAAGTAAAGGCCGATGCTAGTATTGTCAACTAACTGAACCTTTTAATTCAAAAAAGCTCTAACATTATTGTCGGTAGAAATAAATGAAGAGAGAAATCAAGTGATCAAATTCAACTTCAATGTTTGGTATATGTTGTTTTCTCTGGTCCAGTTTCTATTAAGTCATAGCCATCATTAATTATGAACATAAATGTGGGCCTGATTGACAAAAGATAGTAAGCTTGATTTTCGGCGATAGACTAACTTTGAAGGCATTGATTCCGATGCCAAATTAAGGTTGGTATGGAGTTTGGGTTGGACAATATAAAGGACGTGTTCATTAGTGATCTTAAACTTGTTTAAGGTGTTGAGATCATGTTACCGAATGCAGCGAAGTACAAATTAATGGATAGAACTTTGATTTTCTGCAAAAGTAGATTTTCGCATGGCTGGACGGATCGACGGGCCACCTACAAAACAAGAAAACGGCCATTAGAGTGGCGCTGGCTGAGGAGCGGCTGAGAACCTCTTATGATTAAGTCAATAGAGCACTTATAGACGGAGTTTAGGAAGAAATAGACTCTTCTCTTATTTGGTAATGATTCCCTTCTTTTATCTTAAACTCTTTGTTTAACTGCCACCTTGTGGGCCTGTGATTGTAGAGGCTCTTAAGATTTTTAGCCTTTCTATTGAGTAGGCCTTAACGTGTTCATTAGGGCCCAAGGCTTTGGGCCCCGGGCTTATTTATGGTATCATCATGCCAAAAATAATAAATACATCTGATGATGTTTTGAGGCATAGCAGTAACAAGAAGATCAGGCAAGAATATGATTATAATACAAGGAAATCATTGATCTATATGCCAATAGTTTGAAATTATTGTAGAAAGGTTGCATTTGGGCTATGCAGATTTCGTTAGAGAATAACAAAGTTTTATGACTTCTCTCTCGGACTACCTAGATGAATTTTCTTGTTTCTCATTGTGCTAAGTTGGGACATATTTCAGTTACAGCGAAGGCAACTTTGAGCTTTGTCACTATCCCACTCTTACTTTCAAGGTAGTTTATCTAGTAGGTCTAGGAAAAGGACATGACATTCTAATGATCTAGAAATGTGACCACCTATGAACATGGTTAGTTCATTCCACAAAGTTGGAAGTTGAGAGAGAAAAAGAAGAAATAGGTTGTTATCTGCTCGCTCCAGGTAGAGTGGTATCACTCCAAAATGACTAATCAGTTTGAAGCTTTTTTAGAATCACTTATAAAGTCGAGTTTCACCTAATAAATAACCAATGTAAACTTAATACGCATTAGTACTTTTATAATCCACCCACATTTATGGGCCATTCATTTTCTCAATGTGAGACTAAAGTGTTACAACAACCTGTCGAAAAAAGATCTAAGATGCAATTCTTGTACACTTAATTGTATGAGTCCTGGTTTGAATGCTTCCTATTGAGCGTCATTCATACACATTTATTCTGTTATTATATTTGTTTGATTTATCCATCAATCCCAAGGAGATGTCTGCATTAAACATTTCTAATGTTTTCTAGTCTGTCAGAAGATTAGTAAAATCTTTATATGACACAGCAATGGCAGCCCACCAGATGAAGAGTCAAAATCAAGAGTCATGACGCCATCTGCACTAAATATCTTCATTGTGTTTATCTGCTACAAACTACCCCCATTCAGACATTCAAGACTGAACATGAGCATCATTTCAATTTTCTCGATTCAAAATTTCAGACCAAAGTGTTATGAGTGGTGGGTTAGTGTACATTTATGACGTGCATGTGCCAAAGAGCTTTAAATGCTGTCCAGATGTTCCAGCAAGGAAAAGAAATGGCTAAGCATACACGGGTGGATTCCCTTACAAATGCTTTTCTGAAGTGAAGAACAAAACTTACCATTTTCAGATTCAAGAGAAAGAGAGAGATGGGTCCCTGATCTTATCACAAAGTTTGGCTGCTCCTACAGCAAGAGAGTCCATAAGCTCCAGTGGGAAGCAAGCCTGAGAATCAAAGAGTATTATAGTATTTACAGGACAAAATCAAATTGTGATAGAAATAGAAGAGACAAAAATATATGCTCGGGCTGTTAATCCTTGATTTTTGTCCTCTACGTTGGACCAACCTTTGTTTGAAGCATATCCCTCCAATAAGGACCACATGCCCCTTTCACACTGAATAATGCTTGGCAGGTAATAAATTCTTTAGTTTGGAAGTATGCATACTGAAAAATACAAGCATACAAAGAAGAGTCTAAATTTCGCTGTGACGAGCCGCCTCTGTGTTATTATTCTAAAAAGATTAAACAATTTAGTCAATGTAAAACTTAGCATTCATGAATATCTTTATAATTTATTCACTCTATGTAAGTTATTCATTTTTTATGTGAAACTGCGGGTTTACAGTCTTCAACGGGTTTAGAACTTTAAGCAATAAAATAACATGGACAACTGGTTTTGTTCGTCTTGCATTTTGATGCATATAATTCAAGCTGGCACCCGTTTTTTCAAAAGTCTAGAAGGTTTTACAATACATTACATCGACTTGATACATTTTAATCACCATTAAAATTTATTTTCAAGCTCACACCTGAGTTTGGATGCTTAATCATTATGATGTGATGATTAAAAAACTGCGTCAATCTGCGCAGCCTGACACTACCATGTGGATTTGAATAATTCAATGAATATCATAATCAAAGACTAAAAATGTTTCATAAAATTAACAAATCATCTCGAATGATTTTCAATGAAGGCATCTTTCCTTTCATTTTATTATGCCATGATCTCCCCCATACTGAAATATAAAAGTCTTCCATTCTTGAATTTTTCAGTTCCTATTCAAGTACATGTTGTTAGACTTTTGACACTAAAACTCTTTTTCAAAACAACCCTATGCTAACTACCCTTCATGCACATCTATATGTAGCGGCAAAAGTGATGAAATTTTTGCAGTTTGCTATTAATTTCTGCATTAAAAACAACAGCATTCAATAAAGAGGAAGAATGGTAGTACAATAGAATGATAAATGAAAATGTAGGAAGAGGCCGATACAATTAAGGCAGAGAAGTACAAATCTTTAATATATTGGCAAGCGACTAGAGGCTTGAAAGAAGAATCAAAGTCCTTCACAACAAAAAAAAAGGGAAAAACCTCCAGAAGAAAATATTTGAAAAACCTAAAGGATTCACATAACTTAAAAATGACAGTGTAAAAGATGTTTTTGTCTTTCTTCAGGGTTTGCAGATTACCACAAAGCAAGGAAGGAGAGCCCTAGGATTGAGCAAATAAAGCTCCTCAATATTTGAATAGAGACCTACTTTACCAGCCAATGAATCAAATCCTGTTTGGCCAGCCATTTCTTGTATGTTCTCCAAAGGCCTATGAACCCTCCCAGCAATCACTCTGCAGACTATCAAGGCTTTCCTAACAGCTGAGTTTTCCTCAAGAATTTCGATGGATTCAAAAGCTCTTCCGCTAGTGGAAGTGGTGAAAACGCCTATTCCACCCATGAGCTCCTTCTTTGCAGAGAACCCATTTCTAATGATTCGACAAACACAGCATTTTTCCGATACACAGAGGCTGGAGGAACCGTTTAGACCAAGAGAGCATGACACAGTTGTGCCATAGAACCTCAGAAGTTCATTACCATCGGCGAGGCACCGAGGGTGTTTCTTGGGGAGTTTGCTGGCTTTGATTTTCACCATCTCTCTATATTCTTCGAATCGAGCAAGAGTTTTTTGCATGTTATGAACTTTTAGAACTCTCTCAATCCGACCACAATGGTTCTCTGACTTTAACCAACTCGTCCGGCATATAATTTCAACAATCTTTCTAGATGAGTCGCCTTCCACAAGTTCAGTAACTGTAAAAGAGAAAATGTAGTGAGCTGCTGACAGAAAAAGCTATTCCAAATTCTCAAGAAAAACAAGTGTACTTCAATTAATTAAAAGAATCTTAGAAAATTAAAACAAATCCTCACATTTGGGTGAAAAATGAAAAGACTAAAACAACTCATGATAAACCACAATAAAAGATTCCTCACTATCTCAGAATTACCCCCAAAATGAAAATTTAAGAAGAGTGTTTCTTACCAGCATGCTTGGAGAGATGATGAGCTTCAGCAGCTTCCCATTTGCTGAACTGCTCTCCACATTTATGACAAGTAACCGTAGAAGACCCATTAGACTCTGTTTCGAGAGAGACCCTTTTACTTGAATGAATTCCACCGCCACCAAAAACAGCAGAACTCCCTAATCCAGACCCTTCTCTATCTGATACAACAAAAGGAGACTTCCTTGGTGGAGTTGATGATGTCCTACCAGAAGGATTGAAGTAGTGCATTGTAGGGTGCCCTCCAGGGCCAGGAGTCCCAGGCCTTAAAGTGCCCACAAAGGTTGAACCACCACCGCCGCCGCCATTGTTACCAGTAAAACCACCACCACCACCACCACCACCAAAACCAGTGATTTTGAGCTCACACCGTGAGTTACTCAAAATAACTTCATGGGTTATTGGGTTGAGGAACTCACTGCTCCCAATAGATCTTGGACTGCAACTTGGGGGCTTCTCCAAATGTCTCTTACTTCCATGGATGACATCTTTGAGATTTGCAATAGACCTTGAACACCCTGATCTTCCTGCTTTTCTAGTCAAGATTGTGCTCAATTGCTTCCTCGATTGTGGGTCATGAACATCTGATGGCTCCGATTTGCAGTGTAGAGACTTCTTTAGAGAGAACCACACTGTTGGCATATTTTCCTTCTAATCTCCTAGCTAATTAGCCTACAAAGCTTCACAACCCTTCAATTTTTTTCTCACTCTTCATTCTCAAAAGCACATCACTTTCAATTCCCATTTACCATTCTTTTCCACCATGGAAGGCTGAAACAAACAATGAAACAAACAAACAAACAAAAAAGCTAGATAGCAACACTTTCTCTACAATTTTTTTTTTCTACTTTAGCACAATACCCACTTTATACTTGGCTGAGATTTCCTTCCCATTTTCAGAAACCAACCACTTAAATAACAATTCAAAAAACTAAAGACAGGACTTGAGAAGGACCAAACCAAATATTCATGCAACACCCAGAAAAGAAGTTCCGAAATTTTCAAGTACCATATGCTGTTTTGTGGAACCATTAGGCACATGAAACATTTTGGATATCCACGAGGCTGTGAAGGAGGAAGAAAGGGAGAGAAATTGACTGAAAACCAGAAACCAAGGCGCCCATTTGATTAAATATATTGAAATTCAAGAAAATTGAGAATCTTTGGCTCTTGTGGAACATGACAGCCAACCAACAAAAACATTGTTCAGTGACACCAATAAATGCTAGTTACTGAGGAAGGCAAACAGTAAAAGACGACTTAAAGAGACAATCGTTTCTCAATTGAATTGAATTGAGGTGTTCAGAGAAAACCTGCAGGTCGCTTTAGATTTTACTCGGGTCTGAGAGATCCTGTGGTAACTACAGCTAAAAAAAGAAAAAAAAAAAGAAGCTAAAGATCTTTATTTTTATTAACTGAAGAGTCAAGACTGAAGTGATTGCTGTCCGATCACCATGCCCCTGCCCTTTTGTTCTACTAAAGCACAAACTAATATTTGATGATTTTTTTTTTTTCCTATTCAAAACTAAAATTTGATGATTATTATGGCCCTCTGGCTGCACTTTTGGGGTGCATATTTTCAATCTTGCTATCATGAAAAAAAAAAAAAAATCAAACACAATATTTATATGAGTAACGACGTTTTCTTTGTTAATGTTTTTTTTTTTTTTTACTTTTTTATATTAACAAAAAATAAAAAAATAGAAAATACTTTTAAAACAATCAAAAGCATTAATAAATCTTAGTAAAAACAAATCTGCGTTTGCTTGGTCACATTCCAAGAATTTAAGAGATTTTGCTTAACGGTTCCATTTATGAAGTCGGAGTCACTTCGACAGTTTTTCTTTTTTTTTTTTTTTTTTTGGGGGGCGGGGGTTTAACATCACTCAGGTTACTGGGTGTGTCCTTTTATAACCTTATCCATGGAAGCCAGCATCTCTTGTTTTCTTGCCAGCGACAAGCGAGTTTATGACGGTCTCTTGTGATAAATTTAATATCTTTTGGAATGATAAAATAATGGTATTTTTAGTAAATTGTTTTATTTTATACAATTAATATAATCTCTTCTTTTTCTAAGTTGACAAAAGTATTTTCTTTGACAAACAACTGAACAATTAACCTATCTTTTTTCTTTTCTTTTTTTTTAAATGAAATCTCATCATAAAAATCAATTAGAGGAGATTTACTCAGCAATTATAATGTTTTGAATAAAATTCAGATAGGAACTCCTCCATACAAGATTGAAAAAATGAGTGAAAGCAAATTTTGTCAGCGCAGCTTCATTGGCGTTTCTCTTAATGTGAGTTACACACCACTCTTGAAGACTATAAAGACTACGACGTGAATCTTCAATCAAATAACCATACTGGCTCAAACAATTAACCTATATATCCTATGTTTTTTTTATAATAAATTAATTATACAGCCATCAAGCTCAAATTCATTTGAAAAATTCAATGAAAAAAGACTAAATACATTATTTACTTCGATGATAAGCTGAAGCTTAATTCAAGTTCAAAACAAGATCAAATAAATTAAGCTTGAACATTATAACTCTAGTTGTGACTGTTGGTTGGCCCCTCTTACTGTATTCTTTGTCTGTTGGCCATGGATTTATCTCTATAATGACCTAATATTATTAAATATAACTATATTTAGATTAATAAAATATTCGTAAAAAGAGACACCTCTTCCACAAAGAAAATAGTCGTGTGTTTGCAAAATTGAACAAAAAATTATGTATGTTAGTATGTTTTGATGTTTTTATTATTTTAAAAAATATTTTGATGTAACGTAAAATTTAATACTTTTTTTTCGATGAGTATTTCGTATTTTGAGTTATTTTTTAATGAATTTGTCTTGAGAACATTAAAAACAAAATAAAACAAAATTAAAAAAAAACAAAAATAAAAACAAAATTTTTAACAAATATGGCCTAAAGAAACAAAAAATACTATGATCTCCTTACGTAACAAGACGACTTTGGGAATAATGGAAGATTTAGAGATCGTGGCTATTAAAGTTTGAGAAGAAACAAAAAAAAAAATTGTTTATTTATTTTTGCAATAGAAAAATGAATATGATGAACTCATAGAAGCATGGGGGATGTGAGGCGTCATTCCAAAAGAGCACGGATGGCAGGATTTATTGCATCTCCGCCGCATGCATTTAACCCACAAGATTAAAGAACTTAGAACACTGCCCTTCACTGTTTGTCGCGTGACTCACTCCAGTCAGTCTAGTCTTGCACCACTACAGGCAAAAAAACAATTCATAACTTGGAACTCTTGCAAGTACCAATACAACTTCAAATTTAATTAATCAGTCCATTAAATTATATAATCAATTACAATGTAGAATTAATTTATGTATTTATTATATTATCATTTTGAAGAGGTCATTTGATCATACACCGAGTCCCGGGTCAAAGTGACCCACAGGTGGTCAAGCAGAAAATCATTTCGATGCCTAAATCAGTGATTAATTTTGAGAATAAAAGCAAGTGGAGAAAGTAAAAGTGTTAGGCAAGGAGAATTGTGAGCTTACCCCTCAACGATCTAACCCCTTTCCTTTTTTGAGAGAGTGTTTCTCGCGCATGGTGAATTGAAGAAGAGGCTTGGAATGCCAGTAATATAAGTAACAAGTGGCAAGGGCTAAAATATTGTGAATACAACTCCTCCTTATACCTCTTACATAAGTCTATTCTAGCCGAATTAATCAAGATAAGTTTGATCGGCTTAATTAAACTCAAGCTTGGCCAGCCTAATATAGATAACACCCTCTTAGCATGTAGGTTTTGTTGCCAATAATCCTAGTTAAAGGTCAAACCAACTAAGGCTTTGGAGGTTTTTGTCCTTTCAAATTTTTAAATTTCTCTCAAATTTTTTATTTTGGTGGGTCAATTCAATAATTGGGGAAGGCCAATTCCAAAAGGGGTTTATTACATGGTCTACGATTATGTCATGTGCCTTTTTCTTTTCTTTTTTTGGTGATTAAGTGATAAACATATATAAGAAAATATTATAAATAACCCAATAATTTAAGATATAAAAATATAGCTTATCATTACTTTTTCGAGTTTAATTACCTCTCTCTTTCACATGATAAAGTGTCTCTGCATATAAATGTTTTGCATTTATTTTTTTCAAGATAGCAAAGGAGAAAGCATGCACCCAAAGGACCATAATCAAAGTTTAGTGTGTGCTTTGGGATAGTTAATTAAAGGAGCGAGCTAGGTTCTCGGACAATAATCATGTTTGGCCGTACCTACCAGGGTCTTACTTTTTTTTTTTTTATATAATATTAAGCCTTTATTACGTATTTACATGAGAATTAAGTAAAATCCACGTAATTTTATTTAGAGTTAAGAATTATTATTGCCAAAAGAAATAATGACCTCAGTAAGACATGAGTGCTCATGTTTTATTTGTATATCGAGAAAGGTCGTAAGCTTTTTCTATAAAAACCTTTTTGTAGATTTGAAGGGTTTTTCTTCTTATTATTATTATTTTTTGTTTAAGAATGTCTTACGATGAAATTGTCAGCACTTTTTGAAAACTTCTTTGGGCACTCCAATGGAAAAATAGAAAACAAAAACGAACTTTTTCTCCTTACTTTCTATGTTAATTAGTATTTTTTTTCTTCTTTGAAGTATATTAATAATATTATAACATATTAGAAAAGAAATAGTTTAAAGGTGCGTTTGAGATTGCGATTTCATAAATAATTTCGATTTTAAACCAAATCGTAAAAACTGAATTGTTTGAAAACTGCATTTTAAAAAAATTGTGATTTGAAAACGCAAATTCAAATTGCAGATAAGGAAGTGTTTTTTTTAAAACATAAAATTTTAAGGTTAAACTTAAAGATGAAGACAACAAAGATTGTTTGGTTGTAATTGTCTTGCCAAGTGTCTGATACTTGGTTCTCTTTAAAGTGATTTGAGTAGAGTTGGATACCAACTCACGTATGGAACAGAGTACAACAGAGTATGGGTTTGGAACAAATTACAGAAGGAGAGAAGTAATGGGATCGATACAAACAACTGGGAGATTATTTAAATACAACAAAGAAGTGATCACACGGAATGCTGCCTTGAGAAACAGGAGAAAGATCAAGACCATGCTGCCTTGTTTAGTCCCTTGAAGTTCGGCTATCAAACACAGCAGAGGGACTTTGCTGGGAGCTTTCACGTGAGTACGAAAACAGCAGAAAACCTTAAATAATTTGAGGCTTCACGTGAGGGCTTCACGTGACTGAATCAGTAGAGCTAATAGGGCCCCCTCAATCGCAACGGGTTGGCACAAACGGTGAGATTGCCTCGTAGAAGATTGAACCTGGAAGAGACTAAGGGCTTTGTTAAGATGTCAGCTAGTTGGTCTTTACTGGAGAGAAATTTAACAGTGAGGGCCTGCTGAGCTACACGGTCACGAACAAAGTGATAGTCTATTTCGATATGCTTGGTACGAGCATGATACACTGGATTAGAGGACAAGTATGTAGCACCAATGTTGTCGCAAAAGAGAATGGGAGCCTGTGAGAGAAAAACACCAAGTTCTTGGAGCAAATATTGGATCCATATCAATTCAGCAGTGGCATTAGCTAGAGCTTTGTACTCAGCTTCAGTGCTAGAGCGGGAGACCGTGGGCTGCTTCTTAGAATTCCAAGATAAGATGTTGCCTCCAAGAAAGGTGCAGTAACCGGAAGTGGATTTTCTATCATCGGGACATCCTGCCCAATCAGCATCCGTGAAGGCAACCAAATGAAATGTTTTGCTGGGACGGATAAGAAGGCCATGAGAGATGGTATTTTTTAAGTAGCGTAAAATACGCTTCACTGCAGTCCAGTGAGTATCACGAGGTTCATGCATGAACTGAGAGCATTTGTTGACTGAAAATGCTATATCAGGCCTAGTAATAGCAAGATATTGCAGGGCACCCACAGTGCTTCGGTACACAGTTGGATCAGTGAGAGAGGAGCCATCATATTTGCTGAGGGAGGTGGAGGCAGACATGGGGGAAGCAACTGGTTTTGCTAACTCCATGTTGGTGCGGTGGAGGAGAGCAGAAATATACCTTTGCTGAGAGAGGTGCAAGCCAGCAGTGGTGCGATGGACTTCAACACCCAAAAAATAATTCAAGGCACCTAGATCTTTGATGGGAAAGTCAGCGGAGAGAACTTTGATTAGGTGATTGAGAGCAGCCATAGAGGAACCCGTGAGGATGAGATCATCTACATAGACCAAAGCCAGCAACCGAACACCAGCAGAATTAAAGAGGAACAGGGAGCTATCAGCTTTAGATGCAGTGAAACCAAATTCAAGTAACCAACTGCTCAACCTGGAAAACCAAGCACGAGGGGCTTGTTTGAGACCATAGAGGGCCTTTTTTAGGAGACACACAGCCTTGGGTTTTTGGGAGTGAGCAAAACCAGGGGGTTGAGCCATGTGCACAGTCTCGGTGAGGAATCCATGCAAAAAAGCATTGCTAACATCAATTTGCTTAATGGGCCAACCATACGAAACAGCAAGGGATAAAACAGCACGAATGGTAATTGGTTTAATAACCGGACTATAAGTTTCTCCAAAATCCAAGCCGGGTTGTTGGTGAAAACCTTTGGCAACTAACCGGGCCTTGTACCTGTCAATGCTGCCATCCGCCTTGCGTTTGATGCGAAACACCCACTTGCAGCCAACAATATTCATAGAGGGATGAGGATCAACCAAAGTCCACGTACCATTCTTTAAGAGAGCATGAAACTCATCTGCCATAGCATCACGCCATACACCATATTTAACAGCTTCAGAAAAACAAGTGGGTTCACGGGTGGTAGAGCTCAAGGATGCAGTGAGAGCTCGTGGAAGGGGATACTTAACTGTGCCATCAGTGTAGATTTTGGGTTTATGAATGTTGAGCTGAGATCGGGTTGTCATATGGTGAGTGCGAGTAGGGCCAACAGGAAGGGAAGGCTCGGTAGGAGAGTGAGATGGAGAGGTTGGTGGAGTGGAAATGGCAGGTAGGACAGAGGACGCAACAGGGGAGGCAGGGAGTGGAACATTTGGTGCAATGGGCATGTCTGGTGGTGATGTGTGAATAACAGGTGGTGCAGTATTGTGGACAGATGCAGGAGGTGGAAGCTGGTCGATCACAAGAGGGAGCGGGCTCATTTGAGGAGGACTCAAGCGTATTTGGTCTGTGCTTGAGCCTACCTGGAAGGGAAAAGTAGTTTCATTAAAGATGACATGTCTAGCAATGTAAATTCGACCAGAGGAGATGTCAAGGCACTTGTATCCACTGTGAGGCTTGCTATAGCCTAAGAAAACACAGGATTTGGAGCGGAAAGAAAACTTGTGGGAGTTGTAGGGCCGAAGGTAGGGCCAACATTGACACCCAAACGTTTTTAAAAGGCGGTAATCCGGAGGTTTGTGAAAAAGGAGTTCAAAAGGAGTGTGGGGACGAGTGGTAGTAGCAGGGAGACGATTAATGAGATAACATGCCGTATCAAAGGCATCATCCCAATATCGGAATGGGAGGTGAGAATGAGAAAGTAAGGCAAGCCCGGTGTCAACTATGTGACGAAGACGTCGCTCAACACTGCCATTTTGATGGTGAGTGTGAGGGCAAGTTTGGCGATAGGATATTCCTGACGAGGCAAAGAGTTTTTGTAATGGGATAAATTCACCCCCACCATCGGTTTGCACGGCTTTGATGGTGCGTGAGAAAAAGTTCTCAATGAGAAGTTTGAATTTATGGAAGATTGGAGTCACATCAGATTTACAAGTTAAAGGAAAAAAATCCATAAGTATTTGCTATGATCATCAACAACACAAAGAAAATATCTTTTATTATTAGATGATAAGGTGGGAGCAGGGCCCCATACATCCAAAAAAAGAAGATCCAAAGGAGCTTCAGAGACAGAAGAGGAAGAACCAAAATGTAGCCTATGAAGTTTGCCTTGCTGACAAGCAGGACAGACATGCTGAATTTGAGTGGATGAGGCTGGAAGGTTATGTCTGGACAGAATACGGCGCACCACAGGAGGAGCGGGATGACCAAGGCGATGATGCCATTGATCAAGAGACACACGTTCTCCCACAAAAGCAACACGGGAACTGGCAGAAGGAGATGAGGAGAGGGGCCAAGGATAAAGGCCCCCTTTACTCGGGCCGTGGAGGAGGAGTTTCCGCGTGCGAAGATCCTTAACACAGAAAAAAGAAGGGTGAAATTCAATGAAAACTTGGTTATCTCGTGTGAACTTGTTGACAGAAATAAGATTTTTTTGAATATGTGGAACATGAAGAAGGTGTTGTAAAGAAAAATTGCAGTGAGGAGTGGGTAGAAGTGCTAAACCAGTGTGGTGAATATCCAAACCTTGGCCATTGCCTACTTTGATTTGATCCATTCCATGATAGGCATCAGCATGCATGTTCAAGTTTGATAGATCATTGGTAAGATGATGAGTGGAACCAGTATCTTGGTACCAATTCAGATCAGATGGCACTTGTGGAGTGGTGAGAAAAGCAGAGGGATTGACAGAGTCACCTTGGTATGAGTGATCAAAACGATGATAACACTTAGCAGCAGTGTGACCAACTTTGTGGCAGACTTGACAAACAGGCCGAGAAGAGTTGGAGTTGGGAGGGGACTGATGGGAGTGATTAGAGAAGCCACGGCCACGCCCTCTCCCACGGCCACGTCCTGCTCCTTGAGAGAAGTGATAGGAGCGCTGATTTTTGTGTGAGGTGGAGCTGTTTCGGTGAGCAAAATTAACACTGGATACATTCAGGTCACCTGCAGAGTGAGAGTGTTCAAGTCTTTGCTCATGAGTGAGCAAGTGGCCAAACAGGTCATCAATAGAAATAGGATCAATTCGAGTGGTGATGGATGTAATGAGAGGATCATAGTCAGATCCGAGACCTGCCAGTAGATAAGAAACCAATTCTGAGTCTCTCAGTGGTTCATCAATAGCGGCAAGGGTGTGAGCAAGCGTTTGTGTCTTCTGGAAGTAATCAGCAACTGAAGAGGCACCTTTTTTTAAGGTAGCAAGCTGATATCGAGTTTGCATAACTCGAGCCTTGGATTGAGAGGAGAAGATTTTCTCCAAGGTCATCCAGACCTCACGGGAGGTGTGGAGGCCAACAACATGTGCCAATACAGTCTCAGAGAAGGTGGAGAGAATGGCACTCAGGATAAGCTTATCCTGTTGAACCCAGGTAGAGTGAGCTGGGTTTGGAATGAGAGCAGCAGATGTAGAGGAGCTGCTAGAAGTGGGAATGAATTGAGGAGGACTGGGGAGTGCACCAGTGACATAGCCGAGTAGGTTCTGGCCTTCTAGGTAGGGAAGCATGAGGGTACGCCATAGGAGATAATTGTCACGGGTAAGTTTGAGGGTGATTTGGTGATTGCAGTTGTGGAGGTTGTGGGAAAGGGTGGATACGGGTGGGGATTGAGAATGGACTGAAGAATTTTCTGTAGACATTGAGAAAGAAAAAGAGGGAGATGATGTTAATCTTTTAGCTGTACATAAAAAGGAAGACAAAAGATGTTTGTTAAAAATGTCTGCCCAAGTCTGATCTGTCTTTAAAGATGAATAGACGTATGAAAGCTACAACGAAGATGGTTAGGAATATGGTATCTGATTAACAGATGAATCAAGGAATTCTGCTTGGTAACAGCTAGAAAGAAAGACCATGCTGCTGTTAGTCCCCTTTGAGTTCGGCTATCAACACAGCAGAGGATTTCGGCGAGCTTCACGTGTATACAAACAGCTAGAAAACTTAATAATTTGAGCTTCACGAGAGGCTTCACGTGACTGAATCATAGAGCTACATAAAATGCGATTTTAAAGGTCAAACTATAATTTTGTCAAACACTTAACTGCATTTTCAAAAATTACATTTTTAAATCGCACTTAATTTTAAAAATCATATTTTTTGAAATCGCAATTCCAAATAAATCCTAAGAGGTAAGCCGTCCTTTAAGAAAATTATTAATCGCAATCTTCATTCTTTAATTATTCTCTTTTTGGTGTATCATCTTCATAGATATCAATTAAAGTACCCCTTATTCCATTGTTATTATAATAATAATAATAATAATAATAATTGTTATACTATGTTTGCCAAAATTATTGCATGTTCTTCAGGTGACCCATGATTTTCAATTCATAGCAAAAATTACTCCTTAAAATGAGCAATAAAGTTAATTTGGAGCTTTGTATGCAAGACTAGAGCATGTTCATTTGAATACATAATTAAAAACATTATTTAGCTGACAACCAAAGACTAATAAGATTGATTTTACTGGGTTATTTAACTTATTTAGAAAATTCATGAGATGCCAGTGCACCGATTGATAAATTTTGTCCGATCATGTGCACGAATTCCAAGGCCATTCGCATATTTAGAGCAATTTTGGAGGGGCCATTAAAATTTATAGGTCAAAGACTTTCAAAATGTTTCAAAAAGAGTAGGGCCTCTTGCCTCTTGGCACCGATTACACGTTTACAAATTATTTATTCTAACCAAAATTCTAAAATAATGGTTTATTTTTTCACCTCTTCATCATTTTACGAAATATTTATTTTCTATTAATTATACATCTCACATCTGATATAGAAATAATAAATAATAAAAATTTCAACTATTTATTTAAAATATATATATAAAATCCAATAGTGTAAATTTTCCTTTGAACAAGATCATGTGGTGTCTTGTAGCGAAAGAGAGGGGAAATCCATATTCAGATAATATAATTAATTAAGTGGATAAAATGTGAGTAATTACATGTATTACCCGATTCCCCAAAACCTTGCATTCATAGAAATTAGAAGGTGTCCAAAAAGTAGTTTCACAGAAAAATATGAGATTTGTAATATATATACTGATTTTAAACTCGTCCTTAAATTGTGGATTAAAGTAAAAGAACAATAATGAGAACGCAGACTCGTGGGGTTTGGAGAAGGCAGAGCTCATTATTAGCTTTGACCACTAATCTCCATTAGGGTTGTGAAATAGAGGTATAGAAAAATGCTCCAACTCATCATAATTCCATCTATTTTTTTCTTTTTCTTTTTTTTGTCAATGGAATCTTTTCTTTTCTTTTTTCTTTTTTTTTAATAACTGTATCATTTACATTAGTAAGGATAATCTTACTATTTAAACTAAGAACATAAAATAGGGGGTCCTTTTCACTACAAATAGGATAAGATGGGAGAGGGAGAAAATAAGTGAGAATGCAGTCAGAATAACTTTTAGCTACGACTCAATATGCCACATGATGAACGCAGAAGTTAGTACTTCTATTAATTTTTATAGCCTTCCACGAAGAAGAGATCGGAATAAGTGAGATAGCATCAGCTATTAAATCAGCAATCTTCCATTCTTGAACAATTTTTGGATTTTGCAATGCTGTAATAACAATGCTGGAGTCTCCTTCCAGAGAAAAATTTCCTAGATCCAAAGATTCTGCAAAAGAAGCAGCTAACCTGGTTAAAAGAGCTTCTCCATACAAAGGATCACAAGGAAGATTAATTTGAGAGACTGCTTTGATGATGTTGCCTCTAGAGTTCCTACACATAGCAGGTTGAGCCGAAAAATGCTCTCTAATGGCTGTATCAAAGTTTATTTTGTATGAACCATCCACTGGAGGAGTCCATTTTTCGGCTTGGGATTAGGACTTTCAGACTTATTTGGGCCATTTAATTTTTTTAAAAATAAAAAATAAGCATAATCCTATTAAACTATTATTTCATTGTCAATATTTTTAAACTATTAATTGTGTTAATATTTTATCTAAATTGCTAAAAAAGTCCGTCCCAATAACAAAAATATTATTTATAAAATTATAAAAATACTTAAAATTATAAAAAAAAATAAAATTAAAATCTAAAACAAAAAACCAAGGGAGTGGCCCCCTTAATTTTTTAAGTTTTTTGAATATTTTTTTATATGGGAAAACAGTCACACCTAAACTACCGATCCTTATTTTTTTTAATTAAATCTTTTTTGCTTATTGAAAATTGTTTTAGTTTAGTTTTTTTTTTTTGCAAATTTATAAGGATATTTTGTCTTATTGAAAATTGTTTAGGGTCATTTTTATCTTTTTATTAGTTTTAGAGAGAATATTGACTTTTTTGATAGTTTAGAAAGAACATTGATACAAGTGATAATTTAAGAAGTCGCATTGACAATGTAATGATAGTTTAAGGAATGTATGTGTACTTTTCTTAACTTTTTTTCATAAAGCTGTTATTTTTATATGCATTTTTAATTCTCTTATGTAAAAATATGTAAAAATAATATAATAACATATGTCAGTTTAATAGACTGAAATAAATAAAAAAATTAATTCAATTTGAAGAAAAAGACAACTATAGCATGGTAAATTGAGTTTACAATACATGAATAAAATTCTCTCCAGTTTCAAATTTTATTTTATAGTCAACATTTGAAGTTGATACATCAAACAGGCTACGTGATGTCACTATTAGCATACTTTGTAAAAATTATAAATACTGTGATATCAAATATGCTATTAGATACATTAAATTTAAATTTTTTGACGGAGGAACATTTCCTGACATTACAGCAACAAAAGACAAGAAATAAGTGAGAGCCGGGGCCTCATACAGCAACCAACTTTAAATTTTGACAATGAATCAAATATGTTATTAGATGTACCAACTTTAAATAACGACGTATAAACATTCCTTACAATATAAAAACAAAAGGCTAAAAAAAAAAGTGAGAACGGAGGCCTCATACAACGACAAACTTTTAAATCTCAACAATACATCAATTACGTTATTAGACACAACAACTTTAAATTTCTACTTATGAACATTTGCTTTCAATACAGAAACAAAAGGCAGGAAAAAATAGAGAGCGGGGGGCCTCATACAGGAAGCGTCATAATCGAGAGGTGGAAATCAGTCAATGTATGGACTCTTTTCATCCATGATCCATGAATGCAAGCACATGATGCCTTGTAGGTTGCGTTATAATCCGGACGAAACCTCTGACCTGGCAACCCAATTGCAGAGTACTCCTCTTCAAATACCCCACACGAAATCCAATAAATCTTTTGAATCAACGCCATTTATTAAGGCCCAATATTTGTTAACCACTTTTTTTTATTTTAACTCAAAAATCAACTTTATTTTTAATATTTTGTTCTTATTTTTTAATAATTTTTTCACTTTTTATATCACATAATTATTTTTATTATTATTAAAATAAAAAAAAATCATTAAAAAAATAATTTTTTTTTTTACAAAAAATTTATAACATTTTTTATACTTTATATTTCTTATTACTATTTCAAAACAAAAATATCCATAATCATTTAACAAACACACTCTAATAGGTCTTTTAAACATTTCAGGATAACTTTTTATGATGCTAATCATTGTTTTGAACTAAATAATTTGAATTAAAAGAAAAAACTAAATAATTCAAATTTGTTCAACTCAACATAAGAAACAATGAATTCGATTTTTTTTTAAAATAATTTCTGAAAAGTATAATTTTTTTTTTCTTATGTTTAGTGCAACGAAAAATAATTGTCAAATTGAAAATATTTTCGATTTGACTGAAAAAATTTCTTTAATTTATGCAAAATGGTTTCGTTTTTTTAAAATCGTAAATCAATTTTCTAGTTTGAACTTTTTATTTTTAAATCGTTGGAGTTTGCTAGACCTCTGTCAAAAGTTGCATGTTGATTTTCGTCATCGCTCATTTTCAGTACGAACCAAAAATTGAAAAAATATTTTCAAAAAGATCATTAAAAAATACTTTGAAAATATAATTCGACAAAAAATATTTTAAATCAAAACAAACATAGCTTAAATTAAAAAATAAATAAAAAGTAGTCATAAAAACTAAGATAGTAAAATTTAAATGATTTCATTAAGATACAACAAGCTTTACTCAGATATTAATTAACCAAATGTAAAAAATCTGACATACGTTAATCTCGTACATTAATTTTACTCAAACCTATAACCTATTGAAGTTCGGACCAAACCGTGAGTGCCGAAGTTTTAATGTGTGGTTCCTTTAAATTCCCCCCCTCCCTCTCTCACACGCACGAGAATTTTGGCGGGGCGTGATTGCGGTGGCTCATTAAGTGTTTGAACTGGTCTAGTTTGGCAGGCCTACAACATATGAGGATTTTGGGCCGTCCTTGTGGCTCATTAACATTTTTGTACTGTTTTAGTTAGCCGTCCTTTTTTATTGTTCTTGATTGCAAACCCATTTTTGTTATTACAAGTGATTAATTAAGCATGTGACCACCAACGGTGAGTGGTCCAAGGGCAAAGGATAGGTGTAGAGTAGGCCTTGGGATCAAATTTATGGGTGTAACTTTGGTTATCTCTGGACTATTATTGGTTACGGCTGAGTTAGGGTCAAGCTATGGTTGAACCTACCGAGCGTCTACCGCCCCATTACCGTCTTGGCCCCTCCGGACATTGGGTTCCTAGCAGACAAGTCTCTTCCCCCCACCCTTTTTCTTGCTTAGAAAGAAAAAGAAAAAGTGATTAAGCACAAAACCTTTTCAACAATAGTGTCTTGTTTATATTAATTTTATAAATAAAACAACAATAATTCTTCTCAATTTTTGTTAAGTAAGCATATGGGAGACAGGATCCAACCTGTCTGTTAACCATATTACATGTGTAAATGACACACACACACACAAATGGTATACAAGAGGCATGATGGGCCCAACCCCATTAAGAATGTAGCTTTTATAACATAACGGCCCAAATCAATTTCACGTGTCGGCCCTATCCTTACCGAATATCCGGCATGAGAGAGCTCGTTAAAGGGCTCATATTCCCCTCAGCAAGATGGGCAATGGATTGCCCCACTTAGGTACTTGTGTGCATGGAAGGTCCAGTGGGCCTGATTTATGGGCTGAGCTTTGATGGGCCCGAAGATGATAGTGCATATGATGGAGAAATACGATCTTTAAAAAATAAAAACAAAATCTCTAAATACAATTGCATAAATAGAAATAGGTAAAAAATAGCTCATCTGGTTTGTACAATAGCTGTGGTCATGGACATTAGAGCTGGTCTTCTTAGCATTGAAGCTTAATTTGCCAAAAATAAGGTACGCAATTACTCAATTAATTTACGTATTAAATAGTTATAAGATAATGTATAATATAATGATGTATATTCTTTGTTTGGCTGTTTGACATTTTCCCTCATCTACTAGAATTGATAACTGATGATGCTCAGTTCAAATTCAGCTATTATCTTCGTCATCTTCTTTCATTTTCCACGCTTGAGGCTACAACCATTTGAGTGCAACTGTGCAAGGATGATTCATTTAACCATGGGGTTATCTGCGTTGCTTAGCGGGGGCACCTGGACTAGTTCCATGAAAGAGATGGAAAGAGATGGACAGGCCGGAAAACATGTGGTTTGCATAATTGCATGTCTTAATTTTCTCATGCTACATGTTTTTCATCATTACTAGCTTTATTGAAAAGAAGTGTCAGTAATTTAATGAAGCCAATCAAGAAAATTAAAACAAATTGTTGGGGTTCTTAATCATTACAATGCCTTTAAGAGCTTGTTTGCAGCATTCTGTTACGGCTTTGTCCAATGGGCCATCTATTGTGGCAAAAATGCCAAATATGAAAGAAAAAATAAAAAAAAGAGAGAGAGAGAGAGTAAAAGTAGCTACATTGGTAATGACAAGCATAACATTTCACATATATATAGTGCGAAAAGATCCAATGACACAAAAAGTGAAGTTACAAGATATATATAACCTGGCTAGCTATACCATTGACTGCTCTCCCTTCCTTTTCTTCGCAACCTTTTCCAGGCACTTGCTCACCAAAGAACTGCTTATGGCCTTCAGAATGTCCCTCCGACCCTTTGTTCAAGGACTGGTTGGCACTCCCGACTGATAGCCTTGTATAAGAGGAACTTTTCTAAGTTCTCTGTGGTGATCAGGACATCAATGGAGTTGGACTAATCACCGTCTCTTTAGCCTCGGCGGCCCACTTTAGAAGTACCCTAGCCCTCGCCTTCTCCTTGGCGATCAAGCTAGGCTCATGAAAGTATTAATCGTCAAGTCGCCCCCACTGATGATTCACCGTGTAAGGGGTCGAATGACCAGAGGTGACATCATCCTGAGGGCAAAACTCTGAGTCGCTGCCCAAGATAAAGAAGTAGGACCCTTTCCACCTCTTGTTGCTTGAAAATCGGTTCAGGATGTCGATGATAGAGCAGCAACTACTGTCGTGAAAGTTCTAAGTATCATCAGCCTAAGGGATAAGCTTATTGAAAAACAGAAATTCCTTGGCCATAGATTGAGGCCATTGAACTTCATTGGCCACACAACGGAACAAGAGACTAGGATCAGCCAACTGTTTCGTGTCAGCTGCTGAGGAGCAACTTTAAGCCTTGTAGGCCCTGGGAAAAGGCAATCTGAGGCGAACTTCTCACTCTATATCCTGGCAATCTGATAATCTACAAAACACTGAAGTGTTTTACAAGTAGAAGAAGTAACTGCGTAAGCCCATGACTTAGTAAGTAAAATATTATGAAACTGGATTATGAAATGAACCTTAAATAACGGTTGCATCTTTTAATCATAAAATATGGGTCTTTCGCAAATGGTGTATGTAGACCTAGACCCATCTCCTTCAACCATTGGCCGCTTTTCGAAATGTCGGTCATCGCCTATTACAACCCTAGAGTTGGGAGTAGCATGAGGATTGCCATGATTCATAAAAGCACTACTGCCAATGCCCTGGACTGTATTGCAACCTACAATCCTTCCAAAACTTAGATGCATACCGAACCTAAGTTTGTCGTCCAATTCATTATCCTCATCGATATTGGGAGGATCTTGTGCGAATGAGTGCCTCAATACATCTCTTGTAGTGGACCGGTTGAATAACACTCCTAACATCTCAAAATTTGGATATCCCTTCTTACGAAAATGCCCGACCTTTTTGTTAACCTATTTTCAAGGAATATTGCAATGTATTACCTACTAGCAACAATAACTAAAAATCTTATAAGTAAATAGGATAGGTGTGCATGCACGTACCTTTATATATTGCTGCTATTGAGTCTCTTGGTACCACTAATGGTGTTTGAAATTGGGTCCCATCCAAATCCTATCTCGCTCGCTCAAAAGGAGGTCTAAAAACTCACGATGGTTCATATGTAAGTATTTGTACTTCTCACTACACTGTTTTTATGTGTATGTCATATCGAACATGTTTGACAAATGGGAGGCAATAAGGAACCACATATTTGGGTTCACATGGCCATCCACTATTCACCCTTGATTCATAAGCTCTACCAACATTTCAACAAATTTCGTCTCAATGTTGAGGGGTCAGGCTGTGTCTTTGTTGGCCATCTAATGGGGAATGAAGGGAGGGAGAAAACAACTAACCACCTACACACACACACACACACACACACACATATATATATATATATATCATATGATGGGCACATATAATAAAATTGCAAAAAACACCTCAATCATATCTTTTCTCCTAAATACACATAGCACACAATTAATATAACATCATTCCAGTAACTATAAACATCAACCAAGGGAAGCACAGATTAAACAAAAAATAATCAAACAAAATATAGTCAACACACTCAACTAATAAACACAACATGGAAAATTCTAGTTGCTTTTTTTGGTTCTTGAGGGGAGGAGTTGATGGAACGAATATATGCGTCTTTTTGGAGCTCCTAGTGCTGTATGCCTACAAATGCACATAAAATTGCGTTAGATTAGGGATGATGGCATATCATACAAGGCCAAAAAGTTAAACAGTGTGTATGCATATGGGTTACCTTCCAAGATCGTGCCTTTACGATCGAGGTGGACGAGTGACGAGTTTTGCGTTTTTGACTATGGGACATGCAGATGGAATCTATGGTTGGATCGGTTGTCTAAGTAGATTGGGCCACTCTAGAGTGACATTTGCAAGTACAACAGAAGGGAGATTGAACCATTGACACAATTAGTGGTGCGAGAAGGGGATTAATACCAAGAAGATTACTATTCACATCAACTTAAGCCCAGTATAGTGAGCAGAGACGCGAGGGAGTTCTCTAGAATAAGTGCTTATCTATGGAGAATACGGTGAGACAAAAGGTCGGGTATGGATTGAAAAGAGGATTTTGTGTTAATCTTCTAATAGTATGGGATATACAATGCAAGGAAGAGGAAATTGCGAAACTGTGCATCTTAGTGAATTCACATTGTTGTTGATTTTAGGAATTACACTTCAAATGGGCATTTTAATGAAACGCACAACATTGATTTTAGGAATTAGACATCGTGAACTTAATTTAATTTATTTTCGTTTCATGTATCGTTACTTGAGTGGCATGGGGCTCAGGGTTCTTTTCGTAGAATGCTATGCTCTTTACTGGTTGGTTCCACAAGAAGCACCACACTGAAGAAATCATATTGAAAATTCAAAGCTCAACTCTCATTAGGTGTAATTACAGAAGAAAAATGCTAGGTTTTTTAATTTTTCAAAAAGTTAGTTCCAAAATGATGTGTCACTTTCAGTTGTGGAGCTAGAAATGGACTATTGTAGGGGTCAAATTAAAAATATGATAACACAATTTAAAATAGAAAATGAATGCTCTTTAGCTTCAACCCGTAAGGTACGTTTGGTACGCGGAATGACTATTCATTAAAATAACTTTTATTAAGAATGAAGGAAGTGAAATAAAATATAATTTTGTTAAAGTATACATATACTTTAATACTTGAATAGACATCCTATAATAATGAGGAAATGACTATTCCTTAAATTTATGGAATAATTATTCCATGGCCATAAAAATGGCTATTTCAATGCTAATTAATTGTATTTGTTTCATTTTTATCAAAGGCTAATCAATGAATGATCATTTTGCGTACTAAACATAATATTAGTATTCCGCAACTAGAGTTTTAGAAGGATGTTATTCAGCTTCAACCCTTAAAGATTTAAGAGGACACTCTTTGAAATTTGAAGTTTTGTCATTAAAATTCAACGATGTATTACTTTTTGGAATGACAACTTTTTTTTTCTTTTGAATTGATAGTTTTTAATTTCGATGTTATTCATAAACCTAAATTTATAAAGTTAATTTACAATTCTATAAGGGACAACAAAGTTAATAAACAACAAATAAACAATTATAGAATAACAACTAACATATATATATGTGATAGTCTAAATAGAAATAATCATGAAATAAATTATATATGGCTGAAGTATTTACTTTTTTGCTTTGATTATGAACACTTCCCAACTTTTTTCTTTATAGATATATCTTCTAAAATTTTCTACAAACTAAATTATATGAATTATAATATTCTCTAAGTAGTAAATAATGCTTGATGCAACTAAAATTATATATCATTTTTGTCTTATTTACTCATTAGAGAAAAGAAAATGATTCACAAATAGTCCAATAAAATGCCTTAGAATGATTAAAAAAAAAAAGACATTGATTCTCAAAAGACTAGGAGCCTCTATTATTATTATTATTATTATTATTATTATTTTTAAAAAATGGCAAGTATGTAGATATCATTTTCAGTATTTCTCAAATAAATACAATTTTTTGAAAAGGCTCGTGGGGGCCGTGATTTTGAAATAATGGGGGCAATTGTGTCAATTCGGAATTCCCCAAAGGCCAAAGCTGACTTCGATTCCCTCGTCACGCAATCCGAAACCAAGCCTTGCGCAGTGAAGCCCCGTAGTTATAAAATCTCCGCCGTTCGTTCCCATCCTAATCCAACGGTTATCCTACTTGATCCGCGTACTTTAATCCCATTGGGCCAATTGCAATCGCCACCCACTATATATACCCAGGCACCGTTTCATTCATGTTTCATCTTTTTTCTATTTCCCTCTCTATCTCCTTCCTGCCTCTGTGACTCTGCGTTAATTTGTCCTCAAATCAATGGCGGGTCGGGGCAAAACTCTCGGATCTGGAGCTGCCAAGAAGGCCACGTCTCGGAGTAGCAAGGCCGGCCTCCAGTTCCCTGTTGGTCGTATCGCCCGGTTCCTGAAGGCCGGCAAATACGCCGAGCGTGTTGGCGCTGGCGCTCCGGTCTACCTCGCCGCTGTCCTCGAATACCTAGCCGCCGAGGTATCAATCTCTCTTCTCTCTCTCTTTGTCTCTGTCCAAGGTTTCAAATTTTGTGCATAACTTTATGTAGATTTTGTACATACATGGGTATGTACCTTTTCATTAGATCTAGGGTTTCGAATTCGTGCAAAATGCTCTGGATTTTGTGTTTTTTAGTATTTTTGTGTATGTGAACGAGAACTCTTTGAAAGCCCTAAAAGAAATACATGGAGATGATCTTACCTTGTGTTAACTGCTCTTCCCTGTAATTCTAGGGTTTCAATTTTCTTCAAAATATTGTATATTTTAGTTAGTTTTTGTGTATAGAATCTGCGTAGAAGCTGAGAGATCCATTAAATTTTGGGCTAAATTCTACGGTTTTTGAGTTTGTTCGTGTTTGTGAATTAAGGGTTTGGCAAATGTGCCTAACATTCACAATTTTGGGTCTTTTCAGGTTCTTGAGTTGGCTGGAAATGCAGCTCGGGACAACAAGAAGACCAGGATTGTACCGCGCCACATCCAGCTAGCGGTCCGAAATGATGAGGAGCTGAGCAAGCTTCTGGGAGACGTGACGATCGCTAATGGTGGTGTGATGCCCAACATCCACAACTTGCTCCTGCCGAAGAAGACCGGTTCCTCCAAGGCCTCTGGTGCAGACGATGACTCTTAGATTGAAGCGAGAGAGTTGGCAACTGCGGTTTTCTACTTGTTGGAATCAGATTTAATGTCTTTTCTTCAATATGGTTTATAGTTTAGTTAGGGTTTGAGTATTATGTGCTTGTGGGGGCTGTAGTTAGGGTTTCAGGTGGTAGGGAATGTGAATATAATCATCTTCTACTAGTTATAGAAGAGATTGTTGAATTTTATTTTATCCTACTTTTTTGATTGATAGCTAATGACATTGATGCGACGTTTAAATTCTGACACTTTCTTTTTCTCTAAAAGTTTTGTTGGGATTTTTATTTTTGGTTCAAGTATGTGATTATGGCTAGTGATCTTTCGGTTGTTCAAGCGCTTAATTGAATCTTGTTTTTGAAGGTATTGGTGGGTTGATGGGTATGTTGCAGTTTTGTGATTTTAGTGGAAACTCCAGCATTCTAGAGTGAAATTGAATGGAAATCAGGTAGTGTTAGATATGCATTTGATTGCATGGTTTGCTACAAGCTTTTGAGTTGCACACAAGATTTGAGGATCGTAGAGTGTGATAGTTTGTTTGCACATGCTCTGTTTTTTCTTCTTTTGGCCGAAGTGCATGAGTGGAGGTTTATTTATTACCAACCTAGGAAGTGGGGAATTTGAGAACCTGATTGGCCATCCATAAAGAGCAAGTGTAAGTAAGATTTGGAATGGATGGCAATTCGAAATCAGGGGTGGGTGCCTAAGATAGAGACATGGCTAGTAGGGGTGGGAAACGAATGGGTTAGATTAGGCAGTAGGGGTTGTAAAAAAGATTGTAGTATTTAATTTCAACTATTTCATGAAAAAGAGAGTTCAATTAAATTTGAACAATTGAAAAAATTATATATATTTTTTTTCTTGTACCTCATTTAAATCCAAATGTGGGGATATAAATATTTGTTTCCCCTAAGCAATAACAAAGTGATGAGAGGGAAGGGAAGAAATACATCAATCAACACAAAAATAAGGGGAGGGCAACCTAACAAATCCTCAAACAACCAATACATTGCAATCTAAATCTTAATGCTTTTGGATATGGGCCAAAAAGTTGGTTTGATCCATTTGATACTTGACTCCTTGGCCAAGAACAAGGTCAACATGAATGGTGGTTTCAGTAAGACCAAAATTGGATCTACTTGACAAATTACCAACCGTCGTAGCAAGCGAGCTTGGAGATTGGAGCAAGGGAAAGAGCACAAGAAACAGTTGGATTGTAGCTGATCAAGCGGAGCACCACTGCAGTATTTAAGGAGAGTGGTACTCGGTGATGAAAGTGTAGTGAATACTGCAGCTGAGTTTGTAACTAGATTTGGATGGTCTATAGACGAAAAAAAGGATATTTCTTGGGAAGATTTAGATGTGAAATAAAGAGAAAGCTGTCGATATGAAAAACGGTGCGGCTGAGGTGGTGGTGCATGCAAGAAACTCGCAAGTGCGGAGACCGTTGTTAGAAGTGGAGGAGGCTAGGTCCGAATGGCGTGGAAGTGGCGCCTGAGTGAATGAGTAGAGAGCTTGATAAATGAAAGCTTTTGTGAATTTTAAGCAAAATTTGGTTAAACATCATTTTTGGAGAGCTCAATAAGGAGCTTTAAAGGAGGGGAAAATGCAACAGATTTGGCATTCAAAACGCAGACAACACAAAAAGAAAAGAAGAAAAAAGGCTAGAAAAGAAAAAGAAAAAGAAAAAGGTGGGGACCTCCCTAGTCGGCAGAGACAAGAAGAGAACAAGAGTGAAATCTGGAAGATGAAAACCAGAGGAACTCTCTCCGAAAAACTCTTGAAGGAAGAAGGGGGTTCTTTCTCTCCCCCGAGAGAAGAGGTATCACTGTCCCCAGATGTTGTAATATGAATGTGGGGATATAGTTTAACCATATAGAAGCCATGAGCTTGATTCACTTGCAATGCGGCTTACGGTCGAACCGAGTTTTAATATAGTGGGAGCACCTGATTCTAACATTTAATGTGCCTAAACCTTCGTATTAAGTTGGGAATTCAATGAAAATGACCCGAATCTTAAAGGCCTAGTTGCCTCCAATAAGTACCCTTTGGCATTTTGAATCACAAAAACGATCGTTTAACCACAAAAAATGACAGTTTAACTTTGGACTCCAGTCTACAATAAGTACCCTTTGGCATTTTGATAAGAAAGAACAATTTTGTTATCAAAGCTTATCTTTATCTTAGATTGAAGCAGAATCATCTCTTGGATTCTCATCACCACCACCACCACCAACTTCACCATCTTCACCATGAACCTTATCCTTTATCTTTTTCTCCTTCCCCTGAGAGGCACCATCATTAGCAGAGTTCTCGAATAGACGACGTTTAGCTGGCGTTCCCAAAGGCAAAGGCAGGCGGGGCGAAGCAAAGTTCTTTGCAGTTAGACTCTTGGGCTTCAAATTAGAGACCGTTCTGAAAATGAATTCTTCTTCATCAGGAGAAGTATCTCCTTCTTCGTGATCATCGTAACTGAGAAGACCCAAGCTGGCAAGGATGGTGCCGTCAGCAACTTCTTTCTGTGGGGCCAAGCTCGTAGCAGCATGTGGTTTCAGGACGGGGCCGTTTCTTGCGATGGAAGTTTTCTGAGCAGAAGGTAGCAGAGTGGCTACATTTCTTTCATCTCCTCCTCCTCCTGGTGGTTCTTGAGAGGGTTCTTGGAGGTTCTGATCTTCTTGTTGTTGTTGTTCTTCTTCTTGTGCCAAGTTTTCTTGAAGTGGAGATTTTTGGCTTTGGTTTGACATTTTTTCACTTTGAGAGCGAGACAAAGAAAGAATGGGAGAAAAGGGTTATGAAGGAACCCTATGATCCTTAGCGAAAAGGGCACATACGATATTGAGTTTGTTAAAGAGATGGAGTTAGTTTTTGCTATAAGAAACGGCGCCAAACCAACTCGGCTGAGGCGGGCTATACATACATAGACCCCAAGCTTTACTTAATGTGCTCACCCTAACAAGTCAGAAGAACCTATGGGTGTTCGTCGGTTAAGTCGGTATCGAAAATAGCATTTTCGCCTTTCGCCAAATCACAGTCGGTAAAGTCAAAAATTGTACCGATTTTACCGCATGTGGGCCTGTTTCGCCTACCGACATTACCGACTTTTGTCGGTAATGACGGTTGGAAATGTCGGTTAAATCGGGTCAAGTTTCTGGTTCAGCTGGGGTAGCCCATGCACTTTTTGGGCCAATTTTTAGGTTATGGCCTTGCAGCCTATTCGTTTTTTGAGTCGAAAAATAGGGTTTCTAATATGACAATTTTCAAAAATTATGAATATTTTTAAAATATAATATGACCCAATAATATAAAAACCTGTTTCAAATTTACATTCTCATAATTAACATTCACAAACCTATTAGGTCGGTCATTTACATTCTCATAGTGACATCATAAAATACTTTAAAATTTTTTTACAAAAAAAACTCTTACAAAGTGATGTGGTACAATATGATTAGATTTCTCAAAATGTGAATTTTTCTCATTTCCAATTATATT
>FXXK01000622.1:147839-228610 GCA_900184695.1 Betula pendula | reverse complement strand
GGTACAAAACCATTTTTGCCTACTGACCGACAATTGTCGGAAGAAATTTTTTTCTTCCGCCTACCGACCGCCAGTGGGCGGTAGGCGGTCGAAGATGGTCGAAACTCGGTCGGTACACGGTCGGTACACGATACGCGGTGAACTTGTACACCCATAGAAGAACCATATGGAGCACCGATCAAGAGGATCATTTTAGAGTAATACTATTCAGAGCTATACAATTGCTATATAATTATGACTATGTTGAACTGAAATTCAGCTTTTGATTCTTTTGTTTTTTTTTTTACAAGTGAGGATCTAATAGCTAATTTTTATTGTCATATCATCAACTTAAGTAATCGTATATCAATTTACTAAATAATATTACTCATCATTTTATAGTTCAAATTATTTTTTTGAGAAAAGTACACATATCCTTTCAAACTACCATTTTATTGTTAATGTATCTTCCTAAATTACCAAAAAATGTCAATATATTCCTAATGACAAAAATACCCTTAATAAAATTTTAATTTTTTTTTTAAGAAAAAAAAATCTAAAAATAAACTCAAAATTTAAATTTATTTATTTTTTTTTAAAAAAAACCAGAGCCACTCCCCTTGTTTTTTATTTTATTTTAATTTTTTAGTTTTAGATTTTTTTTTTTTCAAATTTATAAGGATATTTTTGTTTTTATTGAAAAATTTTGAGGCCATTTTTGTTTTTTTGCTGGCCTTGGAGAACAATGACATTTTTTGATAGTTTAGGGGGGAACATTGACACAATTGGTAGTTTGATAGGCACATTGACAATGAAGTGGTAGTTCGAAGGGAGTATGTGTATTTCTTTATTTTTTATTTTTATTTTTTTTCATATGAGTAATGCTATTTAGTAGACAATTAGTCTATAGTAGATGCGGCCTTACCCCGTGCACTCAATACACGGCCTCACCCCGAGCACCTACGTGAAAACCTTGCCTCGGGCATGACTTGACAAGGAATACTGATTCCATAAGAATTGAGCTACGAGCACGGGGCTTAAAACCTACGCCATGCACTGAGCACCCAAACGCCCGCTGTCCCAACTAGGCACATGACAACCAATATTTCACTCTTAGCATTGAAGGTCGAAGGCAACCTCGATTACAAGTAAAAATTAGATTCTTAATGTCTGACCAATTAGATAGGTTGGCCATAGGAATGGGGAGAGTCATCACTGTGGATCTATAATTATTACAAGCAAGGCGGACCCAAGTTCACTCTTTCTGGGGGAGGGAGGGGTGGGTGGACCATGATCCTCTCAATTACAAATGAAATAGATAGGATCTAATTAGTGTAGATTGAGAAATAGAATTGTCTAAAAAAAATTAAAATGATAATTCTACATTTCAATTTACACTAATTGTATTGTATCTATTTAAAATAGAGATGATAATTTTTCCCTTTATATGCTTTTCTTGAGGTGGCACTCCCCTCGTTAGCATCTTCACCTCAGGTCTTTCCAGAAAGTCAAATAAATTTGGCTAGACCACACGAAAAAAAAAAAAAATGTTAAGAATTGAAATTATTATTATTATTATTTTATTTTTTAATTCGTTTAATGGGCTTGCTTGCTACTTCCCCCCCTCCCCAAAAAAATAAAAAATTCCCATTCGACTCCTGACCACAAGCCCATCCGCCCCTGACTACAAGCCCACTCAATCACCTCACTACATGGCAATAATCCGACAGTCACAAGTTCGTCACGTGGCAATCATCCAAAAGATCATTTTCAAGGAGCGTCTTATTAAGGGATATACATTTCGAGGTACACACATTTTCTCTCACACTCTTTCCAATTGATTTTTTTCTCTCAATGCTGACTAAACCATCTCCCAATTTCCCGCGAGCCGGCAATTTTCCAATTACTTTTCCCCTGTATTTTGCATGAACTTTGTTACCATTTCGACCGTCAAAAATATGCTTCAACAATCTCACTCTCGTAGAAAACAATGAGTTTTCATACAAGAGAAGCCTTCTCTAACTCTCCCGACACAGCACTGACCGAAAAAATTCCCCGTAAATTTCTTCATGTCATGCGGTTTACAAGATTGAGAATTGTGTATGGTGCAAGAATGGCGGCTGAAAAAATAAATAAAAATTGAAGGCTATTTCGTGCAGCTTCCAAATCAACGGCAGAGCAATACGGTTTTGTATGTAGTCAAAGGCGGCCAAGTGAAAAAGATTCATTTGTAAAATAGCAAGGATAGGGAAAAGACGTCACCCCAAGAAAATCCGTTTAGCTTTTTCAATCTTGGGCCCCATGACTGACTCGGTCTGCAAATAAAGGTGATTAAACTAGTCGTTACCCTGACCGGTGTTCGTCTTAACTTTTATAATTATTGTAGTTGTAGTAGTTTTCGCCTTTGTTTTGTGTGACGTTTGAGTTTACTTTCTAAGCAACATGTGTCAAACTTGCACCAGTAATCACTTTGGCTACGTTTGACAAGAGTTATTGGTTATTTATTGTTCATGACTTTTCTAAACCCAAAAAAAATATTCTTACTTTTTATATCATATCAACCACTTTTAACAATTTTTTTTTATTTTTTTTTACTATTAAAATAAAAAATTCACTAAAAAATAAAAATTTTCACTTTCCATACAAAAAATTACAACATTCCCCCTACTTTATATCACATCAAAAGTCAACAACACACCCCATAACCTCTCCCCAACACACCTTTGATTGGACACAACTTGATTAACCATTACTCAAGAAAGCAATTGATTTGATTATCTTGGCATTCACATTGTTAAACCCATGAAGCTTTAGGCTTTGTTTGTTAACCTTCCCATTATCTCGTACAGTGTGCCCTGCACACTTTAGACACAAATTTCAAATTGTGTATATTTTAATTCCAATAATATCCTTAAGGCCATTTTTCTCACAAAACCGAACTCTCAGTTTTTCCTTCGGTTTTTTCCCTTCTTTCCCCTGCATCTTCTTCCCCTTCCCCTTTTCCCTGCATCTCCTTCTACCTTCAACAGAAAAAAAAGAAAGTTCTCCGCATAGGCAATGTCACCGTGCGAATCTTCAGTCAATTTTCACTCAGATTTCGTGCGAATCTTTCAGAGCTTTCAACACCGGCACCCATTGAAATCGGCTCCACAGCTTTCAACACCTTCCAATCTTCAGGCCCGCACTCACGCCTCATCGCAAACCCGCATTTCTTACCGTTGCAGTAAGTCCTCCACAGTGGCTTCTCCAGCAACCTCTTACCCTATTTGTCTGTTTTTTTTTTTTCGCACTCCATCGGGGTTGTACGGTTGAAGAGATGGAAATGGGTTGTCGGGTGGGGTAGCTGGTGGTCGACGGTGCTTGTGGGTAGCCGATGGGTGGCTGTCGGAGGGGGGAGGGAGGAGATGGAGGGGGGGAGGAAGATTTGGGGGAAAATTTTTTTGGGGGAGAAATGGACATACCCGGAATTCCTATTCAGCCCCTTACGTTTTATCGGCTGAAAGTGTAGTGACAGTGAATGGGGGCATTTTTGGAATTGTATTTTAACAATTTCAAAAATAAGGCCATTTTACCGTGGGCACACTGCACGACAAAATGCAAGGGGCGGTGGGTGCGTTAACAAACGCACCCTGAATTCAAATACCAACTCCTGAATTCAAATTTGCAGAGAAGCAAAACAGATTGAAGGGTCTGAGTCCGAAGAAATAATGCGCTCTGTCTTAGAAAATCAATGGAAGCTTTTACCCATCTTTTTCTCTACTCTGTCTTATTCTCTTCCCTCTTTAGAACCTCCATTACACAAGACACTATTACTCCAATTCAATCAATCAGAGACGGTGACACTTTAGTTTCAGCCGGCCGATCATTTCAATTGGGATTCTTCAGCCCAGGCAATTCCAAAAGTCGGTATGTGGGAATTTGGTACATGATATCTTCGGAGACAGTTGTGTGGGTAGCCAACAGAGACGCTCCCCTTAACGATCAGTCAGGAGTTTTAAAGGTCACTGATGGCGGAATTCTTGTGCTTCTTAATAGCACGAATGGTATTGTTTGGTCAACGAATACATCAAGATCTGTAGAAAATCCGGTTGCACAGCTCTTGGACACCGGTAATCTTGTTGTGAAAGATAGAAATGATGATGACCCAGAGAAGTTTTTGTGGCAGAATTTTGATTATCCTTGTGACACACTCCTACCGGAAATGAAGCTTGGATGGAACTTTGTAACTGGTTTAGATAGGTTTTTATCATCTTGGAAGAGCACGGATGATCCTGCTCAAGGTGAGTTTTCAAATCTGATAGATCCTCGTGGGCTTCCGCAACTGGTTTTTATGAATGGGGCTAAAATAAAGGCTAGAGCAGGGTCATGGAATGGCCTTCTTTTTACGGGTCATGCGTCAGGTCATGGTATAAGACCGAATCCAGTATTTGAGTATGAATTCGTGTTGAATGAGAGTGAGGTCTATTACAAGTACAAACTCCTGAACACTTCTGTTTTCTCAAGATATGGTGTAAATCCATTAGGCGTTGTGCAACGATTCCAGTGGGTGGATCGGACGCAAAGTTGGGAGCTTTTCTTTACGTCCCAGTCAGATCAATGCGAAAATTATGCCTTATGCGGTGGATTTGCTACCTGCAACATCAGTAACTCTCCTATATGTGCATGCTTGGAAGGATTCTTACCCAAGTCTCCTACAAAATGGGATTCAGTAGATTGGTCTGATGGGTGTGTTCGAAGCACTTCTTTGAAATGCGATGATGGAGATGGATTCCGGAAGCACACGGGGGTGAAATTGCCTGACACATCTTCTTCCTGGTATAACAAGAGCATGACTCTCAAGGAATGCGAAGCGAGGTGTTTGAGAAATTGCTCCTGCACAGCATATGCAAGTTTAGATGTCAGGGGGGGAGGAAGCGGCTGTGTGCTTTGGTTTGGTAGCCTAGTTGATATTGTAGAATTCGCTGTGGGTGGGCAAGACCTCTATATAAGGATGGCCATTTCAGAACTGGGTACGATTTTACTTCTATTGTTCTCTTTGGATTTTGCTGATTTTTTTATTTTTTATTTTTTTTTTAAATAAGATGACATATGGACAACAATATCTGTTGGTTAATTTTCAATTGGTGAAAGCAGGCTTAGTATATGTTTGTTCAGACTTTTTCCTGCATGTTTTCTGAGGTCGAGGGGAAGGAGGTTGCGGGTTATAATAACCAGCATTGATAGACACTAGTTGATATAAGAGAACGTGGCAAATCTTTCAATGCTTGCTTCATAAGCTGATCATACAAACCACAAGCTAGACAAATTGTAATGCCAGAGAATCTAGCTAGGAAGTGTTGGCTGTGGACCTGTTGATCTCAATTGCTTTATCCACCTCATGTGTACCCATTTTCCCTTCTAGACTATGGACAAAGTAGAGTCTTTTTTTTCTTCAGTATCCTTGGCGAAATGCATGTATAATATGACGAGTTATTCTCAAAATCACTTGATTCTATTTTGATCTTTCAGATCTTGAGAAAAAGAGGCACTCCAGCAAGAAGAAACTAGTAGCAATTATAGTCGGCTCAACATTTTTTGCTGTGGGAATGACAATAGTTGCATTGGTCTCCTACATATGGAAGAAGAAACTCAGAAGCCAAGGTAGATTTGTAAGAAATGGATTCTGATAATAATTGATTCATGATGGTAGATTTATGGCTAAGAAATTTAAATAAGTAGGTCTTTCATGGAGAACATATTGGGGGGTAAGTAATTTGCTTTTGATAAAAGAATTATCCAAGATTTTTTCATGTCCATGCATCTCTTGTTATTTCAGGAATGACCAAAAGAAGTCAAAGGAAGGATAATGACAATCCAGTTGGGAAGGAAGATATGGAGTTAATGATATTTGATTTGGCTGAAATAGCTATTGCCACTGAAAATTTTTCAAAAAACAACAAGCTGGGAGAAGGTGGCTTTGGACCTGTGTACAAGGTAATTAACAACATAATTAGTTGAGCTATATTTTTTATGTTCTAAAATACCAACTCTTTGATTTTCAGGGTACATTGTCTGATGGGAGAGATATAGCTGTGAAGAGGCTTTCAAAGAATTCTGGGCAAGGATTGAATGAGTTCAAAAATGAAGTTATTTTGATTGCCAAACTTCAACACCGTAATCTTGTGAAGATTCTCGGTTGTTGCATTCAAGAAAATGAAAACATGTTAATCTATGAATACATGCCCAACAAAAGCTTGGACTCCTTTATTTTTGGTTTGAACCTTGACCTTGACTTAACCAAAACATTCATGTTCTGTCTTTATCCTTTTTCATTTCTGAAATTGTTTGTTGAGAATTCAGCTAGGTATATACTAACATGAATTTGAATTTGGACAGATCAAACAAAGAGTAAATTACTAGATTGGCAGAAGCGCATCAACATTATTCATGGTATTGCTAGAGGGCTTCTCTATCTTCATGAAGACTCTAGACTTAGAATTATCCATAGAGATCTCAAAGCTAGCAATATTCTTCTAGATAACAATATGAATCCAAAAATTTCGGACTTTGGCCTGGCTAGATCATTCGAGGGAGATCAAATTGATTCCAAGACTAATAGGATTATTGGAACATTGTAAGTATGCTTAAACTTCTTTTATAGGTTAAGTTTAGCTGTTTTTAACTTTTTTTTTCTTTGCAATGATATTTTGCAGTGGTTATATGTCTCCCGAATATGCCGTGCATGGGCGGTATTCGATAAAATCTGATGTATTTAGCTTCGGAGTTTTAGTATTGGAGACAATGAGTGGGAAGAAGAATAGGGGATTTTGTCACCCAGATCACCACCTTAATCTTCTTGGACATGTAAGTATAAAGATTGGCAAATTCTACTAATTTACTTTTTGAAGGAAACTTCTTATTAACATTGAAGTTACTGACAATACAGTCTCTGTTATTCTGATGTTCTTTTAGTAGTCGTGGGCCAATTTGAAGGCATGTAGTCGGGCCAACAAAAATTTGGTTTTCATTTCTTTCAGGCATGGAAACTATGGATTGAAGATAGGCCAATGGAGCTGATCGATGAATTGGTGGGTGATTTGTGCACTCTATCTAATGTATTACGACACATTCATGTGGGTCTATTATGTGTGCAACAAAAACCAGAAGATAGACCAAACATGTCATTTGTGGTTCAAATGTTGAGCAATGAGAGTTTATTGCCTAAGCCAAGGCAGCCGGGTTTTTTTACAGATTCAATTGAAGCAGATCCTTCATCTAGCAACCATACAACCTGTTCAGCAAACGGAATCACCATTACATTGTTGGAAGCACGGTAAATATCATCAAATTGAGAGCAAAAACAGAGAATTTTTTTAATGTAATTTATGTAATAATGGTTTCAGCTTATTTAGCTGAACAAAAAAGGTCTGGAAGTGGCTACTCTTTAGGACAGAAGGGTCAAAATGATAAATAGCTTTGGATTAGTGCAAGGCTGCTCCTACTATATTCATGTTGTTTATTCATCTAGTGGATTAGTCTTTACACATAGGGCTATATCATGTGTTTCAGAGTGTGTTCTTCTTTGAATAATTTTAGAATCAATTCTTTTATGATGCATACTATAAATTTAGGTTATTCATGACTAGTTGACTGGAATTGTAGAAATTTCTCAGGTTAGACTGCTTGTTTATCTTCAGTTGAAAGAATCCTAAAAATGCAAAGTAATTTATGTAGTGCAAAGAAAAACAACTGAAATGGGGATATACTGGTGGTGGTTCTCTTATCTCTAGCTAGTATAATTGTAGCTTTTTAAAAAGAATCTGGGTAGGTGGAAGTTTTCCTACTTTCCCATTGACCCAGATTTGGATGGGTTTTGCTAGCAATTTATGAACTTCTGTGTAGATTTAATTTAGCTATAGATTGAATGTACTTCTGAATCCTTAGGCTCTAAACCTTTTCCTTAATTAGGTTTGATTAGGAAGATTCAGTATGGATTTACCTTTTCAGATCTGTCAGATTCATGGGTTACCCATTTGTAGCTAGCTATTGCAATTGAGGAATACTTTATTGGGACTCTTCTTCTGGGGCTCAAGCCACTATTGACTTCCATCACTTGGGATATATGTGTCTTTGTTGCTAAGCTCTTTTAATTCAATTTAGAATTAAAAGAGAATTCAAGACTTCGATTCTCTAGTCAACTCATGTATGACAGCTTGGAACCTAGGTTATGACTCATATTCTCCAAATTAGATATAATTTGGTTAACATATCTGATTGATATTCCAAATTGTTGGCTTTGAATTTCATTACCCCAATTTCCAATTTTTAAAGTTTTGCCTTCTAGTATCCAAGCCACTTCTGATGGGTGGACACCAATTCGCCAATATTTAGGGTAACTGCTATGAAACTGTGTTGAGTTTGTTTGGTATCAATTATGATGTTTACAGGTGCATAGAATACTCTACTGCCAGCAGTCATAGCATAGTCTTGGATCAAGCACACCTGGTCTTGAGCTTTGCTAGATATGTCTTTAGCAATTCCACTTTTTTTTTTGGATCTTGTTTCTCTCGACTTCTAGCTTCTCTGCACAAATAATTTGTAGGGGAATTTTATGAATTGAATTGTTTGACTATTGTTGTTGTTTTGCCAGCCCCAGCTTTGGATGAACTATTCCATTTTTTCCCCTGCTGAAACTGCTACTTCCCTTTTTGGAATTACACTTGATCCTTCATTGGGACAGAATGATTAAGGGAATGGCCCTATGGGAAGGAGGGTAAATTTTGCATATAAATTACCATTTCAAGATTTTTTTTTTTAATAAAAAAAACAGAAAAGAAAAGAAAGAAAAAAACCCTGCCTCAAGGCAGTGGAGCCTGAACTCTTGCGGTTATGCCCTTATGTATCCAGCAGAGCAGGTGATCCACTGAGTTGGGAGAAATCAGTTTTGTGAACCCTTTTGAGTGTATAATATGTTGTCTACTTGAGTTTGTTATATTCTTTGTTATCAGCAGAAGATATGGTATGTAATAATGTACTACATACTCAGAAAAGTCCCACATGTTCGGTTTATGCTGCAATTTTGTGGCTTGCTTGTTAAGACTTAGCAGATTTTGAACATGGTTTGTGCCGCTGCATGGGTCATGACTCAGGGAGCATTGTTAACATGTTTATTCTATGATCTGTGCATTACATTGTGAAAGAGCACATATTTTCACAAGTTTGACATTCTATATCCTCACAAGAATAAAAAAGTCATGAAAAAAGAATATTTAAATTAAAGAGTAAAAGTAGATCTTTAGTTTGGAGAATCAGATGTAAGTGTTTTGAAAAAATAAATAGTTAAAATAAAAAAATGTGATTTTTTTAATTAAAATAAAGAATAAATTTAAAAAGTGGGATGAAAATGCTCTTATCAATCCTTCAAGATCCTCAAAAGTGTTCTCTTCCTACAAAAGCAAAATCCCAAGTTTCAGTACAAAGATCCTTTCAAAGAAGGAGACCTGATTTTTCTAGGGGAAAAAAAAAAAGAGTACAAAAGGAACTGTAAAATTGAAATTGTTTTTATACTTGTTAAAAGTAAAAGCTACTCCAGAGCTCACCTATAGACTTAAAATGCTACAATTCCTCACAAAAAATCAAGCATCGCTTTCATTAATTATATTCTTTATATTTTTAACTAATTCTTGTTCAACTATTTTTTAATTTTACCCTAAGTGAACTGAAATTTTGGCTCCACCATTTAGCCAAATAAATTTTAAACTATTTGGTCACCTATTCGAGCATAGGAGTCTCATATAAGCTCCCTCAACAATTTGGGTGGGTAGAAAATTATTGAACATCCTCATTCTGCTACAAAAGCCCTTTGGATTGGAATGAATTTCATACACGTATACAACTTGAGCGCAGTAAAGCTGCAGAGCATTTTGCAGTGGAAGAAGACCCAAAAACAAAATACAGTAATGGGTTTCCAAAAGCATATACCATCGGTGCAAGAATGTCTGTGTATCTCTCTCAGCCATAATAAAGTGGACGTGATGTTGTGGCCAACACTTTCTCATCAATTTACAAAATAGGAAAGAATTACTGAACATGCACCATTTAATTCTTGGCCGGAAAAAAACATCTAACCCGATGATGATGATGACTTCAATTCATCCAGTAAAATTTCTGCCACTTCATTTTCAGACCCTTCCAATATTCTTCATTACGTCCAGCACCCCATAACTGATTTGCCAAATTGAATGCTCTTTGAACGCGAGGATCTGCAAAATTCACAGAAGCACCCGTCCTTGTCATATTTCTTAAGTATTTCTTCCTCAGCTTTCTAACTACATCGATTAATTGCTCATCATCAGGAACATCGACTTGAAGCCAATTATCGATGAAATCATCTAAAGCTTTGAAATCATCAAACGGGTATGTCTCATTTCTCGTGTAGTAGTCAATAATCCCATTCAACAGTCCAATCTCAGTATCAACATCCCTCAAAACCCTCTGAATAAAAGATTCATCATTCGCTTCATTTCTTGGATTCTCATTTATTCTAATAGAAATCCTTTTCTTGGGGGGACGATTAGCTGGCGCTTCCGTAGAAGCGTATGACTGTAGAGGAGTGATCACCGCCTTTCTTTTATTCTCTTCTCCCCCGCATTTTGCTTGAGAGCGTGATCGGGCGGCTCGTTTACTCCATGAGTGGAGAGATTTCACTGAAAGGGACGTTTTCTCAGAACACGGTGGTAGAATTTGTTCTTCATCTCTTGGATGAGAATCAAGCTTATCCTCCATCGTTTCCTTCTTGCTTCGAAAGATCTTCATCCGTGCTATACTTACTTTACGTTTAGCTGGCATTACCGGAGGCGGAGAAAGATCATTACCAGAACCCTTCTCTTGCGAAGCAGCAGGCGGGCTCGGCGTGGAGTTTCTTGCAGTAGCAGCTTCCCCAGCAGAAGATGGTGGAGGAGTGACAGTCGCCACCTTTGTTTCGTCGTCTTCATCTTGGAGATTCAGAGCTTCTTGTTGTACTCCTTGATCTTCCTCCCGCGCCATTACGTCTTCTTGGATTGGTGATCTTTTACTTTCTTTAGACATTTTGCACTCACAGATAGAACAGAGATCGAGGAGGGGGTTATATCGAAACCTTATGGTTGGATGGCAATGTTTGACGGACTTGTGAACATGTTCAAGATTCTATAGAGTTACGATTTAGGCTCCGACGTAAAATATTTGCAGTCAATTCATTTTTCAGTTGAAAATATTTTTTAAAGTTTGGCCCGTATAAAAAATCAACAACGACTAATGATAGTCGGCTACCTCTGGGGACGTTAGTTGGCTCCGGATTCCACAAGGCGCTAAATAATGAACTGCGAGAGTGTGCATCTGGTAAAATAAAATTTAAACTTGAAAAATAGTTTATAAAAATTAAAAAAAGAAAAAGAAACAATTTATCCAGCTTAAAGGAGGTTTTTTTGGTCAATCAAATATGTTTATGGTTTGATCAAAACTTTTAATAAAAACAGGTAAAAAAATTTCCAAGTCGAAACAAACAGAATCATAGTATAATACGTCAAAACAGGTCCACCGTGTTAAACATGATTAATAAATTAGAAAATTTGTGTTGACTCGTATAATTAAATTACAAATTGAATATTATTTATGTCTATTAATTATGGTAATGGATATTGATTATCAAATTAATTTTGTTGTGAATCTAGTTGTGAATGTGTATAATTAATATAATTTATGTTTATAAGATATGAAATTGTGTTAATCAGGTCATATCATATTTATGTATCTATTCAACCTATTTATATTAAACAAGTTAAAATGTGTCATGTTCGTATCAATCCAACACGATATATTTATTAAACAAGTTATATGAGTTATCATGTTGTATTATTCATTTAGTTAAACGGGTTGTATCAGAGTTAAAAAGTTTGACATAATTAAATGAATCCTGTTGAGTTTAACTCATAAAATTATATATTTATTATCTGACACGATGCAAACCCAACACAGCAGCCCAAATTGCCGCCCCCTATCTAACGAGAGAGAATGAGTTTATAACAGATGAAGCCAAACCAACTGGGCTGAAGTAGGCAACAGGCCCGGTTCAGTAGTCTATAGAGCCAACCTGAAGTTTGAACCGTACGGAGTGCTCGGCTATGTTCATTAATGCTTGGATGCTAGAACAACTTGAGGGGTCCAGAGGGGATGCCTTCTGCCAAAATAAGCATTTTTTTTTTTAAAAAAAAAAAAACTTGTCTATGTTCGATAATGCCTTTTAAATTTTTAAAAACGTAATATTTAAATCGTTTGTTAATATTTTTGTTTTTAAAAAATAAAACAAAAGACAAAAATAAAGTGTGATCCGTGATCGATACCAAGCATCGCTTTCATTAATTATTATTTTTATATTTTAACTAATTCTTTGTTCAACTATTTTTTAATTTTACCCTAAGTGAACTGAAATTTTTGCTCCACCATTTAGCCAAATAAATTTTAAACTATTTGGTCACCTATTCGAGCATAGGAGTCTCATATAAGCTCCCTCAACAATTTGGGTGGGTAGAAAATTATTGAACATCCTCATTCTGCTACAAAAGCCCTTTGGATTGGAAGAATTTTTTTCAGATCTGTCAGATTCATGGGTTACCCATTTGTAGCTAGCTATCACAATTGAGGAATACTTTATTGGGACTCTTCTTCTGGGGATCAAGCCACTATTGACTTCCATCACTTGGGATATATGTGTCTTTGTTGCTAAGCTCTTTTAATTCAATTTAGAATTAAAAGAGAATTCATGACTTCGATTCTCTAGTCAACTCATGTATGACAGCTTGGAACCTAGGTTATGACTCATATTCTCCAAATTAGATATGATTTGGTTAACATATCTGATTGACATTCCAAATTGTTGCCTTCGAATTTCATTACCCCAATTTCCAATTTAAAGTTTTGCCTTCTAGTATCCAAGCCACTTCTGATGGATGGACAGCAATTCGCCAATATTTAGGATAACTGCTATGAAACTGTGTTGAGTTTGTTTGGTATCAATTAGGATGTTTACAGGTGCATAGAATACTCTACTGCCAGCAGTTATAACATAGTCTTGGACCAAGCAGACCTGTTCTTGAGCTTTACTAGATATGTCTTTAGCAATTCCAATGTTTTTTCGATCTTGTTTCTCTTGACTTCTAGCTTCTCTGCACAAATAATTTGTAGGAGAATTTTATGAATTGAATTGTTTGACTATTGTTGTTGTTTTGCTAGCCCCAGCTTTGGATGAACTATCCCATTTTTTCCCCTGCTCAAACTGCTACTTCCCTTATTGGAATTACACTTTATCCTTCATTGGGACAGAATGATTAAAGGAATGGCCCTATGGGAAGGAGGGTAAATTTTGCATATAAATTACCATTTCAAGTATATATATATAAAAAGAAAGAAAGAAAAAAAACCCTGCCTCAGGGCAGTGGAACCTGAACTCTTGCGGTTATGCCATTATGTATCCAGCAGAGCAGATGATCCGTTGAGTTGGGAGAAATCAGTTTTGTGAACCCTTTTGAGTGTATTATGTTTTCTACTTGAGTTTGTTATATTCTTTGTTATCAGCAGAAGATATAGCATGTAATAATGTACTACATACTCAGAAAAGTCCCACATCTTCGGTTTATGCTGCAATTTTGTGGTTTGCTTGGTAAGACTCAGCAGATTTTGAACATGGTTTGTGCTGCTGGGTCAGGGAGCATTGTTAACATATTTAGTCTATAATCTGTGCAGCACATTGTGAAAGAGCACATTGTCATAAGTTTGACATTTTCTCTCCTCACAAGAATAAAAAAGTTCTTAAAAAAAAATATTTAAGTGGAATAGTAAAAATAAATCTCTAGTTTAGAGAACCGATCGAATTATGTAAGTGCTTTGGTAAGGTGGATAGTTAAAATAAAAAAATGTAATGCTTTTTTTAGTTAAAATAGAAAATAAATTTAAAGAGCATATGAGAATGCTATTAGCAGCCTCTCAAGATTGTCCAAAGTGTTCTCTTCCTACAAAAACAAAATCCCAAGTTTCAGTGCAAAGATCCTCCAAAGCATGAGACCTGATTCTTTTAGGGAAAAAAAGGGGGTATAAAAGGAGCTGTAAAATTGAAATTGTTTAATACTTGTTAAAAGTAAAAGGCTAACTCCAGAGCTCTACTATAGACTTAAAGGCTACAATTCCTCACAAAAAAAATAAGCACAGCTTTACAAAAGATTTGGACAATTTGATGCAACATTCGTTGAATTATTTATTTATTTCGTTAGTTGTACATAGCAAGAAGCTGAATCAAGTCACTGTCTACATTTAGAAGACCCAAAAACAAAATACAGTAATGGATTTCCAAAAGCATATACCATCGGTGCAAGAATGTTTGAGTATCTCTCTCAGCCATACTAAAGTAGACATGATGTCCCCTGTAGCCCGTTTTCCCGTATTGACTTAGAAAAAAGAAAAAGAAAAAGTAGACGTGATGTTGTGACCAACATTTTCTCATCAATTTACAAAACAGGAAAGAAATACTGAACATGCACCATTTAATTCTTGGCGGGAAAAACATATAACCCGGTGATGATGATGATGACTTCAATTCATGAAGTAAAAGTTATACCACTTCAATTTCATACCCATGTCACGCTTCCAATATTCTTCATGACGTCCAGCACCCCATAACTGATTCGCCAAATTGAATGCTATTTGATCGCGACGATCTTCAAAATTTGCAGAAGCACCCATCCTTGCCATTTTCTTTAAGTATTTCTTCCTCAGCTTTCTAACTACATCAATTAATTGCTCTTCTTCAAGAACAACGACTTGAAGCCAATTATCGATGAAATCATCTAAAGCTTTGAAATCATGAAATGGGTATCTCCCATTTCTTGCGTAGTAGTTAATAATCCCATTCAACAGTCCAATCTGAGTATCAACATCTCTCAAAACTCTCTGAATAAAAGATTCATCATTCGCTTCATTTCTTGGATTCTCATGAACCTTATCCTCCATCTTTTTCTCATTTATACTAATAGAAATCTTTTTCTTGGGGGGACGATTGGATGGCGCTTCCGTAGAAGCGTATGACTGTAGAGGAGTGACCGCCTTTCTTTTATTTTCTCCTCCTCTGCGTTTTGCTTGAGAGAGTGATCGGGCGGCTCGTTTACTCCATGAGTGGAGAGATTTCACTGCAAGGGACGTTTTCTCAGAACAGGGTGGTAGAGCTTGTTCTTCATTTCTTGGATGAGAATCAAGCATATATATATCCTCCATCGTTCTCATCCGTGCTATACTTACTTTACGTTTAGCTGGTGTTGCCGGAGGCGGAGAAAGATTACAAGAACCCTTCTCTTGCGAAGCAGCAGGCGGCCTCGGCGTGGAGTTTCTTGCGGTAGAAGCTTCCCCAGCAGAAGATGGTGGAGGAATGGGCACCTTTGTTTCGTCGTCTTCTTCTTCTTCGTCGTCACATATGTAACGTCGCCGTATTTTGGTCACCTTTGTTTCGTCGTCTTCTTCTTCTTCGTCGTCATTTATGTATCGTCGTCGTCGTCTTCTTTGAGATCTTTTACTTTGTTCAGACATTTTGCACTCCTAAAAGATAGAGAGAGAGAGAGAGAGAGAGAGGGGTTTATCTAGAAGTGAAATGCTATATATATATATATATACACTAGATTATATTAGTATATATTGTTTTTTGTCCCACATAGTTTATTAATATGTACAGCTTTATTGTATTCCTATATAAATACGCTCCTCATATACAATTTTATGAGTGATTCAATATACAACCTTATTCTACCAGTACTAATAAATTTGATACCAACATAACATAAAATTATAGTGTTAAAATTTATTGAAATACAGTTTTAGCCAAAACGGATCCACTTTGATATACATGATTAATTAATAAACAAATCAAATTTGTGTCGACCCGCATAACCCGTAAGTTAAAAATTATTTATTAATTATAGTTATGGAAATCTATTATCAAATAGTTTATCAATTTGTGCAAAAGTGTGAAAAGTAGCATGGTCAAAAATGTGATCGCTACTCTTTACACGGGAAAAGTAATATTATTTATGCTTATCCCACAAATAAAATCGTTAAGAAATCTTATTTTGACTCTATTGTTAATCATCTAATGAGGCGATCATCACGCTAATACCAATTGATGTGATGCAAAAATAAATACATTAATGGTAAACACGTTAACTTTGGTTAATCTAAAATCTACTATCTAGGATTTGGCTTTAGGTGTTGTAAAAAAACTACATTTATATATATTGTAATTTTTTTAAGAGAAATACTATTTTGCATTCTTTTGTTGATGTGGCATGCTCATTCAATCTATAGATTAATCTTAATTAAAAAAAAATATCAATGGTAAATTGAACATGCAACATACGTAAGCAAACAAAGATGAGAGAATGCCATGCCAGGAGAATTCAAAATAGGATTTCTCTTAAAAAATTAAAGTATAACTAGTTGTAAGTTTTTTTTTTTTTTTTTTGGAAGTGGCTGAAATGAAAAATTATTATTTTTAATTGAAAAGTTAATTAAAATACGTAATCGATGTAAAATGAATGTGATATATTGGTGTGAAGAGTAGTTTTACTCTTTACATGAAGCGAAGGTCACTAGTTCGAATCCACCTCCCCTCTTTTCCTCTCCTTGTGCGGAAATGTTCAAAATAAATAAATAAATAAATAAAATGGTTAAATACACTTCCCCCTTCCGAAGTATCTAGACATTTGTGTTTTAACCTCTAATATTTAAAAAGTGATGATCGACCCCCTATAATCTATCACACGTTTACAAATAAAACCATCCGTTCATGTTTTCAATTATTTTGGATGAAAATCAAGTCACGTGTGTAGCACGTGACTTTTTTTTAGCTAAATAGTCGAAAATGCCCTCAGGGTAACGTGTCAACAAAAAAAAGTAAAGAAAACTTAAAAAAAAACACAAAACNCTATATATATATATATATATACTCCTAACACCCCGTTAAAAAAAAAATTCAAATACTTTATTTAGAAATCTTTTGATTAGATTGGGATGACAATGGTTGACACCAGTACTAGTGAATCCGATACCGACATAACATAAAATTATAGTGTTAAGATTTATTGAAATACAGTTTTGGCCAAAACCGATCCACTTTGATATACATGATTAATTAATAAACAAATCAAATTTGTGTAGACCCGCATAACCCGTAAGTTAAAAATTAGTTATTAATTATAGTTATGAAAATTTATTATCAAATAATAATTTATCAATTTGTGCAAAAGTGGAAAAGTAGCATGGTTAAAAGTGTAATAGCGTATGAAGAATAGCATTATTTGTACTTATCTCACAAAAGAAATCGTTAAGAAATTTTGGCGGTGTGATATAAAGTAAAAATAATGTTATAAATTTTTTGTATGCAAAAATGAAAAAGTTTTATTTTTTATTTGAATAGTAATTAAAAGTGAGTGGTGTGATATAAAAAGTAAAAAAAATTATTAAAAAAGTGATTGATAGAATATTTAAAGTGGTGTTGATTTTGAGGGAGAAAAAAAAATGAAACGGGGGAAAGGGGTTTAACAAACATAGCCCTTATTTTGACTCTATTGTTAATCATCTAACGAGGTGATCATCACGCTAATACCAATTGATGTGATGCAAAAATAAATACATTAATGGTAAACACGTTAACTTTGGTTGATCTAAAATCTACTAGCTAGGATTTGGCTTTAGGTGTTGTAAAAAAAATTACATTTATATATATATTGTAATTTTTTTTGAAGAAAAATATTCTTTTGCATTCTTTTGCTGATGTGGCATGCTCACTCAACCTATAGATTAATCTTAATTAAAAAAAAAAAATCAATAGTAAATTGAACATGCAACATAAGCAAAGAAAGCTAAGAGAATGCCATGTCAGGAGAATTCAAAATAGAGAAAACCTTCAATTCGGATGGTCTGTAAAATACCACTTTTACAGCCTCCAACGAAAATTTGACACATAAGCTAAAACCATTAACTACACTAAAATTATGCTAGACACTAAAACACCATATCACCCCTCCAGCCACCCACATACGCCTAACCCACCTCTCCAGCCACCGCCGCCTCCAACAGCCACCCAGACCGTCGAAATCTCCACCGGCGTCACCTCTCTGGCCTGGTGAGCCGCGCGGCAAGACGAATACCGCTGGTCCTGGCGGCCACACCAGGCCAGACCAGTAGCTGGCGCGCAGCTTGTGAGCCGCATGACCAGCGGCCAGCGCCATCACCAGCCTTGCGGCCTGGTTTGGCCTGGTGTGAGGCGCTAGCCCCGCGGCTAGATCGGCCAGATCCGGTGCCGAGGAGCTCAGCGGAATCGCCCACCGTGGGAGGCTCGTATAGGGTCGGCGAGGTCAAAAACAAAGAGGGTGAGGGAGGACGAGTTGGTGGCCGACGTTGGTGGCTTGGGTTCCACTGTTCTACTACACAGTGGTTGAGGGCATCGGGTCTCTCTCTCAATCGATATGGCTTTGGTATCGATCCTCCCTCTCTGATTTCGATCTCTCTCTCTCACTCTTCGATCTGCTTCCTCCCAATCTCTTGGCTGTCTCTCTCGGAGACTCTCTCTCTCCCTCGGTGATTCCGGCGTGCATTGGTGGCTTGGGTTCCGTTCTTTCTCTCTCAATGACTCTCTCTCTCCCTCTGTGATTCCGACGTACATGATGGTTGAGGCACCGGGCAGCACGGCCAGCGGCTAGGTTTGGCCTCCTGAATAGTGGCATGGTCTAGCTATGCGGCCTCACCGGCCAGACCAGGCCGGAGAGATGACCCCGGTGGAGATTCCGACGATCTGGTGGCTGTTGGAGGCGACGGTGGAGATTCCGGCAACGGTCGGCGGTGGCTGGAGAGGTGGGTCATGGGTATGTGGGTGGCTGGAAGGGTGATATGGTGTTTAAGTGTCTAGTATAGTTTTAGTGTAGTTAGTACTTTTAGCTTATGTGTCAAATTTTGGTTGAAGGCTGTAAAAGTGATGTTTTACGGACCATCCGTATAGAAGGGTCTCTCTTCAAAATAACATTTCTCTTAAAAAATTAAAGTATAACTAGATGTTAGGTTTTTAATTTTTTTTTTAAAAGTGGTTGAAATTAAAAGTCACTTTTTTAATAAAAAAAAAAATTAAAAAGTCAATAAAAATACGTAACCGATGTAAAATGAATGTGATATATTGGTGTGAAGAGTAGTTTTACTTTTCATATAAAGCGGAGGTCAATCACTAGTTCGAATCTCTCTCCCAATTCACACAAAAAAAAAAAAAAGAAAAAAAGAGGAAAAAAAAAAGAGAGTAGCTTTACTCATTCAAAACGCGTCCAAACACCACTTCGAATGTGACCCTTTGGTTGGCTTGGGCTCAAACGGTGCTTCAAACACCCTTCGCATCCGAAAGAAGTTCAAACTAGTATCGAACGCTGCCCTTTTGTGCATCTTGTTAATTTCCTTCTAAAAAGTCCTCATAATCCGAGTTGAAGCGTCCTACGTCAACAGTACCTCTTAAACCCAGGAATTAGTTAAGACTGGAAGCAGAGAAATCATCATGAACATTGAACAGAATCTTCAAAGATTGATAGAGAGAAAAAAAAAAAAAGTTGAAGGAGTTTTGTAGTTTGTACAAGAATTAATGAAAGGACACAACTTGAGCGCAGTAAAGCTGCAGAACAGTTTGCATTGGAAGAAGAAGCTGAATCAAGTCAGTCGTCACCATCTACATTTACAAGACCCCAAAACAAAATAATGGATTTCCAAAAGCAACATTTTCTCATCAATTTATTACAAACTAGGAAAGAAATACTGAACATATAACCCGGTGATGATGATGATGATGATTACGACGACTTCAATTCATCCAGTAAAAGTTGTGCCATTAGTTGCTGTAATAATCCTTCAATTTCAGACCCTTCCAATATTCTGGTAGACTTCCAGCAGTACCCCATATTCGATTCGCCAAATCGAATGCCATTTGGTCACGAGGATCTGCAAAATCCGCAGTCGCACCCATCGTTGCCATATTCTTTAAGTATTTATCCCTCAGCTTTACAACTACATCAAGTAATTGTTCATCTTCAGGAACATCGACTTGAAGCCAATTATCGATGAAATCATCTAAAGCTTTGAAATCATGAAATGGGTATGTCCCATTTGTTGTGTGGTAGTCAATAATCCCATTCAAGAGTCCAATCTGGGTATCAACATCTCTCAAAACCCTCTCGAGAAAAGATTCATTATTCGCTTCATTTCTTGGATTCTCATCTTGATTAGCTGGCGCTTCCGTAGAAGGGTCTGATAATTCTTCATCATCAAGCAATGTGGGAAGAGAGGGACGACCATTAATGATCTCTTGCGAAACAGCTTCCCCGGTAGAAGACTGTAGAGGAGTGACGGTGACCGCCTTTCTTTTAATCTCTTCTCTGCATTTTTCTTGAGAGAGTGATCGGGCGGCTTGTTTCCATGTGGGGACAGATTTCGAAATGACCACCTTTCTTTCTTCTTCATTCGGTTGATTTCTTGGATTCTCATCGCCTCCGCCGCTTCGTCCATCAACTTTAGCCTCCATCGTTTTCTTGTTCTTTCGAAAGATCTTTATCTTGGCGGGACGTTTAGCTGCAGCAGAACCCTTCTCTTGCGAAGCAGAAGACGGTGGAGGAGTGACGACAGTCGTCGCCTCTGTTTCGTCGTCTTCATCTTGGAGATTCAGAGCTTCTTGTTGTACTCCTTCCTCCCGCGCCGCGTCTTCTTGGATTGGAGATCCTTTACTTTCTTCAGACATTTTGCATGCACTCACAAAGAGAGAGAGGAGAGAGGGTTTATATATAAACCTTATGGTTAGATTGGGATACGGCAATGTCTTGTTTGTTTGAATAATTAATTAATATAAATTAAAGGCTTTTAGGATAAGTAGTGATTCAACATTTGCATCTTATTTTAATTAAATATTTTATGTGTTAGATTTTACTTACTAAAAGGAGTTTACACGTAAGTGAGAATGTTAGAATAATTAATATAAATTAAATAGAAATTCATCTCTTCCTATCAACTTAAACTTTAAGGATAAATGATGATTTAATTACGTGGATCCGATATGAAAACAACACAAAATTATAGGGTTATTTAGTGTAATAGGTCAAAATAGCCTACCCTGTTAGATACGATTAATAAATGAGTTGAATTTGTGTGAATGTATATAATTAATATAATTTATGCTTAAAAGATATGAAATTAAGTTAATCATATTTTTGTATCAATTTAACCCATTTATATTTCAATACGATCTATTTATTAAATGAGTTATATGTGTCGTTGTATTGTATCACTCATTTAGTTAAATGAGTCGTGTCAAAATTAATGTGTTTGACATAATTAATTAAGAGTAATGATACAAATCATCCTTTATGTCTACCTTGTATCAACTAAAAGTGACATGACTTTTAAAATTACCATTAAATAAAAAGTCAATAATCATCGATAATAAATTCAATGGTGATTTTAAAAGTCATATCACTTTTGGTTGATACAAGGTAAACATAGAATGTGATATATATATTTACTCATTAATTAAATGAATCAAATCGGATCGACCCATAAAATAATATGGTGTTCAATACGTGCATATGTATAGGCTACGATCAAAATCCTAGTTGACCCCTATTTTAATGAAGTATATTAAATGAATTCTAAAATAAGGACACCGATAAAGAAATAAAATATCAGAAAATATTAACTAAAACCCTATTTTAACACATAACAAAACTCATTAATTTATCCGTATAATCAGAAAACAAATATTTGAATGCGCTTTGAACGAGTAATACTACGTACTCTTCACATGACCCATTTCATACAAGCTCATATGATATGTTTTGAATATTTTTTGTTTTTGTTTTTAAGTGATTGTGATTAGTCAATTAAAATACGCCATATAGCTGATGTAAAACAAGTGATAAATTTGTGTAAAAAGTAGAATTACTTATTCAAAGCGCATTTGAATCGAGTCCAAACTCCACTTTCAATGTGACCCTTTGGTTGGCTTGAGCTCAAAAGGTGCTTCAAACGCCATTCGCACTCGAATGAAGTTCAAACGCCTATGGAACGCTGCCCTTTTGTGCATCTAGTTTCCTTCGAAAAATGGCTCATAATCCGAGTTGAAGTGTCCTACGTCAACACCTCATCAAGATAAGAGTGGGACTAGAATCTCAAGAGATTTAAGAGGGCGAAAAAGTTGAAGAAGATTAAGTGTTTTTTTTTTTTTTATTCAAAAAGTTGAAGAAGATTAAGTTGTTTGTACAAGTGGTTTTATATTCAAAGTTGAATCAAGTCAGTCACCATGTACATTTAGAAGAACCAGAAACAAAGCATATACAATCGATCAGTGCAAGAATGTCTGTTTATCTCTCTTATCTTCATCAACTCCAATAATCCCTCAATTTCAGACCTTCCAATATTCATCTTTACTTTCAGCGCCCCATATCTTATTCGCCAAATTGAATGCTATTTGATGGCGAGGATCTGCAATATCGAGAGTCGCACCCATCCTTGCCAAAGTTCTATAGTATTTCTTCCTCAGCTTTCCAACTAAAACAATTAATTGCTCTACACGAATATCGACTTGAAGCCAATTCTTGATGAAATCATTTAACGCAACGAAATCATAAAATGGGTATATCCCAATATTTCTTGTGTAGTAGTCAACAATCCCATTCAAGAGTCCAATCTCAGTGTCAACATCTGTCAAAACCCTCTGAGTAAAAGATTCATTCGGTTCATAATTTCTTGGATTCTCATGTTCACCACCACTACGTTCATCAACCTTATCCTCCATCTTTTTCTTGTTGTTTACTTCTTCATCAAGCAAGCTGTCAAGAGAGGGACGATCAGCTACTTGTGTCAAGGAACCATTCTGATCTTGCGAAGCAGCAGGTGGGTTCATTGCGGAGTTTCTTGCTGTACAATCTTCCCTGGCCGAAGACCGTAGAGGAGTGACCACCTTTCTAATTTCTTTCTTTTTGTCAAGAAATTGGCCCCAAGAAGAGGAGGAAGGCCGAGAGATTCGAAACCTCCGCTTCTTGAGACGTCCCCAGCCAATTGAACTGCCGTCGGGAAATCTGCATTTTTCTTGAAAGACTGGGGCAGCTAGTTTCCATGAGTGGACATATTTCTGTTTATTTCTTGGATTCTCATGTTCATCAACCTTATCCTCCATCTTTTTCTCAATTATACGGAGACAAATCCTTTTCTTGTGGGGAAGTAGTTTAGCTGAAGAATTGTCTGCTTCTTCATCAAGCAACATGGGAAGAGAGGGAAGAGCTAGTAATTGTTTCACGGGCGAGCCACTTGTGTCAATAATTGTAAAGCTATTCTTTGGAAACTTAATCTTTATCTTGGTGGGACGCTTAGCTGGCGTTGCCGAAGGCAGAGGAAGATTAGAAGTGAGCGCTTCTTCGTCAGGCAAGCTGGCATGGAAGGGACGAGCAGAAACGTTCTCTTGCGAATTAGCAGCAGGCGGGCTCATTGCGGAGTTTCTTGCAGGAGAAGCTTCCCCAGCAGAAGAAGGTAGAGGAGTCGTCACATTTGTTTCGTCGTCTTCATCTTCTTCGTCGTCACATATGTATCTTCGTCGTGCTTTGGTCACATATGTTTCGTCGTCTTCTTCGTCGTCACGTATGTATTGTCGTCGTCGTCTTCTTTGAGATCTTTTACTTTGTTCAGTCATTTTGCAAGAGAGAGCGAGAGGGGTTTATCTAGGAGTGAAATGCTACATATATACCACACCCTATCTCACCCTAAGAAAAAAAAAAAAAGTGAAGGATGCCACATGAGGTTAGTGGGATAAGAGTTTACTATGAAAAATGCTAGGCTTACAAAACTTTTATAAAAAAAAATTCTTACAAACTGATGTGGTACAATATGATTGGAGTTCTCAAAATTTGAATTCATATCTTTTCCAATCATGTTGCGCCATATCAGTTTGTAAGAATTTTTTTGTAAAAAGTTTTGTAAGCCTAACATTCCTTGTTTACTATTTAACATTACTCTAATTAGAAATTTTTTGATTAGATTGAAATGGCAATATTTGACACTACTTGTGAATCCGATACGAATACAATACAAAATTATAGAGTTAGGGTTTACTTAAATACGGTTTTGGTTAAAACAGAACTACCCTAATATACAAGATTAATAAATGAATCAAATTGGTGTCAACCCGTATAACTAGTATAATTAAATTAAAAATTAATTATTAATTATAGTTTTGAAAATCTATTATCAAATTGATTTTGTCATAAATCTAGTTTTGAATTTGCATCATTAATATAATTTATGCTTGTAAGATTCAAAATTGTGTTGATTAGGTTAGATAATGAATTTATGTCAACTTAACCTATTTATATTAAACATGTTGAAACACAGTTGTGTACGTTCGTGTTAATCTAATACGATCTATTTATTAAACGAGTTACATGAATTGTCGTGTTGTGCCACTATATAGGTAAATAGATAGGATTGAAGAGTTTGCCATGAATAATTAAATGAGTGTTTTGCTAAACTATGCATTTGTCAAAAAAAAAAAAAATAGGTGAGCTCTTTTTGTTAATATATTTTGAGAAGAGTTTGAAAAAGTATTTTAACGTGACATAAACATAAAGATTACTCTAAAAAGATCAAAACTTCCGTTTCATGACAAGATGAGCAATTCTAAATTTTAAATAATAAAAAAACAACAATGTATAAGAAATCATGAAAATTATCGACAAAACAAAGAATTATAAATTAAACAAATAATATATAAGAAATCATTTAATCTAAGTCTAACTACCAATACACAAGGGGGGCTGCTTTAAGGCAAAACGTACAACGGTGAATCCATTCCCGACGGGTCCTCCACTGACATGAAGGTTAATGTAGCACTGTGAATCTTTGATGTTATATTTAGTCAGGCGTGTGTTACAGTGAAACTTCTCCTTGCAAATTGTATAGGCCATGCGCCAGCACCTCTCCTCTGATCCTTTCAAGGATGTTTTTATCAGCCCTACATGCACCCATAATAGGATCAAGAGGACATAACTGTGGAACTGTCATAAGAGCCACCTGTATTAATCAAAGACAGAAAACCACTTCTCACGATTCCAATAGTAATTCGCACAAAAAAAAAAAAAAACGGTAAACCCAACTTCCACTGCCTACATTTTGTAAGAAGTTTTGAATTTTGCATATTAATGCATGGAAAGTGCTTGGCAAGGACAAAAATGTAGTACCTCTTCTATCAAAAAAGATATCTATGGACTCTCATCATCTGAACTAGAATTATCTATCCGTCGTTCTGTAATTGCTGGAAAAAGCCGCTGATAGAGATCAGTTGGCTGGCGGGTATCAGATGAAGCCGCCACTGTAGGAGCCTCTTTTACCTGTGTCTTTGCTGGCCTCTTTGGTGTGTCTCTCACCTGTTTACATGTCTTATCCAACATTATCAAGAAATCCCTTACTATGACAAACACGCGTAAGCCCTCGTCCTTCCCTGCTTTCCCATGAAAGTAATCACCAGTGCTCTTCACCAAACCCATGATTTTCTTTTCTTCCTCCCGGAGATACGTGACATCAATCTCAGCATTCTCCACAAAACTTTTCAGTGTTTGGTAGAATCCACTGTCTTCCCCTATACTCTTCATGTCTGAGTTCAGGAAGTCACGGGTTTTAATCAGTTGATGGCCAAGTTTTGGAACAGTTCCTGTTAAGCTGTCAGCATCAATACTCGCTGCTTTCTTGACATTCTCAAGTTCATTGCCCAAACCAGAAACCACCTCAAGACCTAGGCTACGGTAGTGCTCTTCTGTGTCATGGGAAGTTTCCTCAAGCAGATCATCTGATTTGATGCTTGATGAGCTCCGGCTTTCTTTAGCTGCACGGGCAGCTCTCACACCTTCAAAGCGGATTATCTCTTGAACAACAAAATGCAAGAGTGTGGTCTTGCCATCTGTTCCTTTTACATCTGACAACTTCAAAAGTGTGTCAAGTTTGAATGCTTGTGCACCACCACGGAATGTCCCATCGTTCATGCGATTTCCAGTTTTAAGAACAGCTTCTAGAAGTTTGAGGAACAGCCGGCTGTTTCTGAGTTCCTTGCAAGCAACCTGGCATACAAGAAGATCCACAATAATTAGAGATTATCAAGGGAAGAATTCAATAAACATGAAACAAAAAGTACTTTCTGATGATGTCATGTGCAGAAGCAGCACTGATGGTCTGAAAATCAAGAAACTATCTGCATTTCAACCGAAAGTCATACTATACTAAACATGTATAAATATTCATCCTTGCAATCATGCGAGCACATATACTATTTGGATCATAGTAACCTCCAGCATTTCTAGCAATGCCAATCCTTTCATCTAAACTATTCCTCTATTATCATAATCATCATTTATTTGTCAAATCTTATAGTCAATAAACAAATATGGAAACCCCTTCACTAGACCATAGAATATAGTTAAGGAATGCATGGACCAGGGGTGGGTGCAAACTTTGATGGGTGTGTATAGGAGCCCTTGTGCACAACTAGAAATGAATACCTGTATGGTTTAAGCCACACAATCCATCATATTTCGCAAAAATAACCATATAAGACATCAGGGGCAGCCTTGAATGGTGTTGGCATCACTTCCGAAATGAAATATAACATACACATAAAAAAATTCTTTGGTTCAATATGTCCAGCAGTTCTATTTCTTAGGTCCAAATTGAAGAACTGGCCCATTTCAGAAAGGTGTGTCCTTCATAAGTTGGATTGTTGGAAGCAGAATTGAACCATTTGTGAACATCTTTTCCTCTCTTCAACTATTTCTGCTAACAATAATTAGTAGTTTCAGGTCCTGCAAGTCTCAATTGAAGGGCAAGCAGATTGATGAAAAGGCAAGGCTTTGGATTCCAAACCCCAAGTCAAGCTTTGATCTTCTCCTCCCCCAACTCAAGTCAAGCTCAGCAGTTTGCCATTTCATAATTCCATAAGCAAATTTAGGTAGTTAATTATTTCTGTTTCAAATTTTCCAACTTGTTTCAAAAATGTTCCAGAGAAAGAGCTATATAGTGGGACATGAAATACACCAAGCGATGCAATTCAGAGAGATCCAGTATCATACCTCTAAGGTTGCAAAGGACTCTTTAATGATGGTAGCATCCTCCGGAAGGGTACACATGAAAAGCAATGCTTCCAATCGTTTAAAAGCGAATGGGATATTGACCAAGGCTTTGAGGAACCGCTCAGCAGGTCCAAGTTGAGCAAGCTCACCACTGAACAGCCTAAGCTTCAGTTCTTCTTCTGCAGTTGGTGCCATCTTCAACAAAGTTTGAAGAAGTTCTGATGGAAGTTCATTTCCTGCTTCAACTAAGGCAGGTTAGAATATGCTTATGATGCATTGACACACATTCATTTTAAAAGATGTATTTTTCTTGACCTCACAGAAAATGTTTTCAGCAAAGATAAGATACAATAAGCTCTTCTCGCACATCATAATTTATGTGCTTTGGTTCACAGTCAATGAAATTATGAAAGAACAGAATAAGTACCAACTTATTTGATACAGTATAATCCTCACCTTGATAAACTAATTTCATTCAACAGACATCAACTAATAACTTCCTACTTGACAGCTTCAGTTGGACTTTATTTTATTTATTTATTTAGTTTTTTTTTTTGGGGGGGGTGTAGTGAGGAGGGGCCTCTTTACCTACGATTCATTTGTTTTGACAGAACATATCAAGAACTGGGTGTTGGAATGCTGTGTATCATACAACTTGAATTATAAAGTGACAATGTGAATCAGCATACTATTACTCATATTGATATATAAGGCATGTATATCCCCAGATAAATGTGGAATGTAGAAAAGTAAATGGGGCTAATTTCTGAAAACTCAGAGTGTACGCACTACTGCGCAGACATATTCAATGAATAGAGTCATACGCAAGGACTACAGTTCCCTAAAATGTAGAAAGCAGCCTCAGATAACATGCTGTCCAAGAGACAAGTATTGCAAGTGAAAAGTAGAGTGGGAAACAATGAATAAAAAATAAAAAATTACAAAAAAAAAAAAAAAAACTTGGTTAAGAACACTAAATCTGGCTAAAATTTATATATTGATACCATCTCCGCATAATATCATCTAAGAATGACTAGTCATGTGTTTATTTCTAGAATAGTAATCTAAAAAAAAAAAAATAGAACAAATACTTCTCTGGTCCAAATCAGTCACCTTCCTACATGTCAAGAAAAGTCTTGTTTGACATTTTACCACACATCCTCGTGTGTGTGTGTGTGTGTAAAAGATAATGAAAAGGAGAAATAAGTTACCTTCATTTAGTGCATCACAAACTTCTTCTGCTGTCACATTCAGCGCCCGAAGAAGAATTGATACATTTTGCGATTTTTTTGAATCAATGAGCTGAATATACTGCGGTAAAGGATCTTGTGAAGAAGACTCCTTGCGTTCATTTTTGTTTTTATCAACAGCATTATAACCAAACAGCGTTTCTATCATCTCCTCGTTGAACCTGTAAAGTAAAAATAAATTGTATTCAGCAGCTAATGATCAGTAATCATTCATAGCAAATATGTCAAAAAGAAAGAAGTTTGCTGCTTACTGGAATGATCCTGATTTAATCTGATGCCAAACCATTGATTGATCAGGGTTGGCTAGAACCTTATCCCAGAAAAATGGCTTCAGCTTTGCTTTAGGAGCATCAGCTTCACCATCCAAACCAGCTTCCTCACTAGATGTAGCATTTGATGAATGTTTCAATCCCAGAGGTGGCCGAGGCACCTTTGAGCCTAAGGCAGTAGGTTGAGGTGGCCGAGGGGGAGGAACACCACTCTTTGGAGGAGGTGGTGGTGGTGGGCGAGAAATGGTTTTGGTGCTTGGAGGTACAGTTGGTGGTGGTGGTGGTGGGCGAGAAATGGTTTTGGTGCCTGGAGGTACAGGTGGTGGTGGTGGTGGTGGTCCAGGAGGGCGAGGGCCTGCACCACTGGACGAAGGTTTCAGGGAGGGAGCCAGCACAGGAGGTGGAGGAGGAGGAGGACCAGCCTTGCGGGGAGGAGGCCTAAAGGAAGAAGGTGGTTCAGGAGGAAGAGGATCTGCCCTGCCAGGAGGAAGTTTCAGAGGAAGCAGTACAGATGCGGTGGTCCCCACCCTTCCAGGTGGAGGCTTTAGAGGAAAAGGCAGTACATGTCCATTCACATTGCTTGATGGATCAACTGATTCAGGTGAGAATTTGACAACACCAGCAGCAGCTCCTACTGATGAAGTTTCATGCAATGAACTGTGGGGCATATCAGACTCAACGTGGAAATTTCCATCCAAAGATGAGCCCTTTTTGTGATGACTTGAACTATTACCAAATGAGTAGTACCCAAGCTTCTCTTCTTTTATTGAATTTCCAGAAGCAAAAGGCTTTTGTGAAGAACCTGAAAGATCAATGACAGAAATAATATCAAAATTGTGTTGAACAATTATAGATTACAATAACAAGTCATGTAGGAATATATACCAACAGAGAATTCGCTTAAGCTCATGCCGAGAAGGGGCCTCTCATCATTTCGTCTAAGTCCAGAGCCCTTCCCACAAACCTTACTGCAGCATAAAAAGAGCAGTGCTGCAACTACAAATGTCACTGATGCAGTTACAGAAACAGCAATAATAACAGATTTACGGTTATTGCTTTTCTTATTTTCCTGAACATTTGCATTGTTAAAAAGGGGCTTTTGTGGAGACACAGAAGGGCGCTGAGAATTAGACTCTGGAGGACTGGAAGGTACTGTGGCAGGAGGAGATGGTGCTGGATCAGGAGATGATGTTGGACCGGAATTTAATGATGCAACTGTAGGGGCTTGGGATGGTGTTTCTGCAATACTCTGAAGGGATTCAACACCCAACTGCCTTCTAGGAGCACTGGGCCTGGGATATAGGGAGTCAAGATACTTGGCATACCAAATCTTGGAGCCACCTTCTACTCCAGAGATATGAGATAGAATATTATTCTTTCTTAAACAATCTAAAAGAGTTCTTTTCAACTGGGGATGCAGGACACTAATTATTTTTTGAATGTTTTCCTTCGCTAATGACTGGAAATTTGAATTGACTTCATTGGCACTACAGGATGTTTCACCCACAAAGCATAAGTCAAGATCCTCAACAGCTTCCTTCAAATGGATCAAATCTTCCCTGCAACTGATCCATAATAGCTCTGCCTGCAGGAGGAGAATGTCAATAAATTTACCTGTTCACTCTTAAGTACCATAGTGGAGTTGTTTGTTGTCTTAAAATCCAAGAAAGGGCAAATCTTTGCGCGATACCTTTCTAGGAAAATCATTTTTATTCCACTTACATGCCATTACTGTATTATGAGTTATCAAAACAACCCTCCAAAACTACTTCATCGATTCGAACTTACGAACTCCCTTCCCTCTTAAATATGGGTGTAATTGTTAATAAATATTTTTAACTTTTCAAAGTAACAAGCATTGTAGGACATCCAAAAAGGGAAGTTAGAAAAAATAAAGGGACAAATAGGGTATAATATTTTCAGAACAAATGCAGGATCAAACAATAAAAGGTGATGTTAACGTCAAGAAGTGCATGTTTCACAATAAAATTTAGATGCATGTATGCAACACTGATGATAGGAGTGTTATGAATCTTATGATACCAGAAAAGAAATTTATTTCCTAAGCCTTTAAATATTGATTAGCATATATCATACTCTCCATCCACCCATTCCCAATTTTTGGCCGTGACCACTTAACTAATTCTAAATAATTGTTGCTAATTGCTATTTCCAAGACAGCTGAAAGGGTGATCGTATATATTACAAGCCCTAACTACAAAAGCAACACTGTGAACACCCCAACACCCGCCACCCCCACCCCACCCCCCGGCCCCGCGCGCGCGGCAGGAAGCAGGCACGCCGCAGGGAGCATGATGATTTTTGCTCCCAAAGAATATTTCTGTAGTTTTGAAGCATACCCCTTATATCAATGCAGAATTGCCATAAGCTTGGAGCATTTATCACAATCACATATTAAGAAACGAAGCAGGTCTCCTATAATCTCAGTAATGTTCATATCATATCCGGAATAGTAAACTGTCTAAACATGTATCATATTTCCACTATCACTCACTCACAAACACACATCTTAATGCGAAAGCCATTGAGAGTTGAACTTATGAATAAAAACCAAGAAGAAGTTCTAAACCATATTTTCATATAAATTTTTGTTTCCTGTTCTGTTTCTTTTTTCAAAATCAGCAGATTCAGAATATAGAATCAAGAGATAAAATTCCAACAATATAGTGAACTAGTTACTTAAATAAAGCATGGAAATTACCACTTTTGACATCAAAATATGTTACTTCAAACAAATCATGCCAGAAACTATTTAACAATACGACAATCTAGAGTCAACAATGCTTCAAATGAAAAACTTTTCCCATTGCACTGGCACATAGTCTACAACTACAACGATCATGGAGAAACTAAGATGTTACATTCTTGAACTGATTACCGGAACTACCATTAGCCCTACCGTGTCAATTTGTACCAAATGATAGTTTAATCAGACATAATTTCCACCGTCATTATCATACAATAAGAGCATAAAACTGTGTTATTGTTGTGCTGCAAATAAAAATGTTTAAAAAAAAAAAACAATCATCTAGCCATTCAATATGAAGTATTGCATACCAAATGTCATTTAGGATAATAATCCCCTAAGACAATTAATGCAAGGAAAAAAATATTACACTAAAACAAAAAAGTTAGTCTCTCACCATGTCTTCATCTATCTCCCCAGACGCCGGATCAACTAATTGCCTGAGAGACACTTCTTCATCATTGTTCCTCTCTTCTGAACTTACTGCTGCCAAGGTGCAAAGCAAAATTACCAAAACAATGAAAGAACTTGTCTTTATGAAACCCATACGTTGTTGAATTGTCATTCCAAATGCATACTATCCTTCTCATTTCATCAATACGTAAACCTCTCACAAGCAAAACCCTAAAAGAGCTTCATATCAAAAACCACCCAAAAGCTTCAATTTTTCACCATATGCACCGACCCAGTTCCTTTTTTTCAAGGAACCCCCTATAATATCCCAATCACCAAGATGTATATCCAAATTCTCAGATACCCACCAAGAATTTCCGAGCAAAATCTGAAATTTGGAATCAAACTCAAAGAACGAAACAAAACTCAGAACTTTTTATTCCCCAATACCGCCAAAATATAGCATCAAAATCGCACTCAATGAGAGGATCACCAAGAAATTATTCAAGAAAAGCTCAAAAGGAGCTCAAACAGAACCATTCAAATCAAAGCTTCCTTCTTTATTTTCCACAAAAGAGGCCCCGATAATCCCAAATGTTCATGCAAAACCAATGGCTCTCTATGTGAAATCTTCAAAATGGGTCTTTGATTCAGACCAGATCCAACAAAAGGAGCTCAAAACTTTAGCTGCGAAATCTACGACTATGTACAAGCATTAGCGTGTTGACTAGAAAATGTCGTCAAAGGTTAATTTTTTCTTGAAGGGTTTCTTATGAAAGCTGGCTGTCTATGGAAGGAAAGCAACGACTTTTTTTTTTATTCCGATTTTGGATTTTATTCGAACTTTTTAAGATTTTCTTATTTTGGAAACTGTTCACTCTCATTCATTGCGTAGTAGCTTTTGGAAGGCACCTGGAAATTGGATTCCCTTTTTCCTCTGGGCGGTAATTGGATTCCCTTTTCGCATATGATACGTGGAAGATTTATGAAATATAATTAATTTGAATCACTTTAATGCTACAATAATTGATAATCATTTTTTTTACAAAAATGTCATTTACTTTGTATAGAAATGACATGCTTTCTAATATAATTCTTGTTTTTTTCTAATATATTTCTTGTTTGCTTTTTGAGAAGATGTGAGAATAATCAGAAAAATCGAAGAAATAAGTATTTTCACATTTTAGAAAGTTAACATGTATTTCGGGATGTTGCAAAATGAAAAATAGAACTCTTAATTTAGGATGGAGGGAGTGTGTATCAGATATATATATACTTTTATCTTACAAAAAAAAAAATCAATTTTTTTTTAAAAAATAATAATAATAATAATAAAAAAAAAACCCTCTAAATCACATTAACAAATCTACCTACAATGCTTTTTTTTTTTTTTTGAAGTACCTACAATGCTAATATCAAAGGACGTCTTAAAATGAATGAATTTTATTTAAAAAGTGTTCCATAAATAGAAATTTGGGAAGAGTTGTAATGCAAGTATGCAACTGAGTTTTTTGTGTTCTGGCAAGTAACTTTTAAGTGTTCAACAAAATTATAAATTGGCCAAAACTGTAAAAGCAAAGAGCAAAGTAGGCGGCTCTTTTTTTTTTTTTTTCATGAAAGTTGTTGGAATATTAATTAAATATTAGAATTAATTTTTTCTTATAGACTCAAGCTTTGTTAACAATTAGTAATTTAACTTGATGTCAATAAAAGTTTTGAATTTAAACATTAATTTCACAATTTACCTCTTATTTCTTTTAAAACAAGCCATGATCTAACAAATATATATATATATATATATATTTCACAATCAAATGATGCATTCCTTTCTAAAGATCTCCCGAACTCCGAAAGCACAAAAGAAGCAACAAATGATCCATTTACCTTTTTTTTTAAAAATAAAAATAAATAAATAAATAAAAAGCCATTTTGCTACTAGGCTTCAACATGGGCCTTAGCTGCAACTTGTATCATGTCTTATACATTATTTACAGGCCGATGGGCGGGGCCGAAATTAATAGTCAGACCCAATTTGTAATTTTACCCATATATTTATTGGTAAGATGGCTCCGAACAAAGAATATTAATTGGTTTGTTAATATTTTTTAAAATGTATATTTTGTTTTTTGTTTAAAAATAATATTTTGTTGTGACATATAATGTGAAAGAAGTTTTAGCTATTTTTGTAAGTGTTTTATGTTTTTTATTATTTATTAAAGTTTTTATTTTAAAAAGAAAAAAACTTTATCAAACGAAACCAAATTAATGAACTTTGCCCTTTGTCCTTTAAAATTAAAGCCGACGTGAGAGGATAGATTCTAAAATTAATAAATATGGAGCAACAACTTTATTCCCAATCTACAAAAAAAAAAAAAAAAACTTTATTCCCAGCTGCTGCATGCATCAAAATGTCTGCAAAATCCATATGGGCCTAGCAATGCTGAGATTTGCAGTACATGATAGGAATAAGACTAAGGTTGGTAGTTGAGTTTGAATTATATTCCAAACTTGTTGAATTGGGCCTTCAATCATCTTATCTAAAAATTATTTAGTGTTCAGTGAGAAAAGTTAAAACCTTTTGTGTCATTCGAAATCGTATTTCGTAAGGCATGTTCTAAGAGCCATCCATATGAGCAAGCAGCAACAGTTGCACCCCAACAATTCCTCCCTTGAGCCATCCACAAGAGCAAGCTGCAACAATTGCGCTACAGTAGTTACACTTCAACAATTCCTCCCTCAATGCGACGCTCCTGCAAGTCAAATCTATGACCTTGGCTCTGATACCATTTGTTGGATCAGACTTTTGACAATTTCAACTGAAAATCAATTCGTATTTAATGAAGAAAATCAAAGCTTTTTATAGCATTTGAAATCGCACCCCCTCAAAACATGTTTTAAGAGCCGTTTATGTGAAATTGAGCAAAATTGTGGTATTTTCTTGTCTTAAGTGGAGTTTTGTGATCTCTCCTATTCGAAAAGAGCTACTCAAATCCCATCGCAAATCAGAACCCCAACCTTGAGTATCCATAGGTACATGATTAGTCCTTATCTTATAACTGCATCTATTTCCAATTGGGAGCACACCCTTTTGGGCATACCCCACTAGCCAAAGTGCCTGCAGAATACCCATGATGGCTCAAAATTCAAACGTCTATTAAGCATATACTAATCCTGCTTTTGGAAAAAGTTGTCCAGCAGATGCCAATCCCATATGCATTGCAATATATAAAGCTTCAATATTAGCAGTTTGGTCAAATAAATTATTGTCACTAAAAAATACTTATATGAAAAAGCAAGCATGTAAAGAGGGAGAAGGTGCGAGATGACATCAGGCACTCAGAAAGAACATTTAAAAGGTTCATTTCACACGGCTATGCATTGGAAATGAAATACAAATCAAAGGATGAAAAAGCAATTTAAGATACATGAACTGATCCATTTAAACATGAGTTGAACGACTTTTAATCTTGTGGAATCATATTCTGCAAGTTCAGAAGAACTTTCAACTGATCGAGGCCATAGAAAAACTCAAATTTGACACGATTTCGCTTCCCCTTTCAAAATTTAGGTTATGTTTGGTACGCGGAATGACTATTTATTGGAATAGCTCTTATTAAGAAAAGAATGAGTGTAGTGAATTGGTATTGTAATAGCTATTCTTATAACCATGATAGAATGATTATTCCTTCAATTGAAGGAATAGTCATTCCTCTTAAATTTAAGAGGAATGTCTATTTATTCAATTAAATGAATAGTCATTCCTTCATAGCTATCGGAATTGCTATTTCAAAGCTAATGCACTATACTCATTCTATTTTTAATAAAGACTATTTCTTAGAATAGCCATTCCGCGTACCAAACATATCCTTAATGTTTATACACATTAAGAAACTGTCGGGTCATGTTGAGCAACCTTAATTAGTGGAGTATTTTACAACGTGAATTGGCTAGTTTTGGACTTGGAATGCCATGACTATCTGGCTCAACCAGTTGCACCCTTTATGTATTCTTCTGGATACTTTGGGAAGAGCCTTTCATGCCCAAATTGGTAAGCTTAAAGGGCATATGAGTTTGATCACCTAGACTGTGTCACATGTGGAATGAGGTTGAAGAATTTGAAAATTCCTTATTATGATTAAAAAAACTTATGTGGGGCTTTTTTTCTTATTATTATTATTTTTGCAAGGGTATTTTTGTAGAACAAAATAGGTATATTGCAATTTTTTCGTAGCTTTTAGGAGGAGACATTACTTCTGTTGATAATAAGATTGTCTATTGAATCACACATAATATTAATACTATATAGGAGGGGCCTATATATAGAAGCCAATAATATAGATACACACACAATAACCAATGTGGGACAATATACATACGTCATGGCATGAAATTGCAATGAGCCCTAGAAAAAATGATGCCAGACGAAGTGGACAATCAACCTCAATATGTTTGGTATTTTTATAAAAATTCAATGTACAATTTTATTCTCAATGACTCCAATTGAAAATTTGAAGAAAAACATTACAAATTATCTGATAGTTTAAGGCCCTAATGCTAAGAATTCTAGAGATTCTGCATGAACGATTATCTGAGCCTGATGGTAGAATGGGTTGCTTAGTGCCCTGTTCCATTTTGCCACATCCTCCATGATAGACAAAAAATCATTAATTTGTCATGGGTCTCCACATGGCATCTTTGCATGCCAAATCCGCCCACCCACCACAACTTCTTCTCACACAAGGAGCAATCTCTCTAGATCAAAAGAAAGATTCCTAATAGCTTTACAGCCCCTCTAAATATTCCTGTCATGGAATTTGTCCACTGCCCTTTTTTCAAAAGGCTTCCTTTAGACTATAAGAGGAGACCAGCCTTAACTCTCTCCACCAAATTCTCAAACTTTTGGATCCTCTAATAATCTTCATTAATGGCTACTCGAAAACAGCTAGAAATCCATTCAGGAGATCAAGCTCCACAGAAATGGTGTGTCTCATTAGGAGAAGAGGTCTTCAAGAAATTCCTCTCACAGGGTAGTTCAACAGTACTGCATAAGGTTTTCAATGAAGGGTCACTTTTCAGCCCACTCTTGTTCGGAAAATTCTTTGATCCTTCAGATGCTTTCCCTTTGTGGGATTTTGAGTCAGATAGCTTGTTATCTAAAATCCGGAGCTCCGGCCAAAGCACTACCGTTGATTGGTCTCAGACAGATCAGGAGTATGTACTAAAAGCAGAATTACCAGGTAAGAAACCCAAATTATGTTCATTATTATCTGGTTCCGTTATTTTAATTTCTAAAACTAAATTCGATTCTAATGTTTATGAACCAATTAGGATAAAGCAACTATCAAGTTTTGTCAGACTGCAAGATATAAACCTAAGGAGTAGAGGCATTATTAGTCCTTAACTCGAAGGTAAATCTTCTGGAACTAGGGGACCCTAATATATATGTAAAGCTTTTAAATAAGTCTGGGTTCCAGTTTAAAGAATGAGACTAATAATATGTTTATTAGTAATTTTATTTATTAGACTGTTATATGACTTTCGTACGATTGGGATAACGTGACAGTAAAAATTAGTTTTTATTTTTTTTTATTTTTGAAATTTCATTTACATCCAAATATAAGCGGTTAATCATAACTTCGAAGTTTAAAAATTTCGGTATCTCATGTTTTAACTAGGGTGATAATTCGTGTTCACCTATTGGGTTCGGATCGTGTCGAGGTATGAGTATAAGACTATATATGTCAACCCTAATTCGACTTATGTAATTAAACGTGTCAAACCTTTCAATCATAACCCTCTAATTTTGCATTAGAGTTCATGTCGAGTATACAGGTCATATCAAGAATTATCTGCCATTATGTCAGGTTTAGGTCGTATTGAAGCGTGTGTATAAAATTTTATAAGTCAACCTTAACCCGACCGGTTTAATTAAATAGGTCAGACTTCTCAACTCTAATCTTTTAATTTCGTGTCGAATTCGTAAATAGTATAAAAAATTGCTAGCCCTAATTTTAACCCCTTTTAATTTCACCATTTTTTTCAAAAATGTCCCTTTAAAAATAAAAAAGCAAAATTTTTGGTGAACCACGAATTGATTTAAAAAAAAAGTGGGGGTGGGGGGAGGGCATTTTAACAAAAATTTAAAGGGGTAAAAGTAAATGAAGCTGAAACATGAGATATTGACATTACAAATTTTTAAACTTCGAGGTTATGATTGCAAAACCGCTTATACTTTGAAGGTGTAAGTATTTTTTTTTTATAAATTCTGATTTAAATGTTAATTTTTAATATCACGTTATCAAATTATATTGTATGTCAGTAATATAATAATCTACTAAATAATATTACTCTAAAATGTTTACTCATGATCCATTTACATGAGTTGGAAAGATGGCCAAAACTCCATAGGTTTAATTTAGAAAAAGAAAACTAGTTTAACATTAAGGGTGGTGAAATGAAGTGCAGTGACACTAGTTGTATACATGTGAATACAGGAGTTGGGAATCATGTTCAAGTCTTTGTTGAAAAAGGGAAGGTTGTTGAAATTAGTGGGCAATGGAAGCAGCAGCAAAGAGACCAGTCCAAGACGAAGGACTGGAGAAGTGGGCAGTGGTGGGAATATGGGTATGTTCGGAGGCTTGAGCTGCCGGAAGATGCAGATTGGAGGAGAATGGAGGCATATCTGAATAATGACGTACTCGTAGAAATTAGAATTCCCAAGAACCTTTTGGATGGCGATCCTTCTCAAGGAAATGATCATGCGGCTGGTAAAGATTCTCAAGTTGGTGTAAACTAGGATTAGTATAGCAAACTGCTAAAACTGTTTTAACAATCTTTCTATGCAATCAAGATACATGACATGAACTGTACGGCTGTTTATAAGTGGATATATTAAGTTTTATACTAAAACGAACGTTTTATGTCAGAGAGTTGAAATAGGCCCATTGAAGGATCTAAAATGCACCAAACGCTCATAAAAATGGATCAAGATTTTGTTTTTGGTGAAAACACACAGTATATTCATTGACTATCAATCACACAAAGAAAAGCGGTCTGCCAATAGAGGCCCAAGCCCAAGCCTAAAAGGGTGATTACTTACGGCCAATAGAGGCCCAAGCCCAAAATTTCGCCTTCAGGCCTCGAAATATGTAGGGCGTTGATAGAGTTTAACAATTTGTTTGTATAAACTCATTTCCTCCTGTCTAACTATTAACTACTCAAATCGGCTTCTCCACCACCAGAGAAGTTGCGTAAAATTTTTTGAACCATTCTACCTCCGTCAGTGGTTCTCCTTCTGCCTCTGTGTGGCATTCTCCGGGGAAGGAGGGATGGACTTTGTTTTCTCCCTCCTCCCCTCTTTCTCTCCGACTAGGGCGGCAGCTCCTCCTCCCCCCTTCGTCATCGGCTCTCTTTTGCTTTCTTCTTTTTTTTGCCACAAAGCAACTTTACCAACATTCCACCTCCTCCGGACCACCTTGCCCCGCCTTGTTGTCACCGGCTACTTATGGTCGTATTTGTTACCTTTAATCGATTACTGTTGGTCGTATTGTTTTTTTTATTAGTAGGGATTCAAATAGTGTTGAAGGGAATTTTGAGGCTTTGGGGATATGGGTAGAATTAAAGAGTCTTGAGACGGTTATGTCCCTTTTCATCTCCTATTGGTCTGTAGTTTATTCCGTTTACCTATATTAACCGCTTTCTTTAGCGATACTAGTTCCTTTGATAGATTGAGTCATTTGTTTAACTTATTCACAACTATTTTAAAAATGATTTTGTCGCCTTTATTTTTTATTTTCTTGTAACTTTTTCCTTCCCGGCATTGAATAGGAAAAAAACAAAACTCAATTCATGAATTACGTTCAGCTTGCGAGGGTTAGCTCCATCATCTTAGTCTCTCGTAAGTACAAAGAATTACAAAATCTACTAGAACAAATAACTAAATGCAAAAATAAATACATGATAATAAAAATAATATCAATTGAAAATCATCATTTAACGTGAAACGATGGGTCAAAAATAATTCTTGAACCATATGACACTTATTAAGGATCCATAAAATTTGAAGGAACCATATGTCACTTATTTAGGATTCAATAACCGCATAAGCCCACTTAATAAGTGACATATCGATGCCAATGAAGGAACTATATTGTAGAAAATTGAATGCAATTGTTTGGAAGGATAAATCCCGTGAGGGTAGAAATTTAAGAGGAAAACAAAGAGATTGAATGTCACATAATGAAAAAAATTCGTCCTCCAATATATAGACCATAATGCAATTCTTCATATACCTAATATATAGATGATAAGAGTTGCACTGTTTTTCATCCAACTTCCATGAAAGTTATCACCTTCTATAGAGATGATTAAGTATGGGATGACCACACTTGTTATCGTGTAAACATCTCTTAAAACACGTCATAACAAACTATATATGCAAGTTTGACTCAATTGATTATAATTTATGCTTGAGCTATAAATATATATTTTTTTTATTATTTATTATTTTTTTATTGAAGTATTGATTTTTTTTTTCCTAGCTTTTAATAGCAAACCAAACATGTCATTGCTAGCTGCTAGGCTTGGCCCATCTATTAAAATACAATTACAAATTGCATAATACTATATACCATATAAACATATCACAAAGCTAATGTGCATGATAAGGTTTTGTAGCCATTGGGATGATCCAATGACTGCCAAACCTTGTCACATTAATTTTGTAAGATATTTATGAAATGTTTGTGTGATATCAGAATGGTATGTAGCAATACTATTGCAAGTTTGTTTTAGTAATGGTTAATATCTACCTTGTACTTCCATTAACAATTTTTTTTTTGCATGAAGTGGATGGGATAAGAGGGTCAAGGGCCAAGAAAATTAATTATAAATGAAGCTCAGGTAGGAGGCTAGTAAGGAATAATTAAGGTTAATGAAACTAATTCTATTGGTCTAAATGATAACGATAAGTTTAAAATCTTATCATTGCTCCACGCCTCTACATTTTCTGGTTCAGCAAACCTTACAAAGTCAACTAATTGGACTAATCAACTGCCTAAGTGAACGTTCTTTAGTGTTTTTTTTGGGGGCCCAACCGTTAGCAATCTAAGATTGATAATTTAGTATTGTTGTTCCCATAATTCTATATCATCTTTTGGCTTTATCTTCTTCTCCTATGGATTGATATTCACATTGTTCACTTACCTATAAAGGGAATTGTTATAATAATTGCTCTATTTCTCTAATCATGAATTTAGTAAAATGGCCTTTGAATTAGTCCGGGTAACAAGACCTTTCTGAATAAGCCCTACTTTTTGCCTGGAAAACATTTTTTTTTTCGATGTTCTGCAGGCCATGCCGGTTGCTCTCATCACCTAATAATTCTGAAAACTTGGTCAACCTGTTGGCCCCTGTCCGGCTCTCAAAAGCAATACATTCCACCGCTGAAATTGTGCCATGTGCCTAGCTATGGTGTTTGGGATCCCATTAAGCTAAGATTCAACCATGCGCGCAAATTGTGTTCCTTTAATTTGATTCATTGAGTTGAAAGTGACAACAAGAGAAATAGATGCCAAAAATGACTACCACTCACTCATGCCTTGTGTGGAAATCGTCCAGTTGCACCTACAAAACACAAGATGACCTATAATCCTCTTGGGAAAAGCAAACAAGCAGCAAAACATTATTTTAGACATGAGCCAAGAGGCTCATAGTCATTGTGTTTTGAATTGTTTGTTAGACGGGCGTGGCAAGTCGGCTATAGGCATCGGGAGACTATTGTTGAGAATATAAATTACAGGTGGACCTACTCAAACACCCCATTGTGTGGAATATAGCTGCATAAGCCCACTATATGAAAAACTGTACCATTGATCAAGCAGCTAGAAGCCTACTACGTGGCAAGCATTAATAAGTCATATTCAAAAGTCTCTCAAGTTAAAAGGGGACATTCTCTCTAAAGATTATATATATATATAAAGAGCAGGCTCAAATATGCTCTCTCTAACTTTGAAGTTTTTTGGTACAGTTTTCTCTCAAAGAATATACTGACTTAAGCATTGGAATGTCTGGCCCTCAAGAGACCGATAAATTTTCGGTGATAATTTTCTCTAATTTGTAGGTGACCGGTAGTCGATTTGACAGTCGAAAAAATTGCTTCAACAAAGACTAATATTATATGATGTGGGACAACCAAATTAAATAATTGAATTAGACTACTTTAGTTTATTGGGTCCACCTACGTTAGCTGATGAACTTCATGACATTAACTTACAACTCTTTTGCTATGAAACCAACAGCAAACATAAATTACATAAGGATTTATAATTTTGATTTCTTTATAATATTGTCATGATGATATTAGTAGTTGCAGGCTGACATTGTTTTTAGCCACTGATTGGCTCTATCAATAGTTATATTCAGATCAAAACTAACAATTTACGTTATTACGTACTCAACATACCTAACTACATATTAAACTGTTGATATACATATTGTTATGACATTTTATTTGCCCCTGTACGTCCAAAGATATCATAGAAAAGGGCACGTTTCCCTCAAAAAAAAGAAAAAAGAAAAAAGAAAAAAAAAAAAAAGGAACTGGAAACTTTCATCATCTTTACGATATCATAAACAAGCACTATGTTGCTTGTCATTGCAGCAAGGCAAATGCCACTATCTCTTATCTATAGTTGCATGCGACAAACTTTTATTTAATTTTTTCTATTCAATACAGGAGAGAGAAAAGAGTGAAATTACAACAGAAGAAAAATACAAAAGGGTGAGCAATCCAAATAAAAGCCCTTTAAATTTCCGAAATCAGCTCTGCAAGCAAATTAATTAACGACAACGAACAAGCGGAAATGGGTCAAGTAAATAATCCAGTCCATTAAGAGAACATGAGAAGCCACAAAGGGCGGTTAACATAGACAAAGCAAAAGGCTCCGAAAGGGGCATGGACTTACCAATAAGTTTTTATTTTTATCTTTTACCAATAAGTTATATAGGCATAAATTTGACTGATGTTTTGTCACTTGTACCGACATTCATTCTATTTTCTTTCAGCACAGTTTTGGATCAGCTATTAAAAAGGCAGGCTATGAACATCAAGATTGACAGAAAGAAACTTGTCTTTATTCTCTTTGGTAAAGAAGGCTCTATTGTTGCTTAATAAGCTGGAAAGTGACATAGCATATATATATATATATATGTCACCAAGAGATTAGCTTTTTAGTGGAAGTATAATTAGCTCAACAAGTTTAGCATAAAATCTTTGAGGCAGACAGAGAGAGGGGAAGTCAATTTGAGGTAAAGAAGAAGCTTCCAAAAAGGATTAGTGAAAAAGACTTCTAGATTGCAGCTGATGGCCGGGTACCAAGAATTGAATAGAAATACCAACAACTCTACCTATGTGAAATGGACATTTGCATTATGTTCGAAGTTTGTTACCTGATTACCAAGAGAGAGGTAGAAAAGTCTTATGGGAAATTAAAGGTGAAAATTCTTGGCTCCCATCTAAAGCAAGAGATAACAGTCGTTAAATACTGAGCTAGTTTGGTAGCTAGCTTTGTTAGTCTTTTTGATGAAGTCATTTGGTGACATTAATGTCGGCCATTGTATTAGGTTATATATCACTCTTTTCTTTTTAAGAAGCTTTACTTACAACAAACGGCGCTATATAGTCAGAGATTATTACTACAACAAAATTTTTGGGACATCTCTACGTTCAAATTATTTCATTTTGTGAAGCAAGAATTAGAGGATTGCAATTAAAACTGTTAGATGAATGATGCAGAACCAAACCCTCCCCCCCCCCAACCCCCCCCCACTTTTCCCACCAAACAATAATTATAATAATCGTAAAGACCATAGCTTCTTTGTGCCACTGTATATCTACCTTTTAGTCTTTTTAGCTCAGCTCTCTCATAAGTTGACAAGAGCTAACTAGTTAAAAATGATTTCTTTATTTGATATTCACCGTCTACCATGGGTCGCTACAATAAGTTTTACTGTCAGCTTTTCTAGTTGGCTTCTTTGCCTTTGAGGACTCCCTTTAGAGTTGTGGTTGGATTGTTGTTAAGATTGAATTTTCTTTATAAACTGTATTTTGAATTCTGTAATTTTATGTGTTTTGTATCTATGATATTTGTTTGTATTTATTTTTACTTATCTATAAAAAAAGAAAAAAAGACCATGATTTCTGGATACCTTAATCAACATGATTGTCTTATCTATCTACAAGTTGTTTAAGCTTTGATGTAATCAAACAATGATTTTCTTATCTTATCATTGGTTCCCAAACTTTCTCATTTTAGTATTCCTACTTTAATATTTATTGCATAATCATTTGTGTCGTGTATAATTCCTTCCACATGAAAATAATAATGAAGTTTGGTTAGAGTTTGTTAAAGATTGGGTTGTGGTTGATACATTTTAGCTCTTTGTATAATAATCAAATAAAGGAAAATATTATTTTTGCATTGCCACATAAGAATCATATTCATAAGATACTTTGCAGTAAAATTTTAGATGTGATATGTGAATAACATGTGAAGTTTAAGTTAAGTAAGTAATTAAAGGAAAAAAAAAAGGAGAAATGATAAATACAAAATTTTCTCTTTTTCTTTTTTAAAGAATTTAATAATACAAAAAAAAAAGAAAAAAAAAACAGTGAAGCTGAAAAATATGAATATCCTTACCCAAAAAAAGAAAAAAGAAAATTATGAATAGTATAAGGGTGATATAGGAATTACATTATTTTAACGAATCTATCACGTGGTACCGCTCGATTCCGGTTCAAAAAAATTCAAATCCCAATGTCATTGAAATGAAATCAAACGATCACCAGGCGCCCAATCTAACCTCTTCTTGATACAAAGATTCACCCTTTTCCCTTATCTTTTCAATTTTTTATTAGCGTCAGGTCATTTCTTGATCACCCATCTTCCTGGTCGTTCAAGCAACGGCTCTGATACACTGTTAGCTTTCATTGCAATTCATGGCCCCACTCTGAACTCTCTCTCTCTCTCTCTCTCTCTCATTGTGCTTTGTGCTTCAAAATGGCCAACAAGAACCAAAACAAGCCACCATTCCACAACCACAACCTCACAACGACAACCACAAGCCTTTCAAGTGTAAGATTTCATATACTCTTTTACACCTTATACTTCTTCAGATTCCAAAACCTAGGTTTCAAGCTTCGTCTATTTGTGATTAATGGGCTGCTTTCGTTTTTTTTCTTGTTGGTAAAATTTTGCATTCTTAATTGTTTTTTTGGTGAACTTTTTTGTGGGGTTTTAGAGTAAGTGTATTGGTGATGAGAAAATGGTTGGGACGGCAAATAATGGGAGGAGCAGGCAAGCGTTTTCGGTGGTAAATGGCGGGCAAGATCTGTGCCCGAATAGCGCTCCGGCGAGCAATGCGGGCTCGGAGTGTGGAGGGATTGAGTTTACTCGAGAGGATGTTGAAGCATTGTTGAATGAGAAACCAAAAAGGAAGGACAGGTTCAATCTTAAGGTTAGTGGGTTTTCGAGTATTTTGAGGTTATTGAGTTGAAAGAATGTTTCTTTTTTCCATATTTTTTTTCTTTTTCTTAAGAATTGCTGGCTTTTTGGGTTTTTTAGTTTTTTTTTTTGGTTTAATTGAGTAGGAATTGGATTTTGAACCTTGTTGTATCAAATTTTTGTTTTTTAAATTGTTGGATTTCTAGGAAAGATGTGATAATATGGTGGAGTACATCAAGAAGCTTAAGTTATGCGTCAAATGGTTCCAAGAGCTTGAGGGAAGCTACTTATTTGAGCAAGAGAAGTTGCTGAACATGTTGGAGTCGGCTGAGCAGAAATGCAATGAAACGGGTATGCTTGATTTCTTTTGTTTCACTGAGTTCTAAATAAACTTGATTAGTGTTGTTAATAGATTTGCTTGATTTTAGAGGTACAAATGAAAAACAAGGAAGAAGAACTGAATTCAATTATCATGGAGCTAAGAAAGAATTACGCTTCTTTACAAGAGAAGTTTACAAAGGAAGAGTCGGATAAGTTGGTAAGGAGAGTCAAAATTTAGTTTTGCCATGGAGCTATTGTTTGAATGATTGCTGGTTATGAATTACAAAATGTTTTGAATCTCAATCAGGCTGCAGTGGATTCTCTTGCAAGAGAGAAAGAGACTAGACTTAATATTGAGAGGTCTCAAACTTCTCTGTCTGAAGAGCTTGCCAGAGCTCAACGAGAGCTTTTAAGTTCTAATCAGAAGGTAAAGCTAAATATGTAATTCAAACTTGCTGACCTTGTCTAATGTCGCTCTTCTTTTCCCCTTTTAATTATTTGTATAGAAGTACTTTAATTACTGTTTGCATGTGGGTTCCCTGAATTCTGCAGATATCCTCACTTAATGATATGTACAAGCGACTACAGGATTACAACACAAGCTTACAGCAGTACAATGGTAAACTTCATACGGACCTTTCTACAGTTGAAGACGAGCTTAAGCATGTAGAGAAAGAGAAGGCTACTATAGTTGAAAGCCTCAGCATGTTAAGGGGTCAACTTACTATGTCCAGAGTGAGTGGCTTTTTTCCTGTGGACCATTTCCCATTGATGAATTATATTTTAACTTTTGTACTTGTTAGAGTGCATGGGTTATTCAACTTTTACTCCATCTGCAAAATCGGGAAGAGTAGATATGTCATAAGATTGTCAAAGAACTTAGACTGACAATTGTGTAATAAAGGAAATTGTTGTTTTCTTCCAGGGAAAGAAGTAACTTGACATTGCTGATATGGTGTACATGTTCAATTTTTTTTTAAAACTTCATGGACAACTAGGCTCCAATCTTCTGTCCCAACAGTTCAAGTTGTTAGAAAGTACACCTACAACGTACATCAAGATCATATATATACCACCGCTGAAATTTTCCCAATGATCCCAAATAACATGTAGAGGGGGTGAATAGTTATTTTCCCAATAATCACAATCGGTTCAAAATTATTGCAACCACATATTTTTTCCAAAATTTAATATATCAATAAAGAAATAAAACACAACAATTTTGATGATGAAGTGGAAACCTTTTGAAGAACTCTTCAAAAGTAAACTACTCTGGAACAACTAACCTCAGTAAATATATTCACTGTAGAAGAATCAAATTACACATAGATATACTTACAAAACCTATGTAGTTAAACTTGATGTGTACTTCAACAAACGACTCGTTCGACTTCTATCGCAGTAGCTCTAGAACTCTGCCCATTCTTCTATCAAGTTTCTTCTACAATCCAGAACACTGGTGGTTGAAGTTTTGATTTGTGTGGTTTAATGAAGTCTAGGAAAGGTTAGAGAATGATAGGGATGCAAAAACTCTCTCCAAGAACAAAAAATAATGGCATTAGTGCCTATTGAAAATCGTGCCTTATAATCCTTATATAGACCTTGGGAAAATAGAGGTTAAAGGTGTACGTTAGTTTGAGAAAAACACTATTTGAGACCGTGGTGTTTGAACGACTAAATGACGCGTTCGAATGCGTGCTAGGGTTTCACAGTTTTATCCCTGTGATGATTGAACGGGGTTTGACCCTCTTTGTGACCGGGTGTCTCGGATTTACCTCAATGACCATTGCGTTCGAACCCTTCTTCGAACAGGATTGCAATTGGATGGATTTGCGGGTCCTTGTGAAACACTTACCTAATGCGACTACCCTTGCGATCGAGCCTCTTGGGAGCTTTAAGCACTTGAAGTCCTCTTTGACCGCCACTGCGGTCAAGTCTCTCGGGAGCTCAGTTCTTGAGGTGCATTGAAACCTCATTCGAACTCCTTCAACTGTGTTTCGAACGACAAATTTTGATCTCAATTTTCACCAAGTTTTGAACTTCCAACTTGAGAACTCAACTTAGACTTACAAACAAATTAGTTTTAATACTGAATTTGCCAACATAGATCCTAACAAACACTAACATGGTCTTATGCAAGCTGCTTTAGGAAAATTTATGAAAAGATTTGGATGCTATGTTTGTTCTGTTCTGATTGAGGTTGTTTGTAAATACTACAAATGTATACAGGGACTTTTTCCAATAAAAATTGCTAGATTGTTTTGGACAATGGGGTGTAAAATAAATGTAGCAGTTTGTCTCAATAATTTTAGGTTGAATAGTGGAACATCTCTTTTCTTTTTATTCTATCCTATCTTTTTATTATTGATTTCATAATTTTATCTCTGATGAATTGAATTTGATGTTGTTAGGCTTCTCAAGACGAGGCTATAAAGCAAAGGGATGCTTTGGTGAACGAAGCTGCTTTTCTTCGGGCAGAGCTACATCAAGTGCGAGATGATCGTGATCGTTTTCAGTCACAAGTGCAGACTTTAACAACTGATGCGGTGAAATATAAAGAGTCTTCTGAAGAATATGGTGCTGAGTTGGACATCCTGACAAGAAAAGCAAATGAACTGGAGGTTGATTTCCCTGTTCTAATAACATTGTTTGTTCTATTGTTTTCTTTACATGTTATGGGTTTACTATTAAAATGAAAAGCTTGTGAGATGTTGGGTTTCTTTTACAGGCAACCTATTCTTCGCAAAATAACCTGATAAGGATATTGCAGAACCAGCTAGCAACTGCAGAGGAGAAATTGCAGGTAATGATATGAAGTCAAGCAAAATTTAGTACATGGGGATTTTTATTTTATTAGTTGTATGTGCCATTTGTTTCTTGGATTTTAGGCATGAATCATTAGGTCATGTTAATAGATTTATAATTATAATCAAATATGCTCATTTTGCAGCTTTATGATTCATCTGCACTGGAGACACGAACTGAATTTGAAGGGCAAAAGAAACTTATAAATGAGTTACAAAGTCGCCTGGCAGATGCAGAATTCAAACTTGTGGAAGGAGAGATGCTACGCAAAAAATTACATAATACCATCTTGGTAGTTCTTATCCCACAATCTTCTATTAGCAGCAAATATGTATACCTTGCTAAACTATCTTATGATATAGGAACTAAAAGGGAATATTCGAGTATTCTGTAGAGTGCGACCTCTTTTGCCTGATGATGGTATTAGCACGGAAGGAAAGGTTTTCTCCTATCCGACATCAACAGAAGCTCTTGGACGGGGAATTGATGTAGTGCAAAACGGTACATTTCTTGGAGGAAAAATATTGGACAATAAGTTTCTTTTCTGCTTGATATCGATTATTTCAAATATTTGAAGTGGGTCTTGAAAACGAAGAATTCACATAAGTTTATATTGTAATCAGGGCAGAAGCATGCTTTCACATTTGACCAAGTTTTCATGCCTGATGCAACACAAGATGATGTTTTTGTAGAAATCTCACAGCTTGTACAAAGTGCTCTGGATGGTTATAAGGTGATTCATTAAGCTCCAAATCTTATTTTCTGCTAAAGTAAATTTTGTATTTATCCAAAATAGTAGATTTAGTTTTATTTTATCAACTGATTTTCTTTTAAAGATTGTGTTTGTTCATCTGTGGATAGGCATCAAGGTTCTCAATAGTAATATACAAATATGAGTGTGCTTGCATGCGCGTGTATTTGTGTATCATCAGAACTTTATGAAAGCATAGTTGCTAAAAATCTTTCAACATCATAATAGTTCTATATGCTTACAGAATTTTACTTATTGATAAGTGGGTCTTGTAATTGGAACTTTATTAGTCGATATGCTAATTAAAAAAAAAAAAAACTTTATTAGTTGATATGACTGATCCTTGATAGAATTTTTCCAAACATGCATATTGCTTTGCATTTCAATATACTTTGCTAGTATTATATACACTATACATAACTAGCATCATATTTGCCTTAGAAATGATGGTGCTTTCCTTTTTCAGGTTTGCATTTTCGCCTATGGTCAAACAGGTTCCGGGAAAACCTATACTATGATGGGTAGGCCAGGACATCCTGACCAAAAAGGTTTAATACCCCGTTCACTGGAACAAATATTTCAAACTAGGCAGTCTCTTCAACCTCAAGGTTGGAGATATGAAATGCAGGTGAATAAGAATATGTTTCTTTTATTAGTTTTCATTGTCTGAATACATGAATGTAGTTTTATACATGATTATTGAAAGTTTTACTTTACAAACACCTGTAGGTATCTATGTTGGAAATATATAATGAAACAATTCGTGACTTGTTAGCAACAAATCGATCATCTGCAACAGAAAATGGTGTTGCTGGAAAGCAATATGCAATTAAACATGATGCAAGTGGAAATGCACATGTCTCTGATCTTACAATTGTGGACGTCCGCAGTGCTAAAGAGGTCTCCTTTCTTTTAGATCGGGCTGCACAGAGCAGGTAAAGATTTAGAACATGCATATTTTAAGCTTGATTTGAGTTATGCAATATTTTCTGTTTAAGAGTTTCCGTTTGTGTCTTATGGGATGGCCATTTAATTTTACTTGTAATGTTCTATGTTTTGCTCCATTTGTACGTTTGTATGGATACATATATTTTTTTTTGCATTTAGATGTGATCCAATGTCACAAGGTAAAAGTTATTTATGTGATACATGTAAACTACCAAAAACAATATTATGTTTCAGTTTTTTTCCCTTAATTTGTCCCCAAGTTCACTATACTTTGATTAAAGGATTTATTATTATAAGTATTTTACTTGTATCCTTTTAGGTCTGTAGGCAAGACCCAGATGAATGAGCAATCATCAAGAAGTCATTTTGTTTTCACGCTACGAATATTTGGTGTTAATGAGGTACAAACATTTCCTTGCTTCTTGTAACCTCCACTAGTGTGTTTCAGATCCTCTCTTGTTTTTCTCAGATGTTGTATTATTGAAACTTATTTTTCTTAATTTCTATGTATGTACTAGAGCACTGAACAACAAGTACAAGGAGTTTTGAATCTTATTGATCTTGCTGGGAGTGAGCGTCTTTCTAAGAGTGGATCAACCGGGGACCGATTGAAAGAAACTCAAGTATTTTAGCCAAACCAATCTGATCTCTATATCTTTTATGTTTTTCATTATGTAGTTTCAATAATCAAACGTTTCTCTTTTGCAATTGTAACAGGCCATTAATAAAAGTTTATCATCCCTGAGTGATGTTATACTTGCATTAGCAAAGAAGGAAGACCACATACCCTTTAGGAACTCAAAGCTTACTTATCTTCTTCAGGTAAGTTATTTAGAGATTTATGAAGATTATCTATTTTCAATTTTTAAGGTCTTTAATTTCCTAGCTTCACTGTGGATGACCTGGAGTGTCTCTCTACATTTTATAGAAGAAATTCACCCATCATCCTTGAAAATGGTGAAGTAGAGAAATAAAAAAGCCTCTGCCAATTAGTGTTATTTCTATTTATAAAATTGATTCCACTTCTTTCAAGAAATGGCAACATTTCTGTTTTCATTATCACATTTAGTGTCACTGAATGGGAATCACTAGTTGGATTTTATGATTCAAGTCCAGGTTGTAGGTTGAGATGAAAGTTGGAATTTAATTACTCACCTGATTTAGCAATTTCCCTATGCAAAAGTGTGCATGTCTATGCTGCTTTTATGTGACTAGTATAAAGAGTAAGCTAATCAGTTGCATCTGACGAATTTGGCCTTTTTTCCTTGATTTCTTCGGGAAACTCTTTGCACAAAAGATTTAGAAACCAATATAATCTGGCTTGGAAAGATGAACTCCAAACCTTTGTTTTTAATGACACTCTTTTGGACCCAATATAGGTGGATAGATTTTGGTTGAGCAAATATGTTGAAAAAAAAAAAAAAAGCAAAGGAACAGATTAGGGTTCTTCAGTACTCTTTCCTTGCTACTCAGTGTTGGACATGATCAATTGAGATGTTCTAATATTTTAAAATCACTGTTAACCAGCCTTGTTTAGGTGGGGACTCAAAGACACTGATGTTTGCAAATATCTCTCCTGATCCTGCCTCAGTGGGTGAGTCACTCTGCTCACTCCGTTTCGCAGCTCGGGTAAACGCTTGTGAGATTGGGATTCCACGGCGTCAAACCAACAACACGCGACCTTCGGATTCACGCTTAAGCTATGGCTGATATTTTGATAGATTAATGATACTTTTCCTTTTTGAGGCAACCAAGTCTTCTGTATCTCTGTTACTCGTATCAAATTTGAAATGAGTGATTCTAACGTAGGTTAATATGTTGTATAGCTAAAAAAAAAATATATTGAGTTCGTATTAATTGAAGAATGTCTTTCTGACATTTGATAATATTTCACAAATGAAATTCTTTCTTGCTTCTCCTTTTCTTCAGGCAAACAATAGCTCAAGCATATTATAGTTCCCTGCAATATTGAATTTTGCGCACCTGTAGAGATGTAGTTCTTTAATTGTCTTAAAGTAACTGAGTATGAAGCCAAAATGAGAGCTCAGAAACATGCTAACTTGGCCGTCTTGTCATTTATTTAGAAAAGTAAAAAAACAATAAAAATTGTCATTTGTTTAAGAGAAACCTGAAAATTAATTGGAGAGCAATGTGCAATCTAATTTGTTTTATAATACTTCAAAATTGAGTACATTGGTTTTTTTAAAAACAAGACCAGCAGATGATGCAGATTAAGCCATTCGTTCCATGACCTCTTGGAGTATAACTGTTGTGTCCCGATAACATGATTCTGTCTGAGGCAGATTTTTCTTCCTTGCAGCATCTTCAAGCTGTCAACACATGGTTTTACAAGTCTTAAGCAGCTCTAGTTTGTAGAGATTGAAGTTAAAATTGATTATCATAACTTTTTAAAAAATGTTATTTAGTAAACTGATATAAGACTGTTATACAACTGGAATGATCTAATAGTAAAAATCAACTCTTAAATTTTCTTTTTTTACAAGCCCTTATTAATTCAAATGCTAATTTTTCATCATCAAATCATCCTAATTATTTAGTCAACTAAATAGCATTATTCTAACTTTTGTATCTGACAATTTATTTACCTTTTCAAAACTGTCGAACAATCTGTTAGCCAGATCAGTGAGGGGTTGCTTTTCACTTACGGCTGCAGCTGAGATCACTTTGTCGAAATCATAGTACATGAAGGTGGACTTAAGCCGTAGATACCTCCTGACATAGTTTAATGTATCTTGTCCTACCAAATCTGTCATTGCTGATAGATCAAAGGCATACTTCCTCAGCCTGTATACACTACCTTTGACTCCAATATTTGCCATATAGATTCCTTTCTTCAAGAAAGAACGAGTACCCGTCTTCTCATTCGCAATATCTGTAAGAAAAGAACAATTAGGAAACAAATAGGGAAGCAACACTGCAGAATTTGTAATGAGAAAAGCTTACTGTTATAGACAGGAGGCACAGGTAAAGGGCCATCGATCCAGAAGCCATTGTCGGCTAGAGATATCCCGTTTGAAGAATTTCCTGTAAGAGCTATGAAGGAGGCAAGGCCTATTGCTAATCTTCTTGTGATTTGTAATGGGTGTTCTTGAAGATGCTCTGTTTTCTTGCCCAGAAACCCAACTATTTTCACTCTCTTTGGGACCCTTTGAAGGTTGGGAAGTTTTGGAAGGGCTGGTAGAGTTTTGGAGACTCCATTTATGTCTGCCAAGCGAGCCATTTGTAGAGGAATTGAGTGAGAATGGCAGTGTTGAGTTGCTGATACAATGAGACTCGTTACATTTTCGGTTATATCCGTTTGGAAACTGCTGGCTACTACTGACCACCGGAAGAGGATATCCTTATCGAGGACAGTTTGGTCATTTCGCCCATGTAACATTCTTAGATTTGAAGAACTCACATATAACATATTCGGTTATATGTAAACAAAATTCTTAATTATTGAGCACAATAATTCTCAATTATTGGTGCATGAATTACACTATTGAGGTTATATCTTTATAAATAGAGATAAGATTGAGTGTAATTTTTTTTTTTTGGTAAAAATAAAATTGTTTTAATATATATCGATTATATGGGTCACTTGTAAATTAAGTGGGTTGACCTAAAATTGACCTGTTTATTAATTTTGTATAATCGAATCAATCAGAATTCTGTTTTACTGAATTTTAACCTGCTAATTTTGTGTTAAATTCATATCGAATTTGTGAGCTGTATAAAAAATAATTAGCCCTACTACTTTACTTAGTGATATCTAATCTCATTGCATTTCCTTTTACATTGCATGTCCTATTCTAGCGTTATCCCAATTCAATTTTGGTTGTTTGTCTCTAGAAATTATGATGAAAGAAATCTCAATAGATTTGTAGACCAAAGTTGTAGCAAGAAAAACACTATATTCACTCTAAAAAAAGGAATTATATTTATTATAAAAGAAAGGAAAACTATCTTTATTCTTTTTAATTACTATCTTATTTGTAATGTTTTTTTTTTTAAAAAAATGTTTCAATTTTAGCAACATTCACCCCAATCTACCATTAAGGTAGCAATGCCTCTTCATGCCACAAAAAATGATATAAATACCCTACAAATCTCTTACAAATTAATGTGTCTACATGACATTTATTACCTTCATCACTAACTAACAATATTATTTATTAGATCATGAATCATGGCTTATTGATTGTTTAGTGGTTATTTAAGTGTTACATAAACGGTTACATTTATTTATAAAAAAATTATAATAAAAGCCGTAATGTCTTGCCCAACAACCTTACAACATTAGTTACGTATTCACAGGCTTAAAAAAAAAAAATTTAAGACACTTCGGATTTGTGAGTGTCTTATGCTTTCTCAGGACAAAAACAGAGCGGAGGCCCAGTTTATGGCTAACAGGGCTTGAAGCCCAAACCCAAGAAGATATTCGGTGAACGATGACGAGTCCCAACACCACCAGCCACCAATCAACCTCCACCCATTTCCCAAGTACCTTGACCTTTCTCAGATTCTCTTTTCCCGAGAAAAAAACATCCCCTTTTTCTTACTCTTCATTTCTCTCTCCCCAGACGCCCTCGCAATAACCCTCTTCTTTCCCCCCTGTTTGTTTCCCGGGATTAACTGAATTCCCGCCGGAAAGCCCCAATTTTCCGGCGAACCCAACCGTCACCGACGATGGTCTCACCCGAAAACACCAATTGGCTCTACGATTACGGCGTGATCGATGATATCCCTGTCCCGGAAGGGAATTTCTCTGTTCCCAACGCGGTGGGATTCAGCTGGTCCGTGCAGGGCGTGAATGGGTCTTCGAATGTTAGGTACTATGGTCTTCAACATCTAGCAATTAGGGTTTTTACTTATGTTTGATTGAACAGTGCACCCCGTCTGAGCAATTTAGGGCTTTTTTAAATACTTTTTTTCTTCGTTTGAGTTTAGTTCTCTGGCTTCATATTGTGTTTAATTTGCTATTTTTGTTTGGTTCTTGTGTTGGAATTTGGGTTCAAAGTTGATGGGTGATAACACGATTCGTAATCTCTAAGGGCTTGTGGTTTATTTTATTTAATTTTGGTTTCGGTACGTGACATGATTGAGAGTTTGATAATTATGAGTGAAAATAATTTTTTTTTTATTTTTTGGGGCTCATAAAATGTTTAGTACAGCTTGAACTTTTTGGCTTTGGATAGTCGGAAGGTTGAAATGATTGTTGTAATTGTATATATGCTTGGGTGTTTCTTGTTGATGCATTATGGATTTGAGGCAGGTAATTAACCACTTTCTAAAAGTTTAAACGGATAGGTAAACTAAAATATTTAGTTAATATTCCAATACTCTCCCTCGCGTGCGTGACCAGACAACAAGTGGAATATTTTAATTGAAACGGGGTGAACCCTGGAGTCAGATCGAATTCAAGACCTCTCCTCTGATATCATGTCAAATCACAACTTACTCCAAAAGCTTATGCCGATAAGAAATGGTAAATTTATTATTTAATTAATATTGTATCAGTTGTGGAACAATTGGCAAGTCATTTTACTATTTTCTGGAAATCTTTTGGTATATGTTTATATAAACTTTGCTTTGTTGTACTTTATTTTCATTCTATACCTTAAATTATAAATATACCTATGGGTTAGTTTAATAGCTAAATTCCAACCAATAGTAGAATGTGGGACTATGTTGCTGTTTTTTTTTTTGGCAGTGTTTCTTAAGAGTTAGATGCTATTTGATATCATAATGACTAAAGCATTCTACCCATATAAACCACTCCAGCCCTTTCTCTGTGCAAATGCAACATAGAGCGCTCACATGCGATCTGAACTTGGAACCTAGGATCAAACCCACACATGATTGTTTGTAGAAGATTTAGGGGCTTCATTTAACATTCAACTTAACGCAACAGCATTTATCATGTTAGTAGGAAAAGTGCTTGCTACAAAGTATCAGTGGCTGCTTGGGGAAAAAAGTTATTTAGCAAAGTTTTGGAGGCTATGGATAATCCTTTCGTTGAGATGATATTGTTTTAACTGAATTTATTGGAAGCTACAATAACTTGTTCAAACACAAATAAAGGTGAAATGCTTTCATGATAAATCTCTTTTTTATTTTTCTTATTATTGTTAAGATTTATCTTCCTTTTTAAACCCCTAAGGGGTTGGCTCAAGTGGGAAGGGAAGCTCAAGGGGTAGCTCAATCGGCTGGAGATCACACCTTATGAAGTGGAGGTCACTAGTTTGAACCTCATCTTCTCCCTCCCCTTGTGGCCAAAAAACAAACTTATATAAAAAATAAAAAAAAAGATTGTTATAAAGGGGCTGTTTTTTTAATATCATATGAAAAGTCATGTTAAAGCATTTCATTAATGAGTAAGAATCAATTTGTTTATACTTGTAACGAGAGGCTGTATTATTTTAAGAACTGTTTGGGTTTGCATCTGTGTGATTACTGACTTCCTTTTGTCCTTATGTGATGATATGATCTGTTTCCTAGCGTGGAAATTGATGGTTCATTGGGGGATTCAGATGGTGCCAAGGACTGTGGTTCAAAGAAGAGGTAAACAAACAATTTCTTCTTCTCTCCTATCTTTGGTTTAATAAAAGGAACAATGTTCTTTACTACTCAAAAAACTGTGTTATCCAGTTCTTAATAAGGGCTTTAATTTTTTAATTTTATTTTTTTACGAATAAATTTTTGATAAGGGCTTATGACTTTGTTTCCTTATATTTGTGTACCATCGGAAGATTTTAAGCAACTATTTTCATGGAGTTGATTCTTTTGGTGAGTAATTTTCACGGAATAAATGACTACTTAGCTTTACAAAAGAAGAATCCGAGTAATAAATGAAGTCATCTTGAGGTTGTCAATTAATCACAAGCATGCTTACTCACATGGTCACAAGCTGCTAATACCATACAGATAGTGTTGCAAGTGAGGTCGTAATGTGACTGATATATGTTTTAAGCATCATTCCAAGTGTTTCAATGAAGATGATTTATCAATTGGTAGCCCAGATTATAGTTTAGATCCAGCGATGTCCTTGAAATTGAGCACAATATCTCAAATAAATAAATAAATGCTTTGTGCGTCCAATATACTCAGCTAAATAATATTGTAAAATAAAATAGGTCCAAACGTAGACCAAACTTACATTTAGTCTTCAAAAAGTGGAATATAGCCAATGAGTATGTTATAGGATCTTATGTTATTTCTCTCGTGTATCTCCATTTGCAGGGGTAGATCTGAAGTGTGCTGTGCATCTAGTTCCAAAGCTTCTCGGGAGAAGTTGCGAAGGGATAGACTTAACGACAAGTATTCTCTTGTTTTCTATTCTCCTGTCCTTCTCTCTCTCTCTCTCGTGTGCATGTTTATCTCTCACTCGCTCTGAATCAATCTGGCATGCATGTTTTTGTGTTTTATCATGATTAGGTTTGTGGAATTGGGCTCTATTCTGGAGCCTGGAAGGCCTCCGAAAACGGACAAGGCTGCTGTTTTACTTGATGCTGTCCGAATGGTGACTCAGTTACGGGGTGAAGCCCAGAAGTTGAAGGATTCAAATTCAAGTCTCCAGGAGAAGATTAAAGAGTTGAAGGTGAATTTGTTTTTATTTCTTTTAAATGAAAATTTCCAGAATTAAATGCTTGCCTGAAGGTTTATATTCTGTATGATTCATTCCATGCACATTACATCATTGCCACCTATGAAATGTTGGTATGTCCAAAGGATGGTGAAGGAAACCTGTAGACGCGTTTAAGCCAGTTACATTAAACATCTTTTATACCTTGTGTAGGCTGAGAAGAATGAGCTTCGTGACGAGAAGCAGAGGTTAAAGGCGGAGAAAGAGAAATTGGAGCAGCAACTAAAAGCCATGAATGCACAACCTGGCTTCTTGCCTACCGCTCCTTCAATCCCTGCTGCATTTGCTGCTCAGGGCCAGGCCCCCGGCAACAAATTGGTGCCTTTCATTGGTTACCCAGGGGTTGCAATGTGGCAGTTTATGCCACCTGCTGCAGTGGATACCTCACAGGATCATGTCCTCCGCCCGCCTGTGGCTTAACTTGGCAGCCTACAATGATTGGGTTTGAAGACTCATTGAAGCGTATTCATTTTGTCATTGCCATTGTCTGTATTAGTTTTTGCTGAAGTCCTCTTAAGTTGTAACTGGATTTGGTGGGTAACTTCGTTTGCTATCAAAAGCACTTCTATGAATTGATGCTAGTGTTCGCATGTAAATGCCAATAAGTTTGTCTGGCAATCTCTCTGTTTTATCTGTTTTGATGGAGCCTTCATGATAGTGTGTGTGCCTTCGAGTTTTCCTTTAGGCATCTCTGCAAGAGCGAAGACCGCATTTGCTCAGTCCAAAAGGAACTGTGTTTGTCAATCTTACTTTTTTCCGTGTTGAAAGTCACATTGATCCAGCGAGTAAAAGGCTCCGTCTCAGAGAAAACATTGACTGTATGAGTTCATCCTGAAAAAATTTGATTGAAACTCATCGATGAAATTATTGAATCGGGACAATCAACTTGGACAGATGTAAACATATCGGTATGTAAAATTTGTTACGCAAACCTCTTTGCCCGGGGCGTGAAGAAGGAGCCATATACGGTTTTTGATGAAAGTGTTGCAGCAATGATCATACTAGTCATACAAAGATAGGGCTACCAAATGCAAAATTAGTTATCAAGTCCATTACTTTGATATGAAACTAATACAAAATTAGTGAATTAGTAAGTTAATAGTGAGAAAATTGATCTTTTTAATTAAATTGATGAAATGATGATTGACCCATCCACGAATGGCCACCCCTGAAACAAAGATGGATATTGGCCGTACCGTGATTAGAAATCTTATCTACATAGAAATTTTCGAGTGCTTCTTTCTTTTCAAGCCACCAGCCTTGTTTGTTTTTTTGTTTCTCACTCAAATCAGAGCTGAAAATGGCTTCCAATCTTCTCAAAATCCATCTACAAACCCTTAAAACTGCAAAGCCATCAATTCCATTTCCACTCTCCAAAACCCACTTCACACATCTCCCATTCCATTCAAACCGACGCCTCCTCCACCAACACCACTCCCATTCCCATGTTTCATTCTATCCTCCAATTCTGCCCCACAAACCCATATCCGTCCAGTCCTCCATATCCTCTTCCACCCCACCCACCTCCAAAGAAGAAGCCGTACTCCAGGCCAAAACCTGCCTTTCATCCACCTTAGAAAAGCCCCTCAACAACCCAAAGCTCGTCGGAAAACTCAAGAAACTAAAGCAGCCCAGGTTCCGAGTTGAAATTCCGGTCATCGACGACTCGCCTGCATCGCTGTCCCAACTCGCGTCCGATGTCTTCCAAGACTTACCCATTAAGAGAAAAGGCTCTCCTGTCAAGGTACTATTTTTATGGCCTAACCTTACCTCAAGAGAAGCGGCTATGGAAGCCTGGTCGTCTAGCCAAATTGAGCACATGGACATTTCTTCGGTTACCAATGGTGACACCAGAATTTTGAGCTCCGCTGAGGTGACAGTCTTTTTGGCGCCAGAGACTTCACAGTTGACAGTTATAAAAGCCGTTACTGACAGTATGTATCCAAAGCCTGTGGTGATTTTCAACCCCAAATGGACGTTTGAGGAGGAGAGCGATTTTGGTGAACTGGGTGGCTTCGTGGGATCGTTTGAAGTGATTTATTCGTTCATGGGGTTGGAGGTTAGAGGGCTTTTGAGTAGGAGGAAGGGAGTGGTTTTCAAGTGTGTGAGAGATGGGGTTGTGAGCGGTGAGAGATGGGCTGTTCTTGTTGAAGAAGAAGGAGGAGGATTGAAAGTGGTCTCCAGGTTCAAGACACGGCCATCGATCACCGAAGTTGAGAATGTGCTGTATAATTTGATGGCAGTCAATTCGCCTATTACGAAGTCTGCCAAGTTCTTGAGGGATTTGGTGTCAAATGTGACTGGCAAAAAAGTAAGTTGAAACAACCGAGATTTGATTATGATTTATGAATGGAGAACCCTGAGAAGCTGTTTGCTGAATTGCCTGAATGAATGCTGTTGTACTCTAGATGTGTTTTAAAACTGTGCTATATCGAATCCTCTCCTTGTTATATGACAAAACTTGGATTGGCTTTTTGAGTATAGAATTGTGGGATCATATTTTTTGGTAATCAGTGTATTTAGCCTCTGAAGAGTGTCTTATATTAGAGATGGCAGCAAGGAATACGTCTTTGATTGAGTTATTTAGCGACCCATTTTCCTTTTATGCTCCGAGATTGCTCTTGAGGACGTCTTTCTCTCAGTGGAAGTTAGAAAAAAAGAAAGAAGGAAAAAAAAAAAAAAGGTCTTGCATCTGGGATACAATGTATAAACACAAATTTCAAGTACTCAAATGAAAAAATTAAGATAGAAAGAATAAGGGAGCTTCAACCAACAAATGAGAGTTAAGAAAAAGAGCAGGCCGATGCTGTTACATCTCTCATTCAGTTTTCAAGGCCTTGAATTTGCAAACTCTCTCTCTCATTTTTCATATACCAATGGGTATCTTTTATCAATACGATCAACATATTCTTCTCAAAACCCAACCTAAGATGCACTGATATGACAGCTCTTGATGAATTTATCGGAAAAGTTCACATACTTGGCCCACAATGGCCTGAGTTTTGGGAATGCAATCTCTAGCCAAGGCTTGGCTCTGCCATTAAAATGGATGACACCAGCACTCTCAGCATCAGCAAAGCTCGTATTGTCCTGGTAACCCAACCCCAGCATGTGCCAGAAGGGATCAATAATATGGACATGGCCATGGAAAGCTATTAGTCCTGGAGGTAATGTCCCTAGCTGCCACAAACTCAGGTCCGATTTCAAGTTCTGCATAGAGGAAAACAAAATAAAACAGGGTTCCCTTAAAAAATGTAATTGTTTGATAATGAATAGAAAATGGGTAGAAATCTAATTAACATAATTCTTCTTCGATTTTCCTGTTCTTAAACCTGGGTAGTGTATGATGGAGATGTACCTGTTCAAGCCAATAATGGTATGCAAGGCTTATGTTGGTCCTCCTCCATGCCTCTAGATCAAAAATGTTCATGCCATAAGCCCATGCACATTCATTGGGATTGAAATTCTTTGATATCAAAGGATGGGAGAAGTTCAAATAGCTCTTCAACCGCTTTGACATAACAAATTTATCTTCTCCCCTGCACGTTTCCACTGCTCCATTGACATTGCCATTCATATCAATGTCCCATAGAGGCGAAAGATCTGTTTGAATGACAATGTCGTCGTCCAGGAAGACCACCTTGTTTAGGCTGGGGAACAACTGCAAAAAGAGGAAAATAACTCAGCTAAATGCAACAAAAAGTAATTTCCTTCTTTTCTTTTCGAGCAATTTCTTTTTTTCTACCTCTGGCAGATGTATTCTAATGTGATTCATCATAGAATTATATTTAGGACTCAATGCTTGTAACTTTGCTGCAATGACTTGAGGCTTCTCAGTATTATTTGCCACAATGGCGGATGACCCGCCTCTAAACTGTGACCGCACGCGTTGATCCTTTTCCATTGCCTCCAAAACCGGCACCTTCCCCTTCGCAAACCAATCAAAATGGTGCAAGGCCTTGACTTCAATTATAGCAGGCGACAACGGGTGCAGTGAGAACCATGCCTGCATTGGAGAGTAGGTCTTTCTATCGGTGATTATGTGAAGGACAACCTTCTGGGGGCGCAACGAGTTGCGGACAAGCGATGATGCAACGACGGAGGCAGCGAGCACATTGTCAGAGGCAAGGACGAAGTGGAAGTAGGAGCTGTCAACAAGGGCGGGGACAAGTTCAGCAGAAGGTAGCTGGAGACGGGCAGCTGCGTTGGTGGAGTGCTCATTGGCTAGCTTTAGCGCAAGGCAGTGGAGCTGTTTCGGTATGCTGCTCGATGCTACATGGCGGTATAAATATTCTTGGATTTTGGCTGTCCGGGTTCTTTGCTCAAGAAGAGTAACCTGATTATTTTGAAATTTTAGTCGCTACCTTTGACTGCACATGTGTGGTGAGATTCCGTCACGGTATTACAGCTTTTACTATACTTCTTTACAAATTGACGTGGCTGTCATAAGAGTGTTACGTGGCACGTACACAATATGCGTGAAAAACTTAAGCAACTAATTTTTTCAATTTTTATTGCTTACCTTTTTTACTCATATTGTGCCATCATATTGTGCCATAACACTTATATGAACTATCACGTCAGTTTTAAAGGGTTATAGTGGAACCGTAAAACTTCAAAAATGAAACATTTTAATTCTTTTAGGAGTTCAACTAATTTTCCTTAAAAAGCAGAAAACAACCCAAATTTGTAAATGGTGAAAAAGTTGGTAAAGCATTTTAGCAAAGAAAAATTTGGCATTGGTTTAAAGAACTAGTGCAAATTAAAAAGAAAAGAAAAAAAAAAAAAGAGAGGGTGGTACCATCTCTCTAAGCTTGATAGCAAAGGTTTTTGCGTCTGATTTGCTTTTCTTAATTTCAGCCATAAAATCTTCCAAAGTCTGAGGAACGTCAGATTTTCCTTGTAATTCATCTTTGCTAATGGGCTCATCTAGTACCTGGTATATCACTTGTGGAACCTTCCAGACACCAAAATTATTTTGAATTAATAAACAAAATTAGCATTAGTATATATAAGACTTGAATTGGAAAGAGAGAGAAAAAAAAAAAAGAAGAAAACTAATTGAACAATTAATTATAAACTGAAAGTAGGGGTCTAGAGATTACATTTATGTCGAGCCTTCTTCCCAAAAGACTTGGTCCTAGTCTTTTTCCCAGGCAACCTACAGTTAGAACATAGTATTACATTAGTAATTAATATTAAAAATATGACATTGTTATATAGCATCCATACGATTAAAAAAAAAAAAAAACCGCGGAATTGGGACACGTGTTGCCTGTGTTTTGTTCTGTTTTACTATACACATTTATTATATATCATGAACAAGAATCGTATTTTCTTTTCCTAATTAAGCGTGGGCATGCAAAAATGGCTAGAATAAACTAATGCGTAACTAGGAATTTAACTTGAGGGCAGGATTGTATTGAATTTTTTTTTTTTGAGGGGCCAAAGTAAAAAAATATTTAGACCTAAAATATTTTTTTTTAACAAAATTAAAGGCTAAAAAATTTGTAACCAATTTTTTTAATTTTTGTGAAGGGGGGCTGGAGGAGGGCATGGCTTCCATAGACAACTTAGAAGAATAGTTAGGTGATCATGATCCTTTCCATTTCTATTTCATGGTCCAAATTAAAATTCTAGTTAAAGCTATCTATATAACATGCATTTAGCGGCAAAACTTAGACAAACGGATTTGTATGGATATGAATTTCTCCCTCGACTCATTAAAATTTCTCGAGTAAAAACGTTTATTGATCATATTTTATTTTAAAGAATAGATAACAATTTTGAACTCAATTTCAAATTTTTGTTCACTTCAAAAAAAAAAAAAAATTAAATTTTTTGACAATCATCCAATTTTGTATCTTAATTAACGGATGATAACTATCAATTTTTTAAATCCTTATCTCGGTTACAATGTTTTCTATGCAGAATAGACATATTTCTGCATTAAACCTCGGAACTCAGCCATCCTTTTGATAATTTTTTTTTTTAATAATACAACAAATAGATAAACCAACCTTAGAGATCGATCCTAATATACACACACACACATATAATGTATAACTCAAGAGAGATGATCAGGTAGAGAATAAGTACATCAAAATATATGCTTATAATTTCTTTATATATATGCATTTATTGCTACGTACGTACCACTAGTAGCATTGGAAGAACTCGAATTTTTTATGTTAGTCACGCATTTTTTACACACATTCTTGATCAGAAAAACAATGGCTAATTAGAATCATGTACCTATGGTAGAGCACTTCCTTTCTCCATCAATGGTGTCGACTGCAGTCAACACGAACACGAATCGGAGAAGAAACGTAAAGAACAGAAGCGAATAGAAAAGCATTCGATACGAAACCCGTCTCGAACCCACCTTCACTTTGATGAACTCTTTAAAACCTTTCCCCGGAAACACCGTTATGTGCCTCAAACTGGGCGATATGTAAAGCTGCATTTTGTCCCCAAACACACACAAACAAACAAAAAAAAGCAAGAAAAATACAAACACCCCAGAAGCGAAAGTAGTTCTTATTTGATCATTTGGCAATCACCCAAAAGAAGAAGTGAGTTGAATTGCGAGAAACCCCTTGTGATGGTTATGATGTAAAAGAAAGAATTTGATGCATGTTTAACGTTGCTGTCTGTTACCTAACCTTGCTTAGCATTTGGGCGAGAGATGTCAAGGTTTTGGGTACTTATTTATGTTAGATCAGGTGAGCAGGGGTTGTTAAAGAGAAAGAGACATGAGACTGATCAGAAGAGGCTGTCTTTGTTTTGTGTGTTTGTGTTTGGCTTGATTTTGAAGGAGGGAAGTTGAGGGAGTAGAGAAAAGGGAAATTAAGAAAAAAAAATGATAAAAAAATAAATGAGATGGGGATGGGGTTGTTCGGTGTTTGCTTGGCTTTGCCACCACATGAAGCTTTTTCAACATACAAAAGACTTTGAACTTTGACACAACGGGGCTTCTACATGGAAAATGACTGCATCTCTTTCTCTCTTTGGCGTGGGTTGGGGCTTTGGTTGTTGGAGTGAAATTACAGGGACCTCTACTTCCATTTCTCTCTAAATAAATGAAAACTAATTCAAGGAGGTTGTCTTTTGTTTGCTACTTCTAAGGGTAGATTTGTCACTAGTAAAAGGCCTCTTTTTTTTTTTTTTTCTTTTTTCTTTTTTTTTCTTTTTTTTTGGGTCTATTGTTTGGAGCTACCCATTTTTCCGTATTTTAATCCCATGTAATCATTTTCCCCATTTGATTAGAAAATTGTAATGTATCCCATTTGTACCAAAAATGACAAAAATAAGCTTATAAAAATTAGAAAAAAAAACATTAAAAAAAAATACTGCCGTGGGTTTTTCTTTCTTTCTTTTTCTTGCTCTTTTTTTTTTGGGGGGGGGGGGGGGAAGGAATTATGAGGGTATTTTTGTCTTTTTGAGAATTATTAGGGTTAATTTTGTCTTTTATGAGAATTTTGATAGTTTGGGAGCATTGTTTCAATTTAAAGTTTGAAAACACATTGCAAATTGTTTCATAGTTCAAGAGGAGTATGTGAATTTTTTTTACAAAAATAATGTAATTCTCTATGTTAAAGAAACAAATAACAATTTTATAGGAAGTGTAGAAACTAACCCAGTTCTTAAAAAAATTCTTTTCACATAGAAATGTGGTGGTTTTAGCAAGTAGTGTTACAAAGGTAATTACAGATTTGTTAGTCCGTACAGCATTTTTCTTTCTGAAAACTCAAACTTTCACCCTTCTGATAAAGGCAGATGAACCTGTGGTGTCGTATAGTCTAATTCTGACTGGTCCACATATATAGGCATATTATTAATTGGAAAACACCATTGAGGAACAAGATTAAGATTAGAATAAGAGGTTTGAAGCCACATGTGATTGAAAACAAAATGAGACAGCATATCTGCATTTGACTATGGATGTTTTTGGGTGACTGTTGATGGGTAAATCGGGTGGGTTTCGGATAGCTGCTTCCAACCTAAAAATTTTTCAGCCCTTGTCCCAATCTGGCTTTGGTTTGAGTTTGAATTGCCCCATGATTTCATTGTGACCATTACAATTCACAACCCCACCTGATGAAGCAGAAAGTGTGGTGGTAGTGATCAATGGGTCAGCCCAAAGACCCGAACTTGATTCGAATTAGACCCAATTAAGATTTTGCTTTTAGTGTTAGCAAAGTTGTATTAGTAGTTATAATAGTCTTTCATTACTTGAAATTGCTGGCGTTTGGAGGACAGGGAAAGGCAATCAGAAAAAAAGGCAGTGAATGTGACAATTCTCACGAAAAAGTCACTTCCACCTAACCTGAGTTATACTACATCATTGGATTTAATCAAAATGTCGCTGTGCCCTAATTCCAAACTTGGAAATGGTGGCATGATTATCCTATAGTATATATCCAGGTACGACATAATTTCTCAACGTGCAAGCCTCTAGCTCTAATTGTGCATTCTTGTCCTCTTTGGAAGCATAGATGGAAATTTTTTATACAATTTTGGAAATTCAATACAAATTTAACATGAAATTATTAAGGTTGAAAAATCTAACCCATTTAATTAAATGAATCAAATTACGATTAATTTATATTATCTTATATACATGTATTAACTCGATATGAATTTAACATATGAACACAAATTGACTTATGTACTTCAAGGTAAGCTGCTGCTTTTTATGAAGGGTTTGGGTGTCATTTGTTGTGTTCCGAAACGACATTATAACCATTAACCGCAAAATTCAGACAACTGCTTTTAGTAGGAAGAGAATACCACTATTTTCTTTTGACCGTGAAATGTGGTCGACAATGGGTTTGGGCCGTTTGGCTCATGGAACATTTTGTACTCCGTCTCCAACATCTTTTTTTAATGGCTTTGATGATGGTTTTTTTTTTTTTTTTAAAAGCAAAATCAGTCAATATAGTTTATGTGATATACGATTAGTTTTTTGTGTTATCAAAATGAAACTCAGAGATTCTTGAAGTATGCAAAAAAAAAAAAAAAATTTACTCCTTATATTCAAATTTTGTCAACAGTAACACTAACTTAAATATGATACATATTACAATTTGATTGACTTTAATGTATCACACTAACCGAATATGTTAAGTCAGTAAACGAAATTTGATAGTGGAGAGTAAATTATTTTTTTACATATGTAAGAGACTTTTGAATTCTTTTTGATACCACAGAAATCTAATGACAAATTAGATAAATTACATAGACTGATTTTACATTTTTCCTTAAAAAAAAAAAAAAAAACTATGATGGTTATTTCTTTATACATAAAAACCTCTATAAATTATACATTTTGTTTGTCTAAACACCTTTGTTTCGCTCATTTCCTCTTGCCACTCGAGCCTTTTCGGTAAAGTTATAAATCCAATTTCATGCTGGGTTAAATACCATTTTGGTACATGTGGTTAGCAAGTTTTTCATATAGCTATCCAAGTTTTTCAAAATGACAATTAAGCTACCTAGGTTTAGTAAAATTTTATTTTCACTACCTCTGTTAGTTTTCTTAAAACAAAAATAAAATTAACGATTGTTTGGCAACCTATACACAGGGCCACGTTACCGCTTAGAAAATCGTCCACGTCACACGCGTACATCTAATTTAATCAAAATTGTCAAATTTGCTAAACTTGCACTTCCGTCTATATCAACCGATTCAACCCCCACATCATACGCAGCTTAGACGTCACACGTGCGCGGAAGTTTATGAACCAAAAAAAAAAAAAAAAAAACTAAACAACTCAATTTGAGATCATGTGTCTCCCGGGCCAGCCTTGATAGATTTTGAGTCCTACGGCAATAAATTAAAGTGAGTCATTTTTTTTCCTATTTAAATATTAATTAAATAAATTTAATTTAAATTTTCTGGTTTATATATTTTATTTAAAAATCATGTTTGTTTTGATAAAAAACTCCTAATTTATAATAATTTAATCTTATCTCTATAATTACACTCTCTTTAGAAGAACCTTGTCTCAAGGTCCATCCGTGTTTTGTTTTTTTAGCCCATTAATCACGTTGGGCCTCTTTGTCTTTTTTGACAAACCATTCCCTTTTTTTTTCTTCTCTTGCGGTACACTAGAATTGGGTTGGTGTGAGATGAGGGTGTTGGTGCTGGCGAGCTCGATGGCAAAGCTGAAGAGATCGGTGTAGCCTTAGGCTCGGTGGTTCGTGGCTGGGCTTTTTTTTTTTTTTTTGGTGGGAGGAAGGGGATATTGACAATTATTTAGTAATTTTGAAAATATATTATCACAGTTAAAAATTTGAAGAAAAATATTATCAATTGTATAATAGTTTGAAAGATATGTGAACATTTTCTTATTAGAATTGATTTAATTTGAAATAAAGGACATCTTTTGAAGATTTATTTTATATTTCAAATTATTAAGGGCTATAATAACAAGTGAATAGCAAAAAGAAAAAGAAAGGAAGAAGTTAGGAATTGGACAAGAGGGGTGTTTTGTAGTTTAAAAGATAAAGAAAGATAATTTTGTAAAATACAAAAGTAGATGAGGGGCCCTTTAGAAAAGGCTTTCAAAAGAACAAAAGAATCAAATTGCTTCACGCCCACGTGAAGAATACCCAAAAAAAAATAAAAATAAAAACGTTTACATACTTAAAAACTAGTATTCAATTAACAATATTATCTTTTTAAACTTTCAATTGGAAAAATATTTTTTAAAAAATTATTAAAAAATTGTCAATATCTCTCAAGGTACCAAAAAAAAAAATGACGTTAATATTTTTTTTAATAAAAAAAAAATACCCCTATTAATTCAGAAAAAAAAAAAAAAAAAAACTAGAAACTAAGCTTGGAATTGAATGTTCTCTTGGACAAGCTTGACCATCTTTCTGACCTCCTAATCTGATCATATTAATTTAGGATATGACATTCCTTACATCATGACACAGAAGAAAATTAATTTTCCTCTCTCCCTGTCTGATTAGTCTAATAGGTTGTCGACTTTTTTTTTTTTTTTCCTTTCTTTTTTGCATAAAAATGTAGGGGAGATTGCAGATTGAGATGGGTTAATCAACTTGACCCTAGAATCAACGGACGGCCGTTCACTGAGGAGGAAGAAGAAAGACTTCTTGCAGCTCATCGCGCATTCATGGAAGCAAGTGGGCTCTCATAGCGGGCCCTTTCCCGGTTCCCCAGCTTTGAATAAAAAAAGAAAAAAAAAAAGGTGGGCTCTCATAGCGAGGCTATTCCTAGGTAGAACCGATAACGCTGTGAAGAACCACTGGCATGTTATAATAATGACAAGAAAGCAAGGAGTTTTGGGTTTTTTTTTTTTTTATTTAATAATAGTTATACTTTTTTTAGAATTTTACTTTTAATTTATTAAAGATATTTTCATCGTCGAAAAAAGGACATTGACAATTTTTTTAATAGCTTAGAGGATATTGTTTCCAATTGTAAATTTGAGAAGATATTGTTCAATTAAATAGTAATTTAAAGTTGTATATGGACTATTTACTTTTTATTTTTTTAAAAAAAGGGAATCAAATTGCTTCACATTAAAGTGAAGAATGAAAGAAAAGAAAAGAAAAGGTTTGGGGACCAAGCGATTCCAAGTGTTTTTAATGGGGCGGGGGGCGTTGATCATTGGGTCTTTGCCCGAGAGAGAAGAGAAGAGGAGGAAGAAGAAAGAAAAAAGGGCAAAAAAAAAAAGAAGGAGAAATATTCTAGGTAATTTTTTAAAGTTTATATTTTAATTTAAATTTTCTTGCTCAATATTTGTCTATATTAATGTTTTTGTTGAAAATATTGAGGGAAAAATGACAATCATGAGTGTTTTAGTTTTGTTTAAGTATTATGATAGTAGGGTTGTTAATTTAGTGAAATTTGTGGTTTATGATTGAAGGTTAATATTTATGTTTTTGTTTATGGAGTAATTGGAGTTGTGTTGTGGTTGTTGAATAGTTTGAAAGAGAACATGAGTAAAATGTGAAATTAGGATTTCTTATAAAATGTGAAAATTTTAGTATTGTAATCGGTGCTTTGTTGATGTAACGAAAGCGATAAATGTGAAAGAGAAATTGTGTTCTTAATACATAAAATTAATACACACGCCGACAAGAAAACTAATATTCTTATTGATGATAAAAACTTATTATTCTATTATAATTGATCTAAATTTATAGTGAAACACTAAAGCTATAAAATGGTAAAATACTCTAAGAATGGAAAAAAAACAAAAATGTAATAATTATAGAAATACTTGGTGGTTACGTAAACCTAATTTATAAAAATATTCTAAAGAAATTAAGAGAATTATTTTATGAATTATGCTAGAGATCTTCATAATCAATCAGTCGGATCTTTTCTTCTTGGACGACATCTCGTAGTTGATTATTTCCTTTCTTGCTTTGATATTCTTAATTTGATTAATTAATATGATATATGTGAATCTAAAAGAATAAATTGGCATTCAATTAATTAGAAATTAACTAATTAATCTCGTCGGTATCGAGTGGACTCAACGGTAAATTGCATTTCACCTTAGGCCTACCGGTCTATCCTACATCAATCTCCTCTACTTCAGAAAAACTCATCCTCTAGTTATCGTCTGTGTATAACAGGTCATCTGGATGATATTCGAAAAGTCAGCTACAATGAAGGTGTTCAAAATTGACATGTTGCCGGGGAGTTTCACAACATAAGCGTTGTCATTAATCTTCCTTGTGATTCTAAATAGTCCGTACTTGTGACTCTTCAATTTGCCATAAGTCCCAATGGAAAAACGGTTCTTGCGTAGGTGTGTTATGACTAAATCGCCTTCTCGAAAAATCTTTACTCGCCGCTTCTTATTTGCCGCTGCCTTGTACTTATCATTTGTTTACTTTAAATTTAGGTGTACGTTCGCTTGAATTTGTTGAACCCGTTACGCCATATTCTCGACTGCTAAGCTCAACCCTAGGAGTTTCGAAAGTGGGACCAAATCCAAAGCATGCTTAGGAAGTTTGGTGTAGACAATCTCGAATGGTGATTTGCCTGTAGACTTGTTGCAAATGCTGTTGAATGTAAACTCTATTTGAGGAAATTAAGATCCCACTATTTTGGCTTGTCTCCCAAGACGCATTTGAGCATGTTACCAAGAGTCCGATTGGTCACCTCTGTTTGACCGTTTGTTTGTAGATGGCATGTGCTACTATACTTGAGTGATGTATCAAATCTCCTCCACAAAGTTACCCAGAAGTGACTGAGGAACTTGACGTCTCAGTCGAACATGATTGACTTGGGCACTCCGTGTAGTCGAACGACTTCCTTAAAGAAGAAATTGGCTATGTGGGACGCATTTGATGTCTTTCTTTAAGGGATAAAGTGTGCCATTTTGAAAAATCTATCAACCACTACAAAAATAGAATCCATACCTTGTTGAGTCAAAGTATGAAGTCCATATTCAGGTCTTCCCATATGTTGTCAGGCACTGGCAATGGAGTATGCAACCCGGTGTTTTGCGCTTGGCCCTTCTCCGCTTGGCACATGGGACACTTCTGTACAAACTTGCCAATATCACGTCTTATTGAGGGCCAGTAATAACACTCGGTCACCAATGAGATGGTCTTATCACATTTGACGTGACCACCCAATCCTTTCCCATGTAAGTCTTGCAAGATTTGTTCCCACATGGATGTTAGAGGAATGCATAGCTAATTACCGCGGAACAAGTATCCTTCTTGAATGTGAAAATCAACTACCGGTTGTTTGGACATGCACTTCTCCCATACTTCGTGAAGTCGTTGTCCTCAACATACAGATCCTTTAAGTGTTCAAGACTTACGATCTCGGATTGTAACGTCACGAGCAAGGCCGCTTGCTGGCTTAAGGCGTCGACCACTTTGTTTTGCTTCCCTGACTTTTGTTTGAGCACAAAGATAAACTTTTACATAAAAACTATTCACCGAGCGTGCAATAGATTCAGACTGTTTTGGGTGTTGACAAATTTCAAAGCTTGGTGGTCGCTATATAGAACAAACTCCCGTTGGATCAAATAATACTCCCAACTTCAATGCCCGAATGACTGCATAGAATTCCAATTTATAAGTAGTCCACTTTCGTCAGGCTTCATTTAGTTTTTCACTAAAGAATTCGACGAACTTTCCTTCTTGGGACAACATGGCTCCGATGCCAATGATTGACGCATCACAATCTACCTCGAAGAGTTTATCAAAGTTCTGTAAGGTAAGGACATGTGTTGAGGATAATTTCTCTTTAACTACGGCAAAACTAGTTTCTTACTCTTATCACCATTGAAATTGCCCTTTCTTCATGCACTCGGTGATTGGAGTTGTAACGTCCCAACAAGAAAAAAAAAGAAAAAAAGAAATGGGACCATATATGGCCTGACATGGCCGACTAACTTTTTTTTTTTTGTACTAAAGATCCAATCAGCAATGAAAAAAAAAAAAAAAAAGAAGCTAAAGCTTTGTAAATCCATTTAGCCCCATTATAAAGAGAGTAAATATATGCATCATTCTGGGCTGAATGAACAGTCATTCAGTCTAGGCACATAAATAGTAGTTTTGTGGACTCCATGATTAAAAAAATAATTATTAATTTTTTTTTAATCTCATTCATCTCAAACTGAATTACCGTTCATTCAACCTAGACTATTGTATATTACGGCTCTTATTAAGAAGAGCTAACTCTTAAACAAAATAACTCACTTCCAAGAAGAAAAAAAGAATCAAGAGGATGCATGGGACATGGCCTGACATGGCTGACTAACTTTTTTTTTAATTTTTGATAAATCCAACATAACCTGAGAGAGAGAGAGAGAGAGGTGGAGAGAAAGAGAGAGAGAGAGATAGAGATCATGGTCCATATGGACCGTGGAAGAGAGAGAGAAAAAAGGGTTAAAACATGTTTGGATAGAAAAAGAAGAGAGAGACGTAGAGAGAGGTGGAGAGAAAAAGGGAGAGAGAGAGAGAGAGTGACCTGGAGAGAGAAAAAAAAGGGTTAAACATGTTTTAGAGAGTAAAAAAAAAAGACACGCAGACAGAGTGAAACACTTGAAAAAAAAAAAAAAAAAAAAGGGTTAAACGCATGTTTTGGAGAAAAAAAAGCAGCGCGTAGAGAGAGTGAAACACTTTAAACAAACCACTTCAATTTCTAAAATTATGAATTTTATGTCACATGTTACAATTCTAAGGCACTTCTAAAAAGTGATTTGGTATTATTATATCTAATATATATATATATATATATATTTATAATATATATATATATATAATAGGTTCATGTCTATAACCCACTAATGCACGGGTATTTTTTCAATATAATTTACTCAAAAAGACTTTAAGAGATTACTAATAACCAATTATCGTGATGTTATTATAAATGTGGATGTGTTAAATATTTGTTCAAATATGAATAGTCTAAAACTAAAGAAACTATAAATTAAAGGGAAAATAAAAATCAAATGAGTGTTGCATATATTCCTAACAAACTAAATAATAAATTATCACACAAAGCTTATTCATCATATTAATTAATAAGATACTCAAAAACAAATTTGATAAAACCCCCTAAAAATTAAAAGGAAAAAAATTATAATCCATTATAAAACATTAAAAGCCAATGCCGACGATTAATTAAGTACATAAACATTGTGCATTACATACAAACAAAAAGAAGTAAGAAAACTGAAAACTAAAATCATCATAACTTGTACCAAAAACAAAAGAAGTTTGATACCTTATTCAAGACAACCTTTTAACTACATCTACTACAAAAACCTAATTTTAACGATCTTATAAGTACCTAAATGAGTCTTGTAAATACTCCTAATGATAAAAATTACATATTATCACAAAGAGCCTATCTCTCAAATTAACTATAAGCTACTCATAAACAAATTTGATAAAATTTTATTAAAAATTATAAGAAAAAAAATATAATCCATTGTAAAACCTTGAAAGCCAATGTCATCCATTAATTAAGCACATAAAAAATGTGTATTACACACATACACACACAAATAAAAAAAAAAAACCTTAATGAACAACGATGTAAACTAAAAATGCANTCATACTAATTCAAAAAATAACAATAGAAAAGAACTGTCTTTTTTGTTATACTTTCTCAGTTCTAATGAATTTCATAGATATAGGAATAAGTCCTACCAATTAGAATTTTTTTTCTTAAACATTTAAATGAATTAAAACATAAGACCATTCATTTTAGTTTAATTTATATAAATTAAAACATGTTAAATTTTTTATTTCCGTAGCAATAACTTTTATTTCCTCTTTAAAACTCTCCTTTTATGTACAAATTAAATAAAATAAATCATTGTACTCAACTTATAAAATAAATCCTCCTACATCAGGTTCATTGCTTCATTATGTTTATGTTCATTTTTTGTAAAATAATCAAATAAATTTTTTCCCTCTTTAGCTCTCAAAAGCAAAAACAAAAATTCTAAAAATTTCCTAAAAATCCAAGTAAATCACACAAACAGACAAAAAAATTTCATTTCATAAAACATTCAAATAAATTAAAACATAAGACCCTTCATTTTAGTTTAATCTATATAAAATTAAACACATTAAAAATTTTATTCCCATAGCAGTAGTTTTTATTTCCTCTTTAAAACTCCCATTTTATATACAAATTAAATAAAGCAAATAATTTTAATAAAAATAAAAAAAACCCATATAATTATGAACATTTAAAAATAATACAGAGCAAAATAAACAAAATCTTTTTTTAGTAAATATTAAAAAAAAAACAAAATCTTCATTAAAATGGATGAATGAAATCTAAAATCATTAAAGTAAGAAAATGAAGAAAAAAGAAAAAAAATAATTTGCATTGAATTAACGTCTTAATGCCTTGCAATCTGAATTAGAAATCTGTTTTTAAAAATAGTTTATATTTCCTCTTGAAAACTCCCATTTTATATAAAAATTAAATAAAACAAATCATTTCAATACAATAAAACCTATATAATTATGAATATTCAAAAAGAATATAGGGGAAAAAAAAAATCTTTTTTTAAGAAATATTTTTATAAAAAAATTCTTCATTAATATGGATGAACGAAATATAAAAATCACTAAAGAAAAAAAAAATGAAGCAAAAAGGAAAAAAAGAAAAAAAAAAGGTTTAATCCAGGTGGAATTTAACATCTTAATGCGTTGCAATCTGGATTAGAAATCGTTATTTTAATTTTTCATTAATGTATTCACAATTTTAGTTGTTTAAATTACAACTAAAATGAAAATATTTCAACAAAATGACAAAGAGAAAAATCGATGAGAGAGTAAGAGAGAGTCAAGTACCTTAAGGGAATTTGATTGAAGGGAGAAGAGATTAAGTTCAAAGTGAAATAGAAGAGTAGAAAACTGACGAACACATGTTTAATTAAAAATTGGTTGGAAAGTAGAACAATTTTTCTATAAGAAAAGAAAACTGTTAGAAGATAGTTAAATAACTACATCTTCCGAGTTTTAATTACTTTTTCAACCCATTTTAGAGAAAAACTTTGTCCTAATTTTTTTTTTTTTTTTTTAAAAAAAAAGTAAAGTGGCAAAAATGTTGTGGTAGATTAATGGGCGTTATAAAATTGGACGAAAACAAAAGAAAGGAATTAATTGAAACTCGCAAAAAACTTAAGGATTTAGATTTGAGAATTAGAAAACCGGGACTAAATTGAAATGGTGCATTTACACAAAGTAAATATAATATTTCCCAAACATTAATTCTTTTTTTCTCTAATACTTTGTGTTCTTCTGCAGTTATTTGGCTGTGAATTTTTTAAGCTTGTGGCATCTCACAAAGCAAAACAGGAGGCATGGAAGTGGTGACTTCGGTTGTTGGTGAAGTTGTGATAGCAACTGGCCGGGTTCTCTTTGGCTCTATTTATTCGATGATCAACGACACTGTCAAATTCCAATCAAACCTTGACGTTTTGGAAAAGGAGATGAAAGGCCTCTTGGATGTCAAAGATGAAGTGAAAAATGAAACGGAATTAGCACAGAAAGAAGGGAAAGTAGTGAGACCTCTAGTTACAAAGTGGCTTGAGGAGGTTGGAGAGCTTCTGCTTAAAGTCAATCAGATTCAAGCAGTAAAGCTTTCTCGATGGTCTTTAAATTGCAGCAAACGGTATAGAATAAGCAGGGATGCGACAGAAAAGCTCAAAGAGATAGAAAGGCTCCTAAAAGCTGGGAGTTCATCTTTAGGTAATGTGGCTGTCAATTATTCAATGCCCAGAGCAGTGGAGCACATTCTTGGACCAACAATTCAAGATCAACCAACATCATCAAAGACTTTAGCCAAAATTATGACTTTATTGTCTGATGATGAAGTCCGGAGGATCGGTATTTGGGGTATGGGAGGAGCAGGCAAGACTACATTGGTCAGAACCTTGAACAATAAGCTCGAGAGTATTTCTTCAAAGCAGCCTTTTGGCATTGTCTTATGGGTTCCTGTTTCCCGGAATTTTGACGAGAAAAAAGTCCAGGCAGAAATAGCTGAGAGATTGAAATTGGAAACAAAAATGGAAGAAAGTATGAGGAGCTTGGCTGATCGAATTTATGAAAGACTTAAGAAGGAGGAAAAATTTCTGCTCATTCTAGATGATGTCTGGGAGGAAATTGATTTTGGCATTTTGGGTGTCCCACAGTTTGAAGATCACAAGGGTTCAAAGATCGTATTGACAACTCGATCTTTGGATGTTTGTAGGCACATGAAGACCGATAAAAAAGTTAAAGTGGCTGTTTTAAATGATGATGAATCTTGGCAATTGTTTAGTAAAAATGCAGGGAAAGTGGTCAGTTTGGAACTCATTAGACCATTGGCAAAAGCAGTCGCTAGAGAATGTTGCGGATTGCCTTTGGCCCTCGTCACCATGGGAGCAGCTATGAGTGACAAGACAAATGTCAAACTGTGGGAGCATGCCTTAAATGAATTGCAAAGACCAGTGTCATGTCCACCTGACATCACGGATAAGATTTATAAGCCATTGAAGTGGAGTTACGACTCATTAAGTAAAAGCATAAAACCTTGTTTCTTGTATTGCTCTTTGTTTCCCGAGGGCTTCTCAATTGCAATAAGTGAACTCGCACTATGTTGGCTAGCAGAAGGTTTGATAGATGAGAAAGAAAACTATGAGAATTCATTCAATAGAGTAATTAATTTGATTGAAAATCTGAAGGATTCTTGTTTGTTGGAAGATGGTGCCCGTGAGGGCACTGTAAAGATGCATGACATTATTCGTGATGTTGCTATATGGATTGCGTCGTCGTATGAGGATGGATGTAACTCCCTCATTCGTTCGGGGATTGGCTTGAGCGAGATGTCAGTCGACGAGTTATTATCAAACTCTCTCAAAAGAGTTTCGTTCATGAATAACATAATAAAAAGGCTGCCAGATTGTGTGGTAGGATGTTCAGAAGCCTCTACTTTGCTAATACAAGGTAATCCCCTTGACAGAGTTCCTGAGGAATTCCTGCAAGGATTTGAAGCACTCAGGGTCCTCAATATGGGTGGAACCCGCATCCACTCATTGCCCCTTTCTCTCTTTCAACTTGGTGAACTTCGTGCTCTGCTTTTAGGAGGTTGCTCCTCTCTTGATGAATTGCCAAGAGGGTTGGACGAGCTTAATAGACTAGAAGTGCTTGACCTCTCTGCCACTGGTATCAAAGAATTGCCAAGAGGGATGAAAAAGTTGAGCAACTTGAAGCAACTGAACCTATCCTCCACTCGCTACCTAGAAACCATTCAAGCTGGAATTATATCTCAGTTGTCTTGTTTAGAGGTTCTGGATATGACACGCAGTAAGTACTGCTTCAGTGTGAAGAGAGATGTACAAAAGAAAATGGCATGTTTTGATGAAGAGCTAAAGTGCCTTGAGCGATTACTTGTCCTCTACATCAGATTGGAGAGGATCCCATGTCTCAGCTCCGAAGATCTTTACTGGACAAGTAGATTAAGAAGATCCCAATTTTTCGTTGGCCCACAAGCAAATTCCGTACCAACTAGACATGACAAGAGAATGACGTGGTCTCTCAGCAGTCTTGATCTTAGTTCAGAACGAGAGATTGGGTTAATGTTGAGTAATGCAGATTCTCTCGACTTTGTGAATTGTTCGGGACTGAGTGATATGGTCATTAACAGTGATGGCTGCTTTGCTGGTTTAAAATCTCTTACGATTCAGAGCTGTAAAAACAGGGTAGGGCGAGGAGGATATGCTGCCAACGATGATCTAATACCAAATCTAGAAGAACTTTATCTCCAAGACCTGAATTACGGAGAAAGCATTTCAGAAGTGCTTGGCCATCTTGGTCTGGGATTTCTTAAACTAAAATTAATACAAGTGGAGTGGTGTTCTGAAATGGAATATCTTTTTTCCTTTGCCGTGCCAAGCCTAGAAGCAATCAAGGTACGAAGCTGTAACAAGTTGGGTGATCTCTTTAGTTATGTTTCCGTGAAAGATATCCCTCAAGATCTTGGTTGTTTAAAATTAATAGAAGTGGAGTCGTGTTCTGAAATCGAATATCTTCTTTCCTGTGCCGCACCAAGCCTGGAAGCAATCAAGGTACGAAACTGTAACAAGTTGGGTAAGCTCTTTAAATATCTTTCCGTGGAAGATATCCCTCCACGTCCTGTTGCTCCAAGATTACGGATATTGCACTTGGAGTGGCTTCCAGAATTAAGGACTCTTTGCGATGACGTCGAAGAGACATGGCCGCTTCTAGAGGAGGTTCATGTGTTCAAGTGCGATCTTGTTAAGAAGCTGCCTCTTACTGACGAAAATGCAAAAAACATCGAAGAAATAAAAGGAACATCACGTTGGTGGAACGCATTGAAGTGGGATGCTAAAACAACCGAATCACGTCTGCGGCCTTTTTTTCATCCATATCCATTTTAGAACCTGGGCATGAGATTTCTGTGTGATTGAGGTGCCGTTCAATATTGTTTTTCGCCTTTCTAGTGTGTCTATAATTAATTTATTGTTTGGTTTGTTTGTGAGAATTGTTGTATATGTAAACTTTTCTATTTGCACTAATTTGTGTACAAAGTGCTGATCATGATTATATAAAGCTAGCTAGCATATGCTTGATGGAGAGCACCTTCGCAGGAATTAAGATGAGGCTTCGGACATCTTGATGAGTGCAGGGGTGCAAAACTAAATGGCAAGAGAGCGGTAGTAGAATAAACTTGAATGAATAGAATAAAGAAAAAGTGAGAGAGTTATTATGGTGTCAAAATAAGGTATATATATGTGGTATAAAAATGGAGAATCTATTCTTTTTTCTTTTTCTTTTTTTTTTCCAAAAAAATAAATTATATTGGATGCTATTATATATTTACATATCATAACTGATTATTGAAAATATATTCTGTCATTTACTACATAGTATTCACAATTCTGCATCACACTATTCTCTAAATTTCCACCCCCACTACATTAAAACTGTTAATGAACCCCACGGGAGATTGAAAGAATTCTGCACACCTGAGGAAAAAAAAAGGGGGAATATAATGTAACTCAAAACGGCAACCAAACAAAAAAAGAAAGAGGAACATTAATCCAAATATGACCAAAGAAAATTACAAAAAGGATGTAGAATGAAACTCGATATTTGCAAATACACTACATGAAAACTGTTGGCTGGTTGTTCCAGCAAGACACACTCCAAAAGGCAATAAAGTACACAAAGAAAACAAAAGGCTAGAGGATACTACACTGCTGCATAATTTCTGTAGAAAAAACAGAGAGAACAGGGGAGGAAGAGGAATTTTCTGAACCAGTTCTTCTCTCCTTTGTTGTTCGATATTTTTCTTGTCTATTGTCCATACAAAAACGAAAAGGATGTAGAATGAAACTCAATATTTGCAAATACACTACATGAAAACCACCCCAAAATCTCGGTAACTTGGGTTTTACTAGCAAATCACGTTTGTGGTTTACTACACTGGTCATGAACTGCTGATTGATTTCTTAACGTATCCCCATCTCTCAAAGGCCCTAAATGATGGCTCCAAAATAAAAGAAAGGGTTAAGAGATACAGGACTATCCAAAAATAAGCATTGACACGGGCAATAATAAGCCTGCATCTACAAGTGTCCTATTGTCAGAGTGGTGACCTACAAGATAACATGCATGGCACAGGAAGTCACTGCATGAAGGAGTTTATTTAAATTCAATTACTTACAAAAGAACACAAGAGTGAGGAGAAAAAGAGTACCAATATAATTAATAAGCGCCAGAATCTTATAACATGTGAGCCACATTTGACAGAAACTAAATACTGAGTCAAAAACAGAGTCCCTATAAAAATAAGTGTCAGCATCTTATAACAATGGATGGGAGCTTCATTTGGCAGAAACTAAATACCCAGTCATTACAGAAAAAGCCAACATGAGAAATTCCTCTCATACGCCTGAATTACAGACCCTACCCCCATTCTCATGCTATAAAGACTTCTAAATAATCACTCTGGCTCCAAGCAGACACCAAGCTACCCTAAATGGAAGGGAAACTATACTCTGCCACTTGAGAACTTCTACAACCATTTTCCTTATTTATGATTACTAAAAGTAGCTCTTGCTCTAACCCTCTTGTTTCCTATATATCATACAAAATCATTTTCGTGTATTGCATGCAAAAGCATTATACCTCAGCCCACACTGCTCTGCCACACACATGGACAGAAGTTAGAGGGTAGCTTTCAATTTGCTAATGATCAGCAACTCTAGCGGCTTTCTTTTTAGGTGCAATAATGGCAAAGGCCGTGGCATTTTCGTTATATTTGTTCAATCATGCTTGGTGAAGTAACTTTATACGCGTCATAGCCAAATGGAAAAGAAGAGTAGTAGCTTTCAATCTCTGCCACTTGACATGGCCCCAATGGAAAAGAAGACTAGTGGAAGACGTGTAGAGATTAGAGAATGTGCTCTTGCTCCT
>FXXK01000622.1:127701-147209 GCA_900184695.1 Betula pendula | reverse complement strand
TTAAAAGTGATGTGGCAAAAATGTAGAGGTGGATTAATTGGGGGGTTATTAAATTGGATGAAAACACAGGGAATGAGTTAATTGAAACTCGGGAAACACTTAATTGAAACACAGGGAATGTGTACGCTGTTCTTTGGTTGTGAATTTTTTAAGCTTGTGGCATCTCACATAGCAAAACGCGCGGTAGGCATGGAAGTGGTGGCTTCGGTTGTTGGTGAAGCACTGGTAGCAATTGGTCGGGTTCTCTGTGGCTCTATCTATTCTATGACCAAGAACACTGTCAAATTCCAATCAAACCTTAATGTTTTGGAAAAGGAGATGAAAGGCCTCTTGGTTATCAAAGATGAAGTCAAAAATGAAACGGAAGTAGCCGACAAAGAAGGAAAAGTACTGACAACTCAAGTGATAGAGTGGCTTAAAGAGGTTGAAGAGCTTCAGCTTAAAGTCAGTCAGATTCAAGCAGTAAAGCTTTCTCGACGGTCCTTAAATTGCAGTAAACGATATAGAATAAGCAGACAAGTGGCAGAAAAGCTCAAAGAGATAGAAGGGCTCCTAAAAGCTGGGAGTTCACATTCTGGTGCTGTGGCTGTCAATTATTCAGTGCCCAGAGCAGTGGAGCACGTTCCTGGACCAACAATTCAAGATCAAACAACACCATCAAAGACTTTAGCCAAAATTATGACTTTATTGTCTGATGATGAAGTCCAAAGGATCGGTATTTGGGGAATGGGAGGAGTAGGCAAGACTACTTTGGTAAGAAACTTGAACAATAAGCTCAAGAGTATTTCTTCAATGCAGCCTTTTGGCATCGTTATATGGGTTACTATTTCTCAGAATTTGGACATGAAAAAAGTCCAGACACAAATAGCTGAGAGATTGAATTTGGAAACAAAAATGGAAGAAAGTATGGAGAGATTGGCTAGTCGACTTTATGAAAGACTTAAGAAGGAGGAAAACTTTATGCTCGTTATAGATGATGTCTGGGAGAAAATTGATTTGGACGAATTGGGTGTCCCACAGCCTGAAGATCATAAGGGTTCTAAGATCATATTGACAACTCGATTTTTGGATGTTTGTAGGCACATGATGACCGATGTTCAACTTAAAGTGGCTGTTTTAAATGAAGAAGAATCTTGGCAATTGTTTAGTAGAAATGCAGGTAATGTGGCCAGTTTGGAACACATTAGACCATTTGCAAAAGCAATTGCTAGAGAATGTTGCGGATTGCCTTTGGCGCTCATCACCATGGGAGGTGCTATGAGAGAAAAGAAAAAGGTCGAATTGTGGAAGCATGCTTTAAATGAATTGCAAAGATCAGTGTCTTGTCCACCAAACATTGCGGATAAGATCTATAAGCCATTGAAGTGGAGTTACGACTCATTAGAAGGTAAAAACATAAAATATTGTTTCCTGTATTGCTCTTTGTTTCCCGAGGACTTCTCAATTGCAATAAGTGAACTTGCACAATGCTGGCTAGCAGAAGGTTTGTTAGATGAACAAGAAAACTATGAGAATTCATTCAATAGAGTAATTGCTTTGATTGAAAATCTGAAGGATTTTTGTTTGTTGGAAGATGGTGCCCGTGAGGACACTGTAAAGATGCATGATGTTGTTCGTGATGTTGCTATATGGATTGCGTCGTCACTTGAGGATGAATGTAAATCCCTTGTTCGTTCAGGGATTGGCTTGAGCGAGATGTCAATTGTCGAGTTATCAAATTCTCTCAAAAGAGTTTCATTCATGAATAATGAGATTATAAGGCTACCAGATTGTGTGGTACAATGTTCAGAGGCCTCCACTTTGCTACTACAAGGTAATTGTCTCATTGGCAGCATTCCTGCGAGATTTCTGCAAGGATTTGAAGCACTCAGGTTCTTGAATATGGGTGGAATCAATATCCGCTCATTGCCTCTTTCTCTTGTTCAACTTAGTGAACTTCGTGCTCTTCTTTTAGGGAGTTGCTTCTATCTTGAAGAGTTACCCCCACTGGACGGGCTTAGTAGACTTCAAGTGCTTGACCTCTCTACCACTGGTATTAGAGAACTGCCAAGAGGGATGGAAAACTTGAGCAACTTGAAGCAACTGAACCTATCCTCCACTCACACCTTAAAAACCATTCAAGCTGGAATTATACCTCGGTTGTCTTGTTTAGAGGTTTTGGATATGACGCATAGTGGTTACTGTTTCAGTGTGAAGAGAGATGTAGAAGAGGAAATGGCATATTTCGAAGGGCTAAAATGCCTTGAGCGATTACTTGTCCTCTACATCAGATTGGAGAGAATCCCATATTTCAGCCCTGAAGATCTCTCCTGGATAGATAGATTAAGACAATTCTACTTTTTCGTCGGCCCAAGGGGGAAATTCTTACCAATTAGACATGAAAAAAAGGCGGTGTCTGTCAGGAGTCTTGATCTTCGTTTAGAAGAACGGATTGGGCCATTGTTGAGTAATGCAAGTTCTCTCGACTTACGTGATTGTTTGGGTCTGAATGATATGCTAGAAGACTTGGTCATTAACAGTATTGGCAGCTTTGCTAGTTTAAAATCTCTTACTATTGAGAGCTGTAGGGGCAGTGTATGGCGAGGAGGATGTGCTGCCGAGTATGATCTACTACCAAACCTAGAGGAACTTTATCTCCGAAAGCTGAATTACGGAAAAAGCATTTCAGAAGTGCTTGGCCATCTTGGGCTGAGATTTCTTAGACTAAAATCAATACAAGTGGAGTGGTGTTCTGAAATGAAATATCTTCTTTACTGTGGTGACTTCATTCATGCCCTGCCAAATCTAGAAGTAATCAAGGTACGGAATTGTGACTGTTTGGGTGAGCTCTTTAGTTATCATTCCATGCAAAATATCACTCCAAGTCTACAAATACTGGAATTGGAGCGCCTTCCCGAATTAAGGACTCTTTGCCGAGAGGAAGAGACATGGCCGCTTCTAGAGCAGGTTCATGTGTACGGTTGCGATCTTGTTAGGAAGCTGCCTCTTACTGACCAAAATGCAAAAAACATAAAAGAAATAAAAGGAGAATCACAATGGTGGAACGCATTGCAGTGGCATGATGACACAACCGAATCAAGTCTGCGGCCTTATTTTCATCCAATTCAAGTCGTGACAGAGATTGATGATGAGGAGCTGGACGCCAGGCAGGCTAATGGTTTCATCAAAAAGTTGAACCAGCAGTTGAAGTTGCAGAGGCTGGATTCCATTACGAGGCATAAAGATATGATCAAAAGCGGGGGTTCATTGGATGTGATGTAGATCTGTTGCTTATGCTAATTTGTTAAACGATTTGTTTAAATATGTCATTATTATTATTCTTCCTGTGGTTATTCCATTCACGCCCTGCCAAACCTAGCAGTAATCAAGGTAAGGTGCTGTAACAAGTTAGGTGAGCTCTTTAGTTATCATTCCAGTGTTTAAATATAATGCATTGACCTATATATGCAAAGAAGCAAAAGCAAAAGTAGAAGTATATTATAAACTCTGATCAAACTTGCAAAAGTACTATCTGCACTCTGCAGGTAGAAGCTCAGAGCCAAGTTACTTGCCTGATTCTTTCGCATGAGTCGTGGACGCCTAGCGTCCGTTTGAGTAGAAAAAAAAAAATAAAAAATAAAAAATAAATGCTTTTTTTTATTATAAAACATGCTTAAATTTGTCCAATTTTCATTTTGTTTTTTTCTAAGGTTATGAAATGGGGATGAAATAAGCCTGAACCTGTTTTTTGTTAAAAAAAATATTTTTGGACGGTTAAGATTCAAACACTGCATTTTTACACAAACGACATCGTTTGGCTCAAATTTTTTTAACACTGGACGCTAACAGCCAAAACAAACGGCGTTGACGGCTAAAATGCGCACCACCCATCTCCTACAGGCTACAACTATCTCAGATTCTCAACGCAGGTTTAGAGCTGAAGCAGCCTACACACCATGAACCTTAAAGCTAACAAGCTCTGCTTATCCTACGCACCCCCAACGAACCTCAAAGACTAAAACTTTGGCAGTGGGGTACGGTCCTTGTTTAGTTGTTCCCACAAAAATCCAACAAAAATCCACTACCCAGTGNCAAAATGAGAATTTGACAAGTTTAAGCATGTTTTATAATAGAAAAAAGCTTTTTTTATTTATTTTTATTTTTTTTAAAAATAAGAAACGGACGCTGGGCGTGACGGACGCCCAGCTCTACTCCTTTCGCATATATAGTGAGCATTGTGTTTCGATGCATGTCATTTCTAGCAACAAAAAAAAAATTCAATTCAATGGCAAAATAATTAAAAAATCTGATTAAGGTCTAATTTATGGTGGTCCAAACTGATTAGAAATTATATTTTTCAATTTTAAGTAATGTTCTATCTTTCTTTGTTAAATCACTACTTATTTTAAAAGTTTAAGTTGATAGGAATGTCTAATAGGTGAATTTAACTATTTAATTTATATTCTAACAACCTTAAAGAAAAAAAGAAAAAAAAAAATCAGGTTAGAATTCTTTCCACCCAAATCAGTACCCCATAATAAGCAGGAAATGTGATACAAAATGTTGTTGTTGATTAAATTCCCCAATTCCCATGAACCAAACCGATCGAGCCCACAGACTATCCCAGCACTGAAAACCAAAAAATGTGGAACAAAACATTTAAGCTTTAAACTAACCTTCAATAATATCACAACACCCCGAGTATTGCTTTTAAAGCAATAATTTAGTGTGAGTTACCATTAGTTTTGTTTTGTTTTAAAGCTTTTTGTTAGAGAAATGTTTTATTTTTATTTTTATTTTTTGCCCATCTCCGTATAAGATATTGGCAAATTCACCGTTGAATCTGATATTGTCCCACAGATTAAATAGTGAATTTATAAAAAAAAAAATGACTAAAAATAAATTATAGATGGATGTTTAGCATCTCTCAGTTTCGATATTCTTGTTCAATCATGTAAATAACTTTATAAGCATCTTAGTCGAGAAGGAAAAGAAGATTAGATTAAGGTTCTGGGACCCAGATATGGCCCCAAACCAAAGGAAATAATGCTCCTGCAATACGTAACCCCTCATTTTCTTTACGGTTTCTCAATTTCTCCTCTGCCTACATCTCTTCCACCAACCCACTCTCGCTGCCAATCGGCTCTACCACAGTCCCCCCCTGATTAATCAAGAGGTACTCTGTCCTCGATCGGCACCTTGATATATATTTTGTTTGATTTTCTGATGAGCTTTTGTTCATAGTTTTCTGGTTTTCCTTGATTTGGGTTTCGTTCATATTTTGTTTAGATCTGATAAGGTATTTGGTTGCTTAGAAAAACGAGGAAGATAAATGAATATTTCGGATCTTATGTTTGATTTCGTTCATGGGAATAGTTAAATTTTAATTTTAATTTTTCTGGGGTGTGCTGTATGTCTTCTTAAGAGGATAGTTTTTTTTTTTTTTTTAAGGAATAGTAATTTCATTTTAATTAAGAGTCTATTCTGCCAACCAAACGAGACTTAAAAGAAAAGTCAAGGCTCGGTCTGGCAACATATTTTCCTCTCATCTCCTTATTTCTCTAAAAAAGTCAACTTTATTTTTTATATTCCATTAATCAATTTTGAACAACTTTTTTCATTTTTTATGTCACATCAATAACTTTTTATTATTATTCAAATAAAAAAATCACTACAAAACAATATTTCTTTTACATTTCATTATAAAAAATTTACAGTTTTTTATTTTATATCACATCAATAACTTTTTATTACTATTTAAAAAAAAAAAAAACGTAGTATTATTTTTTGAGCAATAAAAAATTCATTGAGACTTATTTACTTGATAAATAGGTCGAAAACACACGTATAAGAGTTAATTACTTGTTAACTAATTTTTCGGGACGTTCCATGGCCAGCCCTTCCCTTGTTGGGTGTAACTTTTTTCTTTCTTTTGAGATTTAATATTATTTTAATTTTTAACAAAATTAAAAAATAAAAATTATTTTTTAAAAGTGATGGCAAAAATGTTGACATGGATTAACATGCGTTACTATATATTGAACGAAAACACAAGGAAGGAGTTAATTGAAACTCACGAAAAACTTTAAGTATTTAGAAATCAGGGACTAAGTTGAAATGGCGAATAAATATAATATTTCCCATGGCAAAACGGTAGGCATGGAAGTGGTGGCTTCGGTTGTTGGTGAAGCGGGACTGGAAACTGGCCGGGTTCTTTGTGGCTCTATCTATTCTATAATCAAGGACACTGTCAAATTCCAATCAAACCTTGACAGTTTGGAAAACGAGATGAAAGGCCTCATGGCTATAAAAGACATCTAGTTACAAATTGGCTTGAGGACGTTGAAGAGCTTTTGCCTAAATTAAGTCGAACAAATTCATCAAGAATTAAGGCTTTTTAGACGTTCCATAAATTGCTGTAAGTAGTATAGAGTGTATAGACTGTTGGTTATTCAGGGCCTACAGCAGTGGAACATATTCCTGGACCATCAATTCAAGATCAAACTACATCATCAAAATATATCATATATTTTAGGAAAAAATATAAAATTAGTCATTGTGGTTAGCCTAAATTACAAATCACTTCTTGTGGTATAAAAAAAAATTTAAAAGTCCTTGTGGTTGGCCAAAATAACAAATCACTCTTTGAAGCAAATTTTCATCAGTCATTTTAACAAAAACCGTTAGTCTGCCACACCAGTTATTTTAAAAATAGCGCACCACCCTATTGGTCTGACGTGGCAAACTAATAGTTTCTGTTAAAATGACTAACGGAAATTTGCTTTAGAAAGTGATTTATTATTTTAGCCAACCACAGGGATCTCTGAATTTTTTCATATACCGCAAGGAGTGATCTGTAATTTAGGCCAATCACAAAGACCAATTTTGCATTTTTTCCTATATTTTAACAATAACCTCCTCCCTTTTTTTTTAGTTTTTAGTTTTTATATTTTTTATATTTTTTTTCGGATTTATAATGGTATTTTTGTCTTATTGAAAAATTTTAATTTAAGGTCATTTTAGTCTTTTTGTTGGCCTTAAAAGATATTGACAAATTTTAGTAGTTTTGGAAACACCGACTCAATCAATAGTTTGGCAGAACATTAATAATGATGTGCTAGTTTGAGAGAAGTATGTATATTTTTTCTTATAAATTTATAAAGAAAAAATAGAAAAAAGCCATCCGTACTAATAGTTGAATTTAAAAATGTTTTTTGAACTGACAAGGGGTAGATGTCAACCCCTTAAATTTCCAATATGTGATAAAAAAAACTCATTTTTCCAATCTTTTTTTTTTTTGTTTTCAAAATACCCTTAGTTTCTTAAAAAAAAAAAAAAAGGGTGTGGTTTTCTTCCTAAAAAGATTATTCTTTCTTTTTTCTTTTTTTTTATTTTCTTTTTCTTAAGGAATATTAGGAACATTTTAGACTTTTTCATCGACAAAATTGCATGTGCTATGCACGTGACCCTAATTCCATAATAAAAAAAAAAAAAAAGCAAATTAGAATAACGGATGGTTCACATTGAAAATTCTTGAATCTTCGTAAGGCTACAACGTCAGTTTTTAAACTTTAAGAGCTGAATTGAAAAAGTAACCAAAGTTTAGAGGGATAAATTGTATTTTTCCCATTTAGTTTAATTCTAACAGTGCACTCACAACACCGTGTTTGTCCTGCATTCTCCTAATGGCTCAGTCATTCTACATTCCGGAGTCTACCATTACATGACCCAAAAAATGTAGAAAGAAACAAAAAACAGAAGGTAATGTTGTCGAATTATTATTTCTGCAGGAAGAAATTTGATCCATTCTAAAAGAGATACATAAATTTTCAGCCAAAGGGCTGTTGTGTTGAACACTTTGTTGTGATTTCATAATTTTCACAGTGCTCCTTGCAGAACAGAAAATCTGAAAGTATTCGGCATGTATGCATTGAGCAAATAACTGGATATCTCTGTGAGAGGATTTGGACGGTTAAGATTCAAACACTGCATTTTTACACAAACGACATCGTTTGGCTCAAATTTTTTTTAACACTGGACGCTAACAGCCAAAACAAACGGCGTTGACGGCTAAAATGCGCACCACCCATCTCCTACAGGCTACAACTATCTCAGATTCTCAACGCAGGTTTAGAGCTGAAGCAGCCTACACACCATGAACCTTAAAGCTAACAAGCTCTGCTTATCCTACGCACCCCCAACGAACCTCAAAGACTAAAACTTTGGCAGTGGGGTACGGTCCTTGTTTAGTTGTTCCCACAAAAATCCAACAAAAATCCAACAAAAATCCACTACCCAGTGCCCACATCTCTCTCTCTCTCTCTCTCTCTCGCTATCTTGCGCCGCTTGGTTGAGTGCCTCCAGGCAGAAGCTTGAGGTCCAGAAGCAATTGAAGCGCTTGAANATCTCTCTCTCTCTCTCTCTCTCTCGCTATCTTGCGCCGCTTGGTTGAGTGCCTCCAGGCAGAAGCTTGAGGTCCAGAAGCAATTGAAGCGCTTGAACAAACCCGTCGTGAAAAGCATTAAGGTTCAGTACCTTCTCTTTTTAAATTTACTTTCCCGTGATTTTAATTTAAAATTTGTTTCTATTTTAATTATCTCTTACTCCTGCGGATAAAAAAAAAAAAAAAAAGGTTATGTTTCATATTCATTGTAAGGACATATAAAAATATATTCAATGTCTCATTTGGAAGAATGTGGTTAGAGCCTAGAGGCCATTAAAAAATAACTAGAAGTATAATATAATATGTTAAGGACACTAGTTTAACTTTACGGAAAAACATATTAGGTTTAATCTTTTACCAAATATGTTTTGTCATAAATTGCTTTTTTCATACACCTGTCCTTAAGGTTTTTAACAAAATAATAACCGATAGGCATAAAATCCCGTCAGACCCAATTAAACTTACACCTGACAAAAAAAAAAAAAAATTGGTCAATTGCCGGCTAAGGCGTGTTGTGAAAAAATTGGTCAAGTAGAAATTTTTTTTTAATATTTGTTCAATTATGTTTGGTGCAACAACCTTGTGGACGGCTAAGTCAAATGAAAAGGAAGACTAGAAGATTAACAAATTAAAGTTGCGGGACCCAGCTATGTCATTTAATAGCCAGGAAATTTCTAAGCATGTGAGAGTGGCGTTCGTGTAATCTTCTGCACTAGAAAATTTGCTAATGCAACAATTGACAAAGTGAGAATATCCACATTAAACGACAGAATGAAAAGTCCCCATAATGGTTTTCTAAGATTTGTTCTTTAGATCAATTTGTTCTTCCACACTTCTTTGGCCGTGAATTCTTTGAAGTTTCTGGCATGGAAGTGGTGGTTTCTATTATTGGCTCAGTGCTGGCAGAAACTGGCCGACTTCTATGTGGCTCTATCTATTCCAAGATCAAGAACACTGTCAAATTCCAATCAAACCTTGATGATTTGGAAAAGGAGATGAAACCCCTCCTGGCTCTAACAGATGAAGTCAAAAATGAAACGGAATTAGCCAGGAAAGAAGGAAAAGTACTGAAAACTCAAGTCATAGTGTGGCTTAAGAAGGTTGAAGAGCTTCAGCTTAAAGTCAATCAGATTCAAGCAGTAAAGCTTTCTCGACGGTCCTTAAATTGCAGTAAACGGTATAGAATAAGCAGAGAAGTGGCAGAAAAGCTCAAAAACATAGCAGGGCTCTTAAAAGATGGGAGTTCACATCTTGGTGCTGTGGCTGTCAATCATTCAATGCCCAAAGTAGTGGAACACGTTCCTGGACCAACAATTCAAGATCAAACAACATCATCAAAGACTTTAGCCAAAACTATGACTTTATTATTTGATGATGGAGTGCGGAGGATCGGTATTTGGGGAATGGGAGGAATAGGCAAGACCACTTTAACAATAAGCTCAAGAGTATCTCTTCAATGCAGCCTTTTGGCATCGTCATATGGGTTACTGTTTCCAAGAATTTGGACATGAAAAAGGTCCAGACACAAATAGCTCAAAGATTGAATTTGGAGGCGATAATGGAAGAAAGCCTAGAGCGAATGGCTATTCGGCTTTATCAAAGACTTGAGGAGGAAGAAAAATTTCTGCTCATTCTAGATGATGTTTGGGAGAAAATTGATTTGGATAGTTTGGGTGTCCCACAACCTGAAGTTCATAAGGGTTCTAAGATCATATTAACATCTCGATTTTTGGATGTTTGTAGGGACATGATGACGGATGATCAAGTTAAGGTGGACGTTTTAAATGATGAAGAAGCTTGGCAATTGTTTAGCAGAAATGCAGGGAAAGTGGTTACTTTGGAATATATCAGACCATTTGCAGAAGCAATTGCTAAAAGATGTTGTGGATTGCCTTTGGCCATCATCACCATGGGAACTGCTATGAGAGGAAAGACAATGGTCGAGCTGTGGAGGCATGCCTTAAATGAGTTGCAAAGGTCGGTGCCTTGTACAGGAGGTGTCGAGGATAAGCTCTATAAGCCTTTGAAGTGGAGTTATGACTCATTAGAAGGTAAAAACATAAAACCTTGTTTTCTCTATTGTTCTTTGTTTCCTGAGGACTTCTCAATTGAAATAAGTGAACTAGTACAGTACTGGCTCGCAGAAGGTTTTATAGATGAACAAGAAAACTATGAGGATTCAGTCAATAGAGGAATTGCTTTGATTGAAAATCTGAAAGACTCTTGTTTGTTGGAAGATGGTGCACGCAAGGACACAGTAAAGATGCATGATGTTGTTCGTGATGTTGCTATATGGATTGCGTCATCTTTTGAGGATGGATGTAAATCCCTTGTTCGTTCAGGGATTGGCTTGAGTGAGATTTCGGTTGTTGAGTTATCAAATTCTCCCAAAAGAGTTTCATTCATGAATAACAAGATAATAAGGCTGCCAGATTGTGTGGTACAATGTTCAGAGGCCTCCACTTTGCTACTACAAGGTAATCTTCCTCTTGATAGAGTTCCTGAGAGATTTCTGCAAGGATTTGAAGCACTCAAGGTCCTCAATATGAGTGGAACCCGCATCCGCTCATTGCCTCTTTCTCTACTTCAACTTGGTGAACTTCGTGCTCTTCTTTTAGGGGATTGCTTCTATCTTGAAGAGTTACCCCCACTGGAAGGGCTTAGTAGACTTCAAGTGCTTGACCTCTCTGCCACTCGTATTAGAGAATTGCCAAGAGGGATGAAAAACTTGAGCAACTTGAAGCAACTGAACCTATCCCGCACTCACTACCTAAAAACCATTCAAGCTGGAATTATATCTTGGTTGTCTTGTTTAGAGGTTCTGGATATGACACTCAGTGGTTGCCATTTGAGTGTGAAGGGAGAGAAAGAAGAGGAACAGACATCTTTTGAAGAGCTCGGATACCTTGAGCGACTACTTTTCTTATCTATCAGACTGGAGAGGATCCCGTGTCTCAGCTCTGAAGATCTTTCCTGGATAAATAGATTAAGAAGATTCCAATTTTTCATTGGCCCAACAGCAAACTCCTTACCAACTAGACATGACGAAAGGAGGGTGACTATCAGCGGCCTTAATCTTTCGGGAGAATGGATTGGGTGGTTGTTGAGTAATGCAAGTTCTCTCGTCCTAAATCATTGTTGGGGACTGAATGAGATGCTAGAAGACCTGGTAATTCACAGTGTTGGCTGCTTTGCTGGTCTAAAATCACTTACTATTGCAAGCTCTAACAGCAGTTTACGGCCAGGAGGAGGATGTACGGCAGACTTTGACCTACTACCAAATTTAGAGGAACTTTATCTCCAGGACCTGACTTACCTAGAAAGCATTTCAGAACTAGTTGGCCATCTTGGGCTGAGATTTCATAGACTAAAATTAATTGAAGTGACTCGGTGTTCCCAAATGAAACATCTTCTCTCCTGTAGTTACCACATTCACACTTTGCCAAACCTACAGGTAATCAAGTTAAGCTTCTGTGACAAGTTAGATGAGCTCTTTAGTTATCATTCCATGCAATTTATTGCTCCAGATCCTGTTGTTCCAAGCCTACAGATATTGGAATTGAAGTACCTTCCCAAATTAAGGACTCTTTGCAGACACGAGGCATGGCCGCATCTAGAGCAGGTTACTGTCATCAAGTGCAATCGTCTTACAACAACGCTGTTTCGTACTAATGAAACTGCAGATGCCATTGAGGAAATCAGAGAAGAATCATAATGGTGGAGTGCATTGGGGTGGCATGCTGACATAAACTAAATCAAGTCTGGAGCCTTCTATTTTCATCCTTCTGAGGCCAAGAGAAGTGCATCTCAGAGACTCTGGAAGTGAACTGGGACAGAAGCTTGAGCAATATGTTGATGTAAAAGTGTTTTATAAGTTGCACATTTAAATTGCTTCAAGTTTTTTTCCTTTTCCCGGTTCCTTCTTGTTCCATCATTACTCAGACAATTCATACAACTCATTTATCTTGTTGTGCAAGTTAAATATCTGCTCAATTCTTTTATCACAAGCTTGGAAAGACAGGAAGGCAAAATTTTGTATAATTTTTGCTATATTTTCCTCTGCTTTTCTGGTTTATATCTTGGTGCAAATGATTTGGATTAGAACCATCATATTCATCTTCCTGTCCTTGTAAATTGGAAGCCTATGCTTTCCAGTTCCTTGTCTAAATATGAATTACACCTTCAAACTATATAGAAGAGCTCCTCATTGCATTAAACTAGGTGATTTTCAGTAATTATATGCCTATGCTTTCCAGTTTTTGTGTGAGCGAGGTGTTCAATGTTGCTTTTTTCTCTCTTTTTTGCCTTTCAGTAAATATATGCCTGCGCTTTGCATGGAATGTCATTTGTAATTAATAGAAAAGAATGTTACATTCCTTAGTTGAAGTCCATAGCTTTGCTAGAAACCTAATTACGCCAGAACACCTTTGCATTGCAGGATTCCTCTTCAACAACTTCACCCAGTCGATTTTGTTTTCAAACCCTTAATTGATTATATTGTACAGGGGATGTCTTAAATTAGTAGAATTGATTATTAAAAAATTGTAAAGGAGATGTTTTAAATCACGTCAATTCGTAAACAAAATTTATCAAGAATCACTGTGAAGCTTCTTTTTCATGTTGCCTTTTTGAGAAAATCACGTTTCACATTCTTGAATTCAAATTCCATCTTATTTGGCCTTGTTGATAATGTAATGTCGGCATATAATTTGGGGTAAATAGTGGTTAGGGATGTTTGAAGTGGCTAAAAGGTGATTGATACATACAGTGCTTCCATTTAAACTGAAAGGCAGAAGTTTTTGGGAGGTTAAAGTTCCACAAGGATATTTTTGGAGTTAGAGGAAGATTCTGAAAATGAGAGAAGCCGCTAGGAACATCATATATTTTAAAGTGGGTGATGCAGAAAATGTAGACTTATGGTGGGATTTGTGGCATCCGAATGGAATCTTATATGACAAGTATTCGTGTGCTGACACATGGGAAGCTATCCGCACAAAACATACTGAAGTGCAGTGGTGGAGGTTGGTTTGGTATTCCATGGAAATTTCTCGACATGCTTTTATTTTGTGGCTAGCTAGCAGAGATAGTTTAATGGTAGGAGACAGATTATTGAGTTGGGGATATCAAGGTGATAGACTTTGCCCTTTCTTTAGAGGATGCACAGAGAGCAGGGATCATGCTTATTTTCAATGTGGTTTCAGTCGAAGATTATGTAGGGAAGTTATTCAGAAATGCTCAATTGTGAAACCAAAAACAGAATGGGAAGAAGCTATTGAATGGGGAGTAATGAAACTTAAAGGAAGAGCTCCTTAGAAAGCCACATTGTGTAAATTGGCTTTGGGTGCGGTCGTATACCATATCTGGAGACAACGAAATGATCTCAAATATGGTAATGTGGTAAGAACAGAGGATCAGAACAGTAAGAAAATATTATTGGGAAATAAGGAGTAGGGTGATGGGTATAGGGAAATTTAAGAAGACGGAAGAAAACAGAGTTTTATGCTGTCGATGTGGGATTGAGAAAAAGATCCTTCGTAAATAAAATTTGCAGTCGTGTTGTAGTTCAAATATATTTGTATTTATGAAAGTAGTTGCTGATGTTAATAAGTAGAAGGTGTTGTTCTGAGCTGATGTTAGTAAGTAGTTCAAATTTGTTTGTCTGTATAAAGCACTTGAAGTCTGATAAGTAGGAGGTGTTGTTCTGCAGAAGCTGGTTTTTTTTGTAGTAGGAATTTGTTTAGGAAGTCACTGCATGAAGGAGTTCAATTAAATTCAATTACTTACAAAGAACAGAAGAGTGAGGAGAAAAAGAGTACCAATACAATTCAATCTTATAACATGTGAGCTACATTTGACAGAAACTAAATACTGAGTCAAAAAACAGAGTCCCGATATGATTAAGTGTCAGCATCTTATAACAATGGGAGCTTCATTTGACAGAAACTAAACACCCAGTCATTACAGAAAAAGCCAACATGAGAAATTCCTCTCATACGCCTGAATTACAGACCCTACCCCCATTCTCATGCTATAAAGACTTCTAAATAATCACTCTGGCTCCAAGCAGACCCCAAGCTACCCTAAATGGAAGGGAAACTATACTCTGCCACTTGAGAACTTCTACAGCCATTTTCCTTAGTTATGATTACTAAAAGTAGCTCTTGCTCTAACCCCCTTGTTTCCTATATATCATACAAAATCATTTTCATGTATTGCATGCAAAAGCAAGAGGCGGAGAGGGCCTAAAATGGAGAGAAGTTAGAGGGTAGCTTTCAATTTGCTAATGATCAGCAACTCTAGCGGCTTTCTTTTTAAGTGCAATAATGGCAAAGGCCGTGGCATTTTCGTTATATTTGTTCAATCATGCTTTGGTGAAGTAAATTTATACGCGTCATTCCCAAATGGAAAAGAAGACTAGTAGAAGACTTGTTTCGCGGGACCCAGATAATTAATGTGCCCTTGCTCCTGCAATGTATAACCCATCATTTTGTTTAGGGTATTCTCACTTTCTCCTCTGCCTCCATCGGCCCACTCTCGCCGTCGACCGGATCCACCACAGTCTCCCCCCCACCCCATATCAAGAGGTACGGCACCTTGATATATATATTTTGTTTGATTTTGTGAGCTTTTGTTCATATTTTGTTGGGATTTGATATTTTAGTTGGTTTTGTAATTATTTATTTTTATATAAGTTTAAGTATTTAAAACTAGTAATTAATATTTAAAAAAATGATGAGAATTAAATTTATCAATTTTTATAAACTTAAATATTTAAGATAAGTGTTATTTAAAAAATGAGGAAGAGAAATGAATAATATATATCTTATGTTTGATCTTATTGTTTAGTTGGATGAAAGCTAAGATCATGGATAAGCAAAGCTAATATATATATATATTATTTTAATATATCATTAATCCCACTCCTCCTTTGCCCAACAACCCCCACATCAAAACCCATAAACAAAACATAAGAGCAAATGAACAAGATTTAAAACGACCAGATCAGAAATTCAGAAGCAGATCCTTAAACGCAAGCCAAACTTTTGAGACAAGTTATGAACTTCCGCAGCTCTGCTTCTCTTTGATGAACTACGGGGGAGGAACGGGCCTCGCGGACGCATCTTCCACCAGCGTTTCAAGACCCTCCTTCTATGTTTAGAAATCCCCAATGGCTTTAGAGAAAAACATAAACAATTTTTTACGTTCTCTTGGTTGAAATTCCTATAAACTAAAAACCCGATCAACTCTCTTTGCCAATTTTGAGCTATACACTTTCCCGTGCTCTCCTCTCCTCCTCTTGCACCAATTCTTCAACAATTCTCGGTCTCGATCTCGGTCAGTCGGTCCTTCTTGCTCGTCTCAATTCCTAGGCACGATGGTGACCCACTTCCCCTACTGAATCTCGCACCGTGAGAGTCTGAGAGAGCCAGAAAACGAGACAAAAATGGCGAGAGAAAGAGAATCGCTAAGAAAATATTATTTTTTAAATTTTAATTTATAATACACTAAAAAAATATTATTTTAAAATAATATGGCAAAAATACTAATGGATGTGGAAAAATTCGACGGAAAACTCACAGATGAACATCTTTCAAATTCGTAAAAGTTGATTTTAAAAAAAAAAATGAGAGAATGAATTTTAAATCACGTATTTATTTAATAATTTATCATACATTTACTCAAATAAAAAAATATTTTTAAAAGTGATTATTAACATGGATTAACTGGCGTCATAAAATTAGGAGCGGTGATTGAGGAAAGCCTGGGCTGAATGAACAGTCATTCAGCTCAGGCTTGTATCAGAATTAAAAAAATATATATATATTTTTTTAATCATGTGGAACCTACAAGAAGAGAAAAAATGTCCTGAACTGAATGACTGTTTATTCAACCAAGGGCTGTGATATATATTTACCGTAAAATTAGACGACAAAACATACCTAAAAACCTTTCAAGCTGGAATATTATCTTGGTTGCTTGATTTAGAGGTTACTGGGGATTATGACACTCAGTGGTTGCCATTTGGAGTGTGAAGGGAAGAGAAAGAGAAGAGGAACAGACATCTTTTGAAGAGCTCGGATACTTGAGCGACACTTTTCTTATCTATCAGACTGGGGGAGAGGATCCCGTGTCTTCAGCTCTGAAGATCTTTCCTGGATAAATAGATTAAAAGATTCCAATTTTTCATTGCCAACAGGCAAACTCCTTACCCAACTAGACATGACGAAAAGGAGGGTGACTAATCAGCGGCCTTAATCTTTCGGGGAGAATGGATTTGGGTTGGTTTTGAGTAATGCAAGTTCTCTCGTCGCCTAATCATTGTTTGGCGACTGAATGAGGATGCTAGAAGACCTGGTAATTCACAGGTGTTGCTGCTTTGCTGGTCTTAAAATCACTTACTTTGCCAAGGTCTAACAGGCAGTTTACGGGCCAGGGACGGAGGATGTACGGCAGACTTTGACGCTACTACCAAAATCTAGAGGAACTTAATCTCCAGGGAACCTGACTTACTAGAAAAGCATTTCAGAACTAGTTGGCCATCTTGGGCTTGGGAGATTTCATTAGTACTTAAAATTAGTAATTGAAGTGACTTGTCTCGGGTGTTCCCAAATGAAACATCTTCTCTCGTGGTTACCACATTCACACTTTGCCAAACCTACAGGTAATCAAGTTAAGCTTCTGTGACAAGTAGATGAGCTCTTGTAGTTATCATTTCATGGAATTTATCACTCCAAGATCCTGTTGTTCCAAGCCTACAGATATTGGAATGAGTACCTTCCCCAAATTAAGGACTCATTTGCAGACACGAGGCCATGGCCGCTCTTAGAGCAGGTTCTGTCATCAAGTGCAATCGTCTTACAACAACGCTGTTTCGTCTAATGAAACTGCCAGATGCCATTGAGGAAATTCAGAGAAGAATCTAATGGTGGAGTGGCATTGGGGTGGATTGCTGACATAAACTAAATCAAGTCTGGAGCCTTCTATTTCATCCCTTCTGAGGCCAGAGGAAGTGCATCTCAGGACTCTGGAAGTGAAGCGTGGGACAGAAGCTTGAGCTAATATCGTTTGATGTAAAAGGTTTTAAAGTTGCACATTTAAATTGTTTCAAGTTTTTTCCTTTTCCCCGGTTCATTCTTGTTCCATCATTACTCAGACAATTCATACAACTCATTTATCTTGTTGATGCAAGTTAAATATCTGCTTCAATTCGTTTTATCACAAGCTTGGAAAGACAGGAAGGCCCAAATTTTGTATAATTTTTGCTATTATTTTCCTCTGCTTTTCTGTTTACTATCTGGTGCAAATGATTTGATTAGAACCATCATAATTCATCTTCCTGTTCCTCTGTATAAATTGGAGAGCCTATTGTTTCCAGTTCCTTGTCTAAATCATGAATTACAACCTTCAAACTATATAGAAGAGCTCTCATTGCATTAACTAGGTGATTTTCAGTAATATATGCCTATGCTTTCCAGTTTTTGTGTGAGCGGAGGTGTTCAATGTTGCTTTTTTCTCTCTTTTTTGCATTTCATAAATATATGCCTGCGCTTTCGCATGGAATGGTCATTTGTAATTAATAGAAAAGAATGTTACATTCCTTAGGTTGAAGTCCATAGCTTTGCTAGAAACCTAAATTACGCCAGAGACACCTTTGCATTGCAGGATTCCTCTTCAACAACTCACCCAGTCGGATTTTGTTTGTCAACCTTAATTCGATTATATATGTACAGGGATGTCTTAAATGTAGAATTGATTATTAAAAAATTGTAAAAGGAATGTTTTAATCACGTCAATTCGTAAACAAAATTTATCAAGAATCACTGTGAAAGCTTCTTTTTCATGTTGCCTTTTTGAGAAAATCACGTTTCACATTCTTGAATTCAATTCCATCTTATTTGGCCTTGTTTGATAATGTAATGTCGCATATAATTTGGGGTAAATAGTTGGTTAGGGATGTTTGAAGTGGTAAAAGGTGATTGATACATACAGTGCTTCCATTTAACTGGAAAGGCAGAAGTTTTGGGAGGTTAAAGTTTCACAAGGATATTTTTGGAAAAAGGGTTTAGAGGAAGATTCTGAAAAAGAGAGAGAAGCCGCTAGGAACATCATATATTTTAAAGTGGGTGATGCAGAAAAGGTAAGACTTATGGTGGGATTTGTGGCTTCCGGAATGGAATCTTATATGAAAGTATTCGTGTGCTGACACATTGGAAGCTATCCGCACAAAACATACTGAAAGTGCAGTGGTGGAGGGTTGGTTGGTATTCCATGGAAATTTCTCGACATGCTTTTATTTTCTTGGTAGCTGAGCAGGAGATAGTTTAATGGTAGGAGACGAGATTATTGAAGTTGGGGATATCAGGTGATAGACTTTGGCCCTTTCTTTTAGAGGGATGCACGAGAGCAGGGATCATGCTTATTTTCAATGTGGTTTCAGCGAATGATCTATGTAGGGCAAGTTATTCAGAAATGTCAATTGTGGAAACCAAAAACAGAATGGGAAGAAGCATTGAATTGGGGAGTAATGAACTTAAAGGAAAGAGCTCCTTAGGAAAGCACACATTGTGTAAATTGGCTTTGGGTGCGGTCGTATACCATACTCTGGAGACAAACGAAATGATCTCAAATATGGTAATGTGGTAAGAACAGAGGATCAGAACAGTAAGAAAATATTATTGGGGAAATAAGGAGTAGGGTTGAATGAGGATAGGAAATTTAAGAGACGGAAGAAAACAGATTTTATGCTGTCGATGTGGATTGAGAAAAAGATCCTTCGTAAATAAAATTTTGCGTCGGTGTGGTAGTTAAAATATATTTGTATTTATGAAGTAGTTGCTTGATGTTAATAAGTAGAAGGTGTTGTTTCTGCAGCGATGTTAGTAATAGTTCAAATTTGTTTGTCTGTAGTTAAGCCACTTGAAGTCTTGATAAGGTAGGAGGTGTTGTTCTGCGAAGCTGTTTTTTTTTGTCAGTAGGAGAATTTGTTTAGGGAAGTCCACTGCATGAAGGGTTCAATTAAATTCAATTATCTACAAAGAACAGAAGAGTGAGGAGAAAAAGAGTACCATACAATTCAAATCTTGAT
>FXXK01000622.1:100885-116010 GCA_900184695.1 Betula pendula | reverse complement strand
AAAAAGTGAATGATGTGATATAAAAAGTAAAAAAAGTTATTAAAAAGTGATTGATAAAATATTAAAAGTGGTGTTAATTTTGAGGGTGGAAAAAAAAAGGGAAGGAAAAAGGGGTTAACAAACAGGCCGTAAGACACCACAAAACTGATCCAAGAGAGCAAAAGAGATATAGCTAGACCCCACTGAGTTGACTCGAGGAAACCAAGTCCCTACACGACAAATGGAACCGCAATACTACTCAGAGAATTGTTAGAGGCTGGCTTTCGATTGGCCAACCATCAGCAACTCTAGCGGCTTTCTTTTTAGGTGCAAGAATGGCAAAGGCCGTGGCATATTCGTTAGATTTATTCAATCACGTTTCCTGAAATAACTTTATATGCGTCTTAGCCAAATGAAAAAGAAGACTAGATTGAGGTTGCGGGACCCAGATATGGCCCCAAGCCAAGTTAAGAAATATGCAAATAATGTGTTCCAAGCTCCTGCAATGTATAACCCATCATTTTCTGTGCGGTATTCTCACTTTCTCCTCTGCCTCCATCTCTTCCACCGGCCCACTCTCGCCGTCGATTGGCTCCACCACAGCCCCACCCTGATATCAAGAGGTACTCGATCGGCACCTTGATATATATATTTTGTTTGATTTTGTGAGCTTTTGTTCATAGTTTTCTGTTTTTCCTTGATTTGGGTTTTCTTCATATTTTGTTTGGATCTGATAGACTGATATGGTATTTGGTTGCTTAGAAAAATGAGGAAGATAAATGAATATTTTGGATCTTATATTTGATTTTAGAGAAATGTTTGATTTTACACGTCTCTTGTCCATGTGTATAAAAATATGAGTCCCGCAATTCAATAATGAAACCAAAGACGTGTAAGCAAAAAAAATGACAAGAGTATTACAAAAAAAAAAAAAGGGGGTAATTACCTTTGGATATGGCTTGTACTCTGTTACGATATCCATTTTGTAGTGTTTGAAAGGTTAGGATTGATTTCATTTTCATGAAATTAAATCTTAACCGTTCAAATACTTCAGCATGGATGCTGTAACAGCACCCAAACCAAATCCATTATCTTACATCATAAATTATCACCCTCTGTCATAATGCCTTCATGAACCGACACTTTCACTACCCGACCACTTTGAACTATCATTTTGTTACCTTTATCCCCATTCCGTCAGTTAATCTCGTTAAAAAACTTGAAATGACGCAAATACTTTAATTGTATGAACAAAATTTACATAAAATGCTCATAAAATTAAACAAATAAATAAATATATATATACACCGTTCCAATAGGAAAAAAAAATCAAAATTAAAAATTAAAAAGAAAACAAAAACAAAAACAAAAAAAATCTTTAACTTTAATAATTTTTTTTTTTTTTAATACAGAAACAGTTCCAACTAAAAAAAAAAGTAACAAAAACCAAATTGTTTTTTTAGTTTTTCTAGTTAAATGCCTTTTCAATACCCAAGTTTTAAGAATTTATTTTTTTTTTTTACTTATGTTTTTATTTTGTCATAAATAGTACATCGTTTATGACTAAATACGAAAATGGTACGTCCGTCAATGAAACTAACGGAATTATACGACAAATCAATAAACAACTGACACATGTCATATGCATCATAAATAATTTAAAAAAATAAAAAATAAAAATAGGAAAAATAAAAATATTAAAAAACAATTAAAAAAATTTATATTATTCTTATTTTTAAAGTTTTTATTTTTTTTATTTTTTTATTTGAGAATATTTCTGTTCTTTTACAAAATTTAACATCTAAAAAAAGAATCTTTTATCTGAGTTAACGAGATTCTCTAACAACGGGGGCTAAAGATAACAAAATAGTAGTTTAAGGTAGTTAGATGGTGAAAGTGTCGGTTCATAAGGGCATAATAACGGAGGGTGGTAGTTCATGGGAGTAAAAAATAATTACTCCAAAGAAATGACGAGGTACATGTTTTGATTTTATAGTTTTTAGTTTGATGGAAGCTAAGATAATGTATAAAAAAAGCCAAAAAAAAAAAAAAGATATATATTTTTTAATATTATTTTAAGAAATTAATTTTAATTTTCAGTTTTAATTTTTTTAATTATATATCTATATATTTATATTTGAAAGTGATGCGGCAAAAATGCTGATGTTGATTGATGAGGGTTATTAAATTGGATGAAAACACAGGGAAGGAGTTAATTGAAACTCGCAACTAAAAATTGAAATGGCGCATTTACTCTATGAGTAAACATAATATTTTCCAAAAGTTAATTCTTTTTTTCTCTAACACTTTGTGTTCTTCTGCAGATCTTTGGCTGTGAATTTTTTAAGCTCGTGGCATCTCACATTGGAAAACGTTAGGCATGGAAGTGGTGGCTTCAGTTGGTGGTGAAGCAGTGGTAGCAACTGGTCGGGTTCTCTATGGTTCTATCTCTTCTATGATCAAGGACACTGTCAAATTCCAATCAAACCTTGACATTTTGGAAGAGGAGATGAAAGGCCTCTTGGCTGTAAAAGATGAAGTGAAAAATGAAACAGAAATATTAGCTGAGAAAGTAGGGAAAGTACCGGGAACTCAAGTTATAGAGTGGCTTAAGGAGGTTGAAGAGCTTCAGCTTAAAGTCGATCAGATTCAAGCAGTAAAGCTTTCTCGACGGTCCATAAATTACAGTAAACGGTATAGAATAAGCAGAGAAGTGGCAAAAAAGCGCAAAAAGATAGAAGGCCTCCTAAAAGATGGGAGATCACATATTTTTGCAATGGCTGTTAATCATTCAATGCCCAGAGCAGTGGAGCACATTCCTGGACCAATAATTGAAGATCAAACAACACCATCAAAGACTTTAGACAAAACTATGACTTTATTGTCTGATGATGAAGTCCGGAGGATCGGCATTTGGGGAATGGGAGGAGTAGGCAAGACCACTTTGGTAAGAAACTTGAACAATAAGCTCAAGAGTATTTCTTCAATGCAGCCTTTTGGCATCGTCATATGGGTTACTATTTCCAAGAATTTGGACATGAAAAAAGTCCAGGCACAAATAGCTGAGAGATTGAATTTGGAAACAAAAATGGAAGAAAGTATGGAGAGATTGGCTAATCGACTTTATGGGAGACTTAAGGAGGAAAAATTTCTGCTCATTCTAGATGATGTCTGGGAAAAAATTGATTTGGACAGTTTGGGTGTCCCACAACCTGAAGATCATGGGGGTTCTAAGATCATATTGACAACTCGATCTTTTGATGTCTGTAGGCACATGAGCACTGATGTTGAAGTTAGAGTGGAAGTTATAAATGATGAAGAAGCTTGGCAATTGTTTAGTAAAAATGCAGGGAATGTGGTTAGTTTGGAACACATTAGACCAGTTGCAAAAGATATTGCTAGAGAATGTGGCGGATTGCCTTTGGCCCTCGTCACCGTGGGAGCTGCTATGAGAAAAAAGACAAAGGTCGAACAGTGGAAGTATGCCTTAAAAGAATTGCAAAGACCAGTGTTCTGTCCATCACACATCGAGGATAAGATCTATCATCCATTGAAGTGGAGTTACGACTCATTAGAAGATGAAAATATAAAATATTGTTACTTGTATTGCTCTTTGTTTCCCGCAGACTTCTCAATTGCAATAAGTGAACTCGCACAGTGCTGGCTGGCAGAAGGTTTGCTAGTTGAGGAAGAAAACTATGAGGATTCATTCAATAGAGTAATTGTTTGGATTGAAAGTATGAAGGATTCTTGTTTGTTGGAAGATGGTGCTGGTGAGGACACGGTAAAGATGCATGACGTTGTTCGTGATGTTGCTATATGGATTGCGTCGTCGTCTGAGGCTGGATGTAAATCCCTTGTTCAATCAGGGATTGGCTTGAACAAGATGTCAGTTGATGAGTTATCAACCTCTCTCAAAAGAGTTTCGTTCATGAATAATGAGATAATAAGTCTGCCAGATTGTGTGCCAAAATGTTCAGAAGCCTCAACTTTGCTATTACAAGGTAATCGTTCCCTTTACAGTGTTCCTGAGAGATTCCTGCAAGGATTTGAAGCACTCAGGGTGCTGAATATGAGTAAAACTAGCATTCGCTCAATGCCTCTTTCTCTACTTCAACTTGGTGAACTTCGTGCTCTTCTTTTAGGAGGTTGCTTCTATCTTGAAGAGTTACCCCCATTAGAAAGGCTTAGTAAACTTCAAATGCTTGACCTCTCTGGCACTGGTATCAGAGAATTGCCAAGAGGGATGGAAAACTTGAGCAACTTGAAGCAACTGAACCTATCCCACACTTACAACCTAAAAGCCATTCAAGCTGGAATTATTTCTCGGCTGTCTCGTTTAGAGGTTCTGGATATGACACAGAGTGGTTACTGTTTCAGTGTGAAGAAAGACGTACAAGAGAAAATGGCATGTTTTGAAGAGCTAAAATGCCTTGAGCGATTACTTGTCATCTACATCAGATTGGAGAGAATCCCATATTTCAGCTATGAAGATCATTCCTGGATAGACAGTTTAAGACAATTCTACTTTTTGGTAAACCCAAAGGGGGAATTCTTACCAATTAGACATGGAAAAAGGGTGGTGTCTATCAGGAGTCTTGATCTTTGTTTAGAAGAATGGATTGGGCCATTGTTGAGTAATGCAAGTTCTCTCAACTTAGATGAATGTTTGGGACTGAGTGATATGCTAGAAGACTTGGTCATTAACAGTGTTGTTTGCTTTGCTAGTTTAAAATCTCTTACTATTGACAACTGTAGCGGCAGTGTGTGGCGAGGAGGATGTGTTGCCCAGTATGATCTACTACCAAACCTAGAGGAACTTTATCTCGGGGACCTGAATTTCGGAAAAAGCGTTTCAGAAGTGCTTGGCCATCTTGGGCTGAGATTTCTTAGATTAAAATCAATACAAGTGGAGTGCTGTTATAAAATGAAATATCTTCTTTCCCTTGGTGACTTCATTCACGCCCTGCCAAATCTACAAGTAATCAAGGTACGGTACTGTGACTGGTTGGGTGAGCTCTTTAGTTATCATTCCATGCAAAATATCACTCCAGATCCTGTTGTTCCAAACCTACGGATATTGGAATTGGAGGGGCTTCCCGATTTAAGGACTCTTTGCCGAGACGAAGAGACATGGCCGCTTCTAGAGCTGGTTCGTGTGTCCGGGTGCGAGCTTGTTAGGAAGCTGCCTCTTACTTACCAAAATGCAAAAAACATAAAAGAAATAAAAGGAGAATTACAATGGTGGAACACATTGCAGTGGCAAGATGACACAGCCGAATCAAGTCTGCGGCCTTATTTTCTTCCAATTTGAGGCATTTTAGAACCTGGGCATGAATGGGGATAGTGGGAGAGATGTATCGTACAGTGCTTGAGAGTTGTGTATTTTTTTTTTTTTTTCAGTGAATGTATGCCTGCTCTTTTTTTTGCTCTTTACATGGAATGTCATTTGTAGTTAAGAGAAAAGAATGTTGCATTGCCTAGTTGAAGTCCATAGCTTTGTTAGAAACCTAATTACACCAGAGAACCTTTGCAGGATAAGATAGAGGCTTCAGATATCTTTGTGGCACCTCTTGCTTTAAAAATAGCTTTTCCTTCATTATTTAGCAACCTTTGAGCACATTTTGATAGAAGACTGTAGAAAAGAATTCTTGGAGCAAACTAAAAAAAAATGGTCATGTTGAGGTTCCCCTTTACAAACTCTGTCCCTTAGGTTCCTCTTCAACAACTTCACCCTGTGGATTTTGTTTTCAAACCCTTAATTATACCACTTTGTCTATTTTACCATGGAGTCTTTTTTCAAGAATTATAAAATACCATTTAAATTAGGATTTTATAATAGCTTCACAAGAAAATTGGTTATATTGTACAGGGGATGTCTTAAATTAGTAGAATTGATTATTTAAAAAATTGTAAAAGGGGATGTTTTAAATCACGTCAATTGATAAACAAAATTTATCAAGAATCACTCTGAAGCTTCTTTTTCATATTGCCTTATTGAGAAAATCACGTTTCACATTCTTGAATTCAAATTCCATCTTATTTAGCCCTGTTGGTAATGTAATGTCCGCATATCATTTGGTATTCCATGGAAATTTCTTGACATGCTTTTATTTTTTGTCGGCAGAGATAGTTTAACGGTAGGAGACAGATTATTGAGTTGGGTATATCAAGGTGACAAACTTTGCCCTTTCTTTAGAGGATGCACAGAGAGCAGGGATCATGTATATTTTCAATGTGGCTTCAGTCGAAGATTATGTAGGGAAGTTATTCAGAAATGCTCAATTGTGAAACCAAAAACAGAATGGGAAGAAGCTACTGAATGGGAAGTAATGAAACTTAAAGGAAGAGCTCCTTAGAAAGCCACATTTGTGTAAATTGGCTTTGGGTGCGGTCGTATACCATATCTGGAGACAACGAAATGATCTCAAATACGGTAATGTGGTAAGAACAGAGGAGCAGAACAGTAAGAAAATAAATTGGGAAATAAGGAGTAGGGTGATGGGTATAGGGAAATTTAAGAAGACAGAAGAAATCAGAGTTTTTTGCTGTCGATGTGGGATTGAAGAAAAGATCCTTCGTAAATAAAATTTGCAGTCTGTGTTGTAGTTCAAATATGTTTGTATTTATAAAGTAGTTGCTGATGTTGGTATGTAGAAGGTGTTGTTCTGGGCTTGATGTTAGTAAGTATGTTCAAATTTGTTTGTCTGTATAACACTTGAAGTCGATAAGTAGGAGGTGTTGTTCTGCAGATAGCTGGTTTTTTTTGTAGTAGGAAATTTGTTTAGGAGTCACTGCATGAAGGAGTTCATTAAATAATTACTTACAAAGAACAGAAGAGTGAGGAGAAAAAAGTACAAACAATTCAATCTCATAACAATGTGAGTTACATTTGACAGAAACTAATATACTGAGTCAAAACAGAGTCCGATATAAATAAGTGTCAGCAATCTTATAACAATGGGACTTCATTTGACAGAAACTAAATACCAAATCATTACAGAAAAACCAACATGAGAAATTTTTTCAACTCATACGCTGATTACAGACCCTACATTTCTCATGCTATAAAGACTTCTAAATAATACTCTGGCTCCACAGACACACAGGCTAACCCTAAATGGAAGGGAAACTATACTCTGGCCCACTTTGAGAACTTCTACAAGCCATTTTCCCTAATTTATGATTATAAAAGTGCTTTTGCTCCTAACCCTCTTTGTTTCCTATATATTCATACAAAATCATTTTCATGTTATTGCATGCAAACAAGAGGCGGAGAGGGCCTAAAAGGAGAGAAGTTAGAGGGTAGCTTTCAATTTGCTAATGTATCGCACTCTAAGCGGAATTTCTTTTTTAAGTGCAATAAATGCAAAGCCGTGGCATTTTCGTTATATTTGTTCCAATCATTGCTTTGGTGAGTAAATTTATACGCGTCATTCCCAAATGGAAAAGAAGATATAGAAGACTTGTTTCGCGGACCCAGATAATTAAGTGCCTTGCTCCTGCAATGTATAACCCATCATTTTGTTTAGGTATTCTCCTTTCTCATCTGCCTCCATCTCTTCCACCGGCACACTCTCGCCGTCGACCGGATCCAACAGTCTCCCACCACCCCATATCAAGAGGTAGGCACCTTTGAATATATATATTTGTTGATTTGTGGCTTATTGTTCATATTTTGTTGGATTTGAATTTTTAGTGTTTGTAATTATTATTTTATATAAGTTTAAGCATTTTGAGATAATAGTAATTTAATATTTAAAAAAATGATGAGAATTAAATTTATCAGTTTTTATAAACTTAAATATTTAAGATAAGTGTATTTAAAAAATGAGGAAGAATATAATAATATCTTATGTTGATCTTATTGTTAGTTGGATGAAACTAAGATCATGATAAGCAAAGCTTAATATATATATATATATATATATATATATATAATTATATATATATATTATATATATATAGTATATATATACTCATTAATCCCCTTCTCCTTTGCCCAAACCCCACATCAAAACCCATAAACAAAACATAAGATCAAATGAACAAGATTTAAAACGACAGATCAGAAATTTCAGAAGCAGACCTTAAACCAAGCAACCTTTTGAGACAAGTTTATGAACTTCCGCAGCTCTGCTTCTCTTTGATGAACTAACGGGGGAGGGACGGGCTCAGCGACGCTCTTCACCAAGCGTTTCAACACCCTCCTTCTATTTTAGAATTCCCCAATGGCTTTAGAGAAAACATAAAACAATTTTTTACGTTCTCGTTGGTTTTGAAATTCCTATAAACTAAAACCCGATCAACTCTCTTTGCCATTTTGAGCTATACACTTTCCCGTGCTCTCCTCTCCTCCTCTTGCACCAATTCTTCAACAATTCTCGGTCTCGATCTCGGTCCTTCTTGCTCGTCTCAATTTCTAGGCACGACGGTGACCCACTTCCCCTACTGAATCTCGCACCGTGAGCGTCTGAGAGAGCCAGAAAACGAGACAAAAATGGCGAGAGAAAGAGAATCGCTAAGAAAATATTATTTTTAAAATTTTAATTTATAATACACTAAAAAAATATTATTTTAAAATAATATGGCAAAAATACTAATGGATGTTGAAAAATTCGACGGAAAACTCACAGATGAACATCCTTCAAATTTGCATAGGAATTAAAAACTCACAGATGAACATCTTTCAAATTCGTAAAAGTTGATTTAAAAAAAAAATGAGAGAATGATTTTAAATCACATATTTATTTAATAATTTATCATACATTTACTCAAATAAAAAAATATTTTTAAAAGTGATGTGGCAAAAATTATTAACATGGATTAACTGGCGTTATAAAATTAGACGACAACACAGGGAAGGAGTTAATTTAAAACTCCCGAAAATTTTAAGAATTTAAATTTGAGATTTAAAAACCAGGGACTAAATTAAAACGGCGCATTTACTCCGGGAGTAAATATAATATTTCTCAAAAAATTAAATCTTTTTTTATCTAACACTTTTGTGTTCTTACGCAGTTCTTTGGCTGTCAATTTTTTGATGTTGTGGTTTCTGACATAACAAAACAGTAGGCATGGAAGTGGTGGCTTCGGTTGTTGGTGGAGCAGTAGTAGAAACTGGCCGGGTTCTCTGTGGCTCTATCTATTCTATGATCAAGGACACTGTTAAATTCCAATCAAACCTTGACATTTTGGAAAAGGAGATGAAAGGACTCTTGGCTGTCAAAGATGAAGTGAAAAATGAAACAGAATTAGCAGAGATGGAAGGGAAAGTAGTGAGACCTCTAGTTACAAAGTGGCTTGAGGAGGTTGGAGAGCTTCTGCTTAAAGTCGAACAGATTCATCAAGCAGCAAGGCTTTTTAGACGTTCCATAAATTGCTGTAAGCAGTATAGAATAAGGAGGAAAGTGGCAAAAAATCTCAGAGAGATAGAAAGGTTTGCAAAAGCTGGAAATTCCTATATTGGGGATGTGACTGTCAGTTATTCAGCGCCCATAGCAGTGGAGCATATTCCTGGACCTTCAATTCAAGATCAAACAACAGCTTTAAAAAATTTAGCTGATACTAGCGGCCTTGATTTTTCTTCCAATTTGAGGCAGTTTAGAACCTGGGCATTGAATGGGGATAGGGGAGAGATGTATCGTACAGTGCTTGGAGTTGTGTATTTTTTTTTTTTTTTTTTCTGAATGTATGCTGCTCTTTTTTTGCTCTTTACATGGAAGTCCATTTGTAGTTAAGAAGAAAAGAATGGATTGCATTGCTAGTTGAAGTCCATAGCTTTGTTAGAACCAATTACACCAGATGAACCTTTGCAGGATAAGATAGAGGCTTCAGAATAATCTTTTTGTGGCCACCTCTTGCTTTAAAAATACTTTTCCTTCATTATTTAGCACCTTTTGAGCCATTTTGATAGAAGACTGTAAAAAGAATTCTTGGAGCAAACTAAAAAAAAATGGTCATGGTTGAGGTTCCCCTTTACAAACTCTGGTCCCTTAGGTTCATCTTCAACAACTTTCACCCTGTGGATTTGTTTCAAACCCTTATTATACCACTTTGTCTATTTTACCAGGAGTCTTTTTTCAAGAATTATAAATAGCCATTTAAATTAGGATTTTATAATACTTCACAAGAAAATTGGTTAATATTGTACAGGGGATGTCTTAATTAGTTAGAATTGATTATTTAAAAAATTGTAAAAGGGGATGTTTTTAATCACGTCAATTGATAAACAAAATTTATCAAGAATCTCTGAAGCTTCTTTTCATATTGCTTATTGAGAATACCGTTTCACATTCTTGAATCAAAATTCCATCTTATTTAGCCTGTTCGGTAATGTATGTCGCATATCATTTTGGTATTCCATGAAATTTCTTGACATGCTTTTATTTTTTGTCGGCAGAGATAGTTTAACGTAGGAGACAGATTAATTGAGTTGGGTATACCAAGGTGACAAACTTTGCCCTTTCTTTAGAGGAATGCCAGAGAGCAGGGATCATGTATATTTTCAATGTGGCTTCAGTCGAAGATATGTAGGGAAGTTATTCAGAATGCTCAATTGTGAAACCAAAACAGAATGGGAAGAAGCTACTGAATGGGAATAATGAAACTTAAAGGAAGAGCTTCCTTAGAAAGCCAATTTGTGTACAATGGCTTTGGGTGGCGGTCCGTATACCATATCTGGGACACGAAATGATCTCAGAATACGGTAATGTGGTATAGAACAGAGGAGAAGAACAGTAAGAAAATAAATTGGGAATAAGGAGTAGGGTGATGGAAGAATTAAGAAGACAGAAGAATCAGAGTTTTTTGCTGTCGAATGTGGGATTGAAGAAAAGATCCTTCGTAAAATAAAATTTGCAGTCTGTGTTTAGGTTCAAATATGTTGTATTTATAAAGTAGTTCTGATGTTGGTATGCTAGAAGGTGTTGTTCTGGGCTTGATGTTAGTAAGTATGTTCAAATTTGTTTGTCTGTATAACACTTGAAGTCGATAAGTAGGAGGTGTTGTTCTGCAGATAGCTGGTTTTTTTTGTAGTAGGAAATTTGTTTAGGAGTCACTGCATGAAGGAGTTCATTAAATAATTACTTACAAAGAACAGAAGAGTGAGGAGAAAAAAGTACAAACAATTCAATCTCATAACAATGTGAGTTACATTTGACAGAAACTAATATACTGAGTCAAAACAGAGTCCGATATAAATAAGTGTCAGCAATCTTATAACAATGGGACTTCATTTGACAGAAACTAAATACCAAATCATTACAGAAAAACCAACATGAGAAATTTTTTCAACTCATACGCTGATTACAGACCCTACATTTCTCATGCTATAAAGACTTCTAAATAATACTCTGGCTCCACAGACACACAGGCTAACCCTAAATGGAAGGGAAACTATACTCTGGCCCACTTTGAGAACTTCTACAAGCCATTTTCCCTAATTTATGATTATAAAAGTGCTTTTGCTCCTAACCCTCTTTGTTTCCTATATATTCATACAAAATCATTTTCATGTTATTGCATGCAAACAAGAGGCGGAGAGGGCCTAAAAGGAGAGAAGTTAGAGGGTAGCTTTCAATTTGCTAATGTATCGCACTCTAAGCGGAATTTCTTTTTTCAGTGCAATTAATGGCAATAAGCCGTCGGCATTTTCGATTATATCTTGTTCCAATCATGCTTTGGTGAGTAAATTTATACGCGTCATTCGCAATGGAAAAGAAGATCAGTAGACAGACTGTTTCGCGGATCCCAGATTAATTAAGTGCCTTGCTCCTGCAATGTATAACCATCATTTCTGTTTAGGTTATTCTCACTTTCTCCTCTGCCTGCACCATCTCTTCCACCGGCCCACTCTCGCCGTCGACCGGATCCACACAGTTCCCCCGACCCCCATATCAAGAGTAGCGCACCTTTGAATATATATATTTTGGTTGATTTTGGCTTTTGTCATATTTTTTTGTTTGGGATTTGAATTTTTAGTTGTTTTTAATATTTATTTTTATATAGTTTAAGCATCTTGAGATTAATAGTAATTTAATATTTAAAAAAATGATGAGATTAAATTTATCAATTTTTATAAACTTAAATATTTAAGATAATTGTATTTAAAAAATGAGGAAGACATGATAAATATATATCTTATGTTTGATCTATTGTTAGTTGATGAAACGTAAGATCATGTGAAAGCTTAAAATAAATGTATATATATATATATATTGTATTTATATATATATAGTATATATTACTCATTAATCCCCTCTCCTTTGCCCACAACCCCACATCAAAACCCATAAACAAAACATAAGATCAAATGAACAAGATTTAAAAGCCAGATCAGAAATTTCAGAAGCAGACCTTAAACCAAGCCAACCTTTTGAGACAAGTTTATTGAACTTCCGCAGCTCTGCTTCTTTTGATGAACTACGGGGGAGGAACGGGGCTCAGCGACGCATCTATCACCAGCGTTTCAAGACCCTCCTTCTTTTTAGAATTCCCAATGGCTTTAGAGAAAAAACATAAAACAATTTTTTACGTTCTCTTGTTTTGAATTCCTATAAACTAAAACCCGATCAACTCTCTTTGCCAATTTTTGAGCTATACACTTTCTTGAGCGATTACTTGTTCTCAACATCGTATTCGAGAGAATCCCATATTTCAGCTCTGAAGATCTTTCCTGGATAAACAAATTAAGACAATTCTACTTTTTGGTCAACCCAAAGGACGAATTGATAAACAAATCAAGACAATTCTACTTTTTGGTCAACCCAAAGTACGAATTCGTCGAAGTTAGACATAAAAAAAGAGCGGTGTCTATCAGGAATCTTGATCTTCGTTCAGGAGAACGGATTGGGCCATTGTTGAGTGAAGCAAGTTCTCTCCACTTACACAATTGTTTGGGACTAAGTGATATGCTCGAAGACTTGGTCATTAACAGTGTTCGCAGCTTTGCTTGTTTAAAATCTCTTACTATTCAGAGCTGTAGCGGAAGTGTATGGCAAGGAGGGTGTGCTGCCCACTATGATCTACTACCAAACCTAGAGGAACTTAATCTCCGAGGCCTGAATTACGGAAAAAGCATTTCAGAACTGCTTGGCCATTTCGGGCTGAGATTTCCTAAACTAAAATCACTACAAGTGAATTCTTGTTCTAAAATGGAATATCTTATTTACTATGGTGACTTTATTCACGCTCTGCCAAATCTAGAAGGAATCATGGTACGGAGCTGTAACGAGTTGGGTGAGCTTTTTAGTTATCATTCCATGCAAAATATCACTCCAGATCCTGTTGTTCCAAACCTACGGAGATTGGAATTGACGAATCTTCCCAAATTAAGGACTCTTTGCCGAGACGAAGAGACATGGCCGCTTCTAGAGAAGGTTTATGTGTTCAGGTGCGATCTTGTTACGAAGCTGCCTCTTGCCGACAAAAATGCAGAAAACATAAAAGAAATAGAAGGAGAATTAGATTGGTGGGATGACCTGGAGTGGCATGCTGACACAACCAAATCAAGTCTACTGCCTTATTTTCATCCAATATATTTGGGTTTGTAATTGAGAATTGTTGGGTTTGTTTGTGAGAATTGTTGCATATGTAAGCTTTTCTATTTGCACTAATTTGTGTACAAGTGCTCCTTATATAAAGCATATGCGTGAGCAACAGGTTGATGAAAAACAGCTTCATGGAGAACCTTTGCAGAATAAAGATGGAGGCTTCAAACACAATTGTTGACAACTTTTGCAGCTTTGCCTAAATCCAAAGACGTAGCAACCCTTTTTCCCTTGATACTCCATAATAGAACGGGAAGAAATCGACTAAAACAATTATTGCATAATTTTTTTTTTTTTCTAATAATTGAGAGTTTTATTAAAAGGTGTACGGTGTCTTATTGTATGCGATAAAGATACAAGAAAAGCCTCCTAACTAATAAGGACAAAAGGATAAGAAATCAACTAATCAATAAATGAGAAACATAAGCAGTTGTCCAAAGCTATAAAATGCTAGAAAATAAAGATTTAATCTCTTCTAAAGTCTTCTTGCAATCCTCAAAACTCTTATCGTTTCTTTCCCTCCAAAGACACCACAAAAGGCACCATCTTCCACACAGTAGACTCAGTAGCACTCCGAGTACTGTCGGTAGTCCACCAACAAGCATACAAATCGACTACTCATCTAGGCATTATCCAAGACAACCCAAATCGATTGAAAAAAACATTCCAAATGACACAAGCAATCTCACAATGAAGAAGAAAATGGTTTTCTAGAGCTACCGACCACACAAAAAATGTTACCCTCAATGGAACCTTAGTCCTCTAAACACCTTCCAAAGGAAATGGAAGCCATCTTAACAACCTAAAACCTTGTATAAGGATTTAACACCAAAAAAACCCTCTTTTAGAAGGGACTCACCGCAACTTGTCTTCCCCTTCCATTCTTGTTCTTACTAAATACAACATCTTAAAAAACAAGGCAAAGACATCTACCTCCCAATTTTGAGCCGCTTTAGCAAAGCTCACGTTCTACTGAATGCCACCTCCAAAAAAAAATCCATGTGAGTCGCAACAAGAACATCTTTGGTGCAAGCAATACTAAATAAAACTAAAAAGGCATCCTTAAGGACCATATCCTCATACCAAAGACCATGCCAGAATCTGACCTTGTAGCCATCTTCCACCTCAAATCTTGTATGATTGCGAAACTTCTCCCAACCCCTCCTAATATTCTTCCATAAATCCACCCCAACAGACTCGCTAGAAAACCATCGTCTCCAAAACTTCCATATTTAGAATCCACCACCACTCTCCACCAAGCTTTTCTCTCAAGCCCATAGCACCAAAACCATTTACCTAAAAGAGCATGATTAAACCTCATCAAGTTCCTAATCTCCAACCCTCCCTCAGAGATCGGTGTGCACACTTTGGGTTAACTCACTAGTTAATATTTGAACTCTTCATCTAGCCCACCTCATAAGAAATCACGTTGAAGCTTTTCATTACGATTAGCAACACTCGTTGGGAGAAGAAATAGAGACATGAAATACGTGGATAAGTTGGATAGGGTACTCTTGATAAGGGTAACCTACCACCCATAGACAAATACAACATTTTCCAACTAGTCAACCAACGCTTTATCTTCTCAATAACACC
>FXXK01000622.1:72938-99770 GCA_900184695.1 Betula pendula | reverse complement strand
CTCAAGCGGCTTTCTTTTTAGGTACAAGAATGGGAAAGGCCAGGCATTTTCGTTATATTTGTTCAATCATGTTAGATGAAATAACTTTATACGCGTCTTAGCCAAATGGGAAAAGAAGAGTCAGAAGACTAGTGAAATTACTTCATATGCGTCTTAGATTGAGGTTGTGGGACCCAGACATGGCCCCAAAGCAAGTTAAAAGACATATGTAAATAATGTGCTCCAGCTCCTGCAATGTATAACCCATCATTTTGTTTAGGGTATTCTCACTTTCTCCTCCGCCCACTCTCGTCGCCGATTGGATCCACCACAATCCCGCCCTGATATCAAAAGGTACTCAATCGGCACCTTGTTATATATTTTGTTTGATTTTCTGATGAGCTTGTGTTCATAGTTTTCTAGTTTTCCTTGATTTGGGTTTTGTTCATATTTTGTTCGGATCTGATATTATATTTGGTCGCTGATAAGTCTTGAATGTTACACATTCAAGCCCCTTAACTCTCATGTGTTATACCTTAGTTTGTATTGTTATCTAATATTTTTTAGTGTGTTTTAGTGTTTTCCTTATTTTCAGGTCTTAATAAGAATTCAAGATATATCATGGACATTAAGCTTGAAGATATTTTTGAGGAAGTAAAATGTTGTAGAAGGAGTGACGCTCGAGTGCCCATCTCTGGTGCTCGAGCGCCAGCCGCAATAATGCCTGACACTNGAATTCAAGATATATCATGGACATTAAGCTTGAAGATATTTTTGAGGAAGTAAAATGTTGTAGAAGGAGTGACGCTCGAGTGCCCATCTCTGGTGCTCGAGCGCCAGCCGCAATAATGCCTGACACTTGCAAGCCCCGCGCGCAGAATCTCAGCACCAACAGCACCTGACGCTCGAGCGCCCAATCCTAGTGCTTAAGCGTCGTCGCATCTTCCAGAACCTGGAAGAACGTTTTGACAGCTGTTGACGGTGGGATATTTTTTGAGTCCAAAATTGCAGCTTGCCAGCACATTGTAGGCGCCGAAATCATCTCTATGAAGACTCCTAACAGCTGGAAACTTTAGATTTTTGGCTTGATCTTTCTTAAAGAAAGATCAAAGCTCATCTTCCCTATATATGTAATTTTCGTCCGAAAAATAGGAAGGCAGACAGAACGTTTTTTAGAGTTTGTTCAGTGTAGTTTTTAGTTTCTTTTTGCTTGTTTTGTTATTGTATAAATGATAGAATTCGACCTATAGCTCCAATATTCCTTAGGAAATGGATTTCTTCAAATCCATTGAAGAAATCCAGATCCATGAGAAATTGATTCCTTTTAAGGATTTGATGCAATTTTTCATGGAGTTATGAGTTGAGGTTGATTGTATTTAAGCTAGGATTTTGTACAAATGGTATGATGATTGCATTTGCAAAGGATTTGTTCTTCATGTTTATACCATTTGAAATGAAAACTTGTTCTTTGTCCTATGAGGAATTTGTTAAAGTTTTGAATTGATTTCAATGTCTTTGATGTCTTTGATTGNAGAGGATTTATATCGCATGCTAGGGAACACGAGTTATCTCACATGTAGAATTTTCTGTCATTTAGATTTATATCATTTAAATTTATGTCATTTAGGTGAGTGACTAGTGCAAAACTATGATGCTTTATCATTTTCTTTTGATAGTGAATTCTTGATGAGATCGTTGTAAAGATTGACAACCTTTACACGCTCATATTATGCCTTTGTTAAAGATCCCAAGTTAGATACAATTTGCATTCTACCTTTATCTTTACTTTACATGTCATTTACATTTATGTCATTTACACTTAATGTCATTTACATTTACATCATTTAGAATTATGTCATTTAAGTTTATGTCATTTATGTTTAAGTTATTTACGTTTATGTCTTTTAGTTTTAAAAACCAAAACATTTTGTTTCATGAGTTGAGCTAGAGAAAACCTCGAAAGCTTGATAAACCGACCATCACAGTCCCTGCGGACGATACCCTCTTTTAGAGCTATCCTACAAGGATACGATCTATCGCGAGCGATTAATTATAAATTTTAAAATCGGTAGCGCTTCGCGACTATCAGTCGCTTATTATTAAAATATAAATTAAATAATTAAATTTATCTATTTTTTTACGTTTAAATTTTTTAGATAAATGATAATTTAACATAGTATCAAAATAGATGTCATGAGATACTCCAAAATTCACTCTAATTTTATTAAAAATTTGTGAAAATTTGGACTATCCATGTCTTAGATCTAATTTGCTTAGAGCATATCTGTTTTTTAACTGGAATTGTACTTGTCTAAATCTATGACTTTATAATTTAATAACATTGTATAATGTTTATCTGAGTTTTATGCTCTTGATGTAAGATCGAGTTTTATGCTATTAATTTGTTATCAATAGAATATGAAGATTTACGTTAAAAAATATATATAAATTTTAAGAGGGAGTGTTAGAATATAAATTAAATAATTAAATTTATCAATTCCTATAAACTTAAATTTTTAAAATAAATAATGATCTAACACTTAAAAAAATGAGGAAGAGAAATAAATAATTTGGATCTTTTTAGAGACGGAGATACTAGCCAACCCCGCCCCCACCAAAATTCATTCAAATCTTATTTTACAAGCTGCAATTTGATATTTTGGCTATTTAGCCCATAGCCAGTAGAAATTTTGGCCCAACCCATTAGAAAATTTGGCCCTATCCATTAAAAATAAAAAATAAAAAAAGGCGGAATGCCTTTTCAAAAAGAGAGCCTCTTCTATACGGTTCATCTGTAAAAATGAGGTTTTATAGCCTCCGATCATAATATGACACATCAGCAAAAGGGTATTCGAATACAATAAGATGCAAAACACCCTATCAAAAACCAAATCAACCCATTCTAACCCAATTAATTACACATAAATATCCCCACCTCCCCACCTCTGAACCCGCCACCGGAAGCCTTTGTCAGAATCCTACAGCCAGATTCAGCCGCTGCCAGATCAGGTCGTGGCCAGTCTGTTGTGACCCTGTAGATGAGACCAAGGGAGGGAGAGAGAGATGAATCGAGAGAGGGAGAGAACGAAATGAGGTTCCGGTAGATGAGACCAAGAGAGGGGTGAGAGAGATGAACCGAGAGAGAGAGGCTATCGCGACCAAATCCAAACCGTGCCACACATGCCACAGAAGGCCGACCAATGGCCAGATCAGCCGTGGCCGCTGGCCGGCCTGCTGTGGCCAGTGGCCACGGCCTGATCTGGCCGTTTGGCGGCCTTCTGTGGCACCGGAAGCCTCTCCCTCTCATCTCTCTCTCTCTCCCTCTCTCAATTCATCTCTCCTCTCCCTCTCTTGGGTTCTCATCTACCGGAACCTTATTTCTTAGGCACTCCTCAAGTCTCCTCAAAGGAAAAGCCAACATTGAAGACGTAGCAAACCCAAAAAACCCAGCAAACCCATAAATTTCTTCCCTCCTCCAGCTACAAAATAGACCACCCTAAATTTCTTCCTCTCTCTCTCTTGGTTCTCATCTACCAGAAATGGGGTATGGCGGTGGCCTGCAGCGTATCCCCGCGGTCTGTCGGTGCTGAAGAGGTGGGCGGATTCCGCGGCGGCTGGAAAATGGGCGGATTCCGAAGGGTGGTTTACTAGGGTTAGAAGAAGGAGAAAATGGGTGATTTAGTGTTTTAGTATTAGTGTAGTTTTAGTGTAATTAAGACTTTTAGCTTTTGTTGTCAAGTTCTAGTTGGATGCTGTAAAGTAGCGTTTTACAGATAGACCGGATTGAAGGTTTTCTCTTTTAAAAAAAAGGACATATACTAGTTTCGAACTTGCAAGCGTGATGCAGTAGGATTTAGTTCACGTCTTGAGGTGACGTCTAGCTGGTCACACCACCTTCTAGCTTGAGTTGAAAATTGAAGAAAAGCCCATACGATACTGCCATACGGCCCGTACCAGTTGCGAACTTGCATTAATAAAGGATTTTGGAGCCAGTTGGCAGTTGCAAATCACTGAATCTGAACCAAAGAGTAATTTTCTTAATTACCAACTTAATAAACGGTTGAAAATAGAGTAATTTCAACCGGGAAGGAGGGTTGGGTATTAAGAAGGTAGAAGATTGGAATAAGGCATCCATGCTTCGACATATATGGAACCTTTTATGTGAAATCAGGATCTTTATGGGTTGCTTGGATTGAAGCCTATGTGCTCAAAGGGAGGAGTTTTTGGGCTGTGAAAACCCCTCAAAACTGCTCCTGGACATGGAGAAAACTGCTGAAACTCAGGGAGATTGCAAGGGGCCTCATTCGATTCACGGTTGGGGATGGAAGTAAAATTTTTCTTTGGCTTGACCTGTGGCACCTGGATGGAGTCCTTAGGGATAAATATGGGTTTAGGCCCATATATGATAGTGGCAGCCATATTAATGCAAAACTCTCCTCTGTTATTTTTGATAACCACTGGAATTGGCCTCCTGCTAGGTTAGAGACACTGGTTTGCATCCAAAGCCAGCTTTCCCTTGTTCCGTTGGGTGAACTTGACCAGGTTGGATGGAGTATTTCCAAGACTGGTAAGTATCTCTATAGTGAAACTTGGGACTATATTAGAGACAAGAAACCGGTTGTCCCTTAGTGGAAGCTCATTTGATTCCCACTCTACGTCCCTAAGCAGGCGTTCATTCTATGATTGGCTATCCAAAATCGTCTTGTTACTGGTGAGAGGATGGCTAGTTGGAGCTTTCAGGGAGATGTGCTATGTATGTTTTGCAGAGGCTCTCTGGAGGGTAGAGATCATCTCTTCTTTCAGTGTAACTTTAGTCGTCGTATTTGGAAATCTGTTTTGGACAGATGCCTCATTGGACTTCCTTCGAATGACTGGGAAGACATCATTGCTATAGGGGTGCAAGATTGGAAGGGCAAGAGCTTGAAATCTATTTTGGCTAGGCTTTGTTTGAGCTCTACTGTTTATGCCATTTGGAGGGAGAGGAATAGCATTCGGCATGGTGCGCATTTACTCTCGGAAGAAAAAATCCTTTCAAAAATTTGTTGGGAGATTCGTACTCAAGTGTCGTCTAAAGGAAAATTTGTGAGAAGTATGGAGAATCTTCTCTTATGTAGCCATTGGGGCCTCCCTAACAAAGTGTTAGGATAGCTATTGGCTTAGTTGGCTAGTTGTAATGTTGTAGCTAGGGTAATAGCTGAGTTGTTCCTCTTTGTATGGATCTAATTTGGTTATAAAATTTTACTCATTCATCAAAAAAAAAAAGAGTAATTTTCTGTCTTATAATATTCGTAATATGCTTCTACGGATTTTAATATTTTTTGTGTAATTATCAATTTGCAAACCAAATTAATACACCATATTGATTGACTATTGTTTATTTGTTTTCATTTTTATCAACACATAACAAGAGCTAGCAGAGGATACAACCACTCACATCATAAAACCATTCAATGCAGGTTGCACTTTTTAAGCTTAGTTTTCTAAGCTCAATTCCTAATCTATGCGGTCTTGAAACTTAGAGATTATGGTTATTAAATACTGATAATGTCATAATGAGATTACGTCGAAATTTAGTACATATTTAATTATAAAAGATTTTCAAAATCTAAGAAAACGGCAGGTTTTATTTTAGTAAGTGTTTGAGTTTAAATTTGAAATATATTATAAAATAATTATTTTGTGTCTTTTTTTTTGTTTATTTTTTTGTTAACACTGCATTGATATTAATTTTGTTTTATGTATTTATTTAATCTTCAATTTTAATATATTTTTCATTCATGCTTTAACTTCCTATCATAATATATTTTTACGAAGTGACCCTATCTTGTTTTCCGTCATTTTAAAAAAAAAAATTATGCTTTCGCCCCTATCCATAAGACTTTCTGGCTCCATTTATGAAGCTTATGGTTGAATTTGTAGTTATTAGTTTGATGATTCTGCGTCAAAAGGCTATATAACATAATTTTAATTTTAAGATTTTAATTGTTTTTTTAATAATTTAAAAAAAAATTACTTTTTTAAAGTGATGTGGCAAAAATATTAACATGGATTAACGGGCGTTTTTAAGGATTTAAATTGGACCGGACGACAACACAGGGAAGGAGTTAATTGTAACCAGGGACTAAATTGAAATGTCGCATTTACTCCGGGAGTAAATATAATGTTTCCCCAAAATTAAATCTTTTTTTATCTAACACTTTAACACTTTTGTGTTCTTACGTAGTTCTTTGGCTGTGAATTTTTGAAGGTTGTGGCATCTCACATAGCAAAACAGTAGGCATGGAAGTGGTGGCTTCGGGTGTTGGTGAAGCGGTGGTAGCAACTGGCCGGGTTCTCTGTAGCTCTATCTATTCCAAGATCAAGAGGACTGTCAAATTCCAATCAAACCCTAATGTTTTGGAAAAGGAGATGAAACCTCTCGTGGCTCTAAGAGATGAAGTGAAAAATGAAACGGACTTAGCCGAGAAAGAAGGAAAAGTACTGAGAACTCAAGTCATAGAGTGGCTTAAGGAGGTTGAAGAGCTTCAGCTTAAAGTCGATCAGATTCAAGCAGTAAAGCTTTCTCGACGCTCCTTAAATTGCAGTAAACGGTACAGAATAAGCAGGGAAGTGGCAGAAAAGCTGAAAGAGATAGAAGGCCTCCTAAAAGCTGGGAGTTCACATTCTGGTGCTGTGGCTGTCAGTTATTCAGTGCCCAGAGCAGTGCAGCACGTTCCTGGACCAACAATTGAAGATCAAACAACACCATCAAAGACTTTAGACAAAACTATGACTTTATTGTCTGATGATGAAGTCCGGAGGGTCGGTATTTGGGGTATGGGAGGAGTAGGCAAGACTACTTTGGTAAGAAACTTGAACAATAAGCTCAAGAGTATTTCTTCAATGCAGCCTTTTGGCATTGTCATATGGGTGACTGTTTCCAAGAATCTGGACATGAGAAAGGTCCAGACACAAATAGCTCAAAGATTGAATTTGGAGGCGAAAATGGAAGAAAGCCTGGAGCAAAGAGTAATTATATAGATAAACTTGGGCTGATTGAACAGTAAATCAGTCAAGGCTATTTGAGATTAAAAGAAAAAAAAATTTGAAATTTGATGGTGGGCCCATAAAAACACTAAGAAAAAGCCTGGGCTGATTTACTGTTCAAAAAGCCCAAGCTTATGTATATCATCACTCTGGAGCAAATGGCTATTCGACTTTATGAAAAACTTAAGAAGGAGGAAAAATTTCTGCTCATTCTAGATGATGTCTGGGAGAAAATTGATTTGGACAATTTGGGTGTCCCACAACCTAAAGATCACAAGGGTTCTAAGATCATATTGACAACTCGATTTTTGAATGTTTGTAGGTTCATGATGACCGATGTTCAACTTAAAGTGGCTCTTTTAAATGATGAAGAAGCTTTGGCAATTGTTCAGTAGAAATGCAGGGAATGTGGCCAATTTGGAACACATTTCACCATTTGCAAAAGCAATTGCTAGAGAATGTTGCGGATTGCCTTTGGCCCTCGTCACCATGGGAGCTGCTATGAGAGAAAAGACAAAGGTCGAACTGTGGAAGCATGCCTTAAATGAATTGCAAAGACCAGTGTCTGGTCCACCACACATCGAGGATGAGATCTATAAGCCATTGAAGTGGAGTTACGACTCATTAAAAGGTAAAAGCATAAAACCTTGTTTCCTGTATTGCTCTTTGTTTCCCGAGGACTTCTCAATTGCAATAAGTGAACTCGCACAGTGCTGGCTAGCAGAAGGTTTGCTAGATGAGCAAGAAAATTATGAGGATTCATTCAATAGAGTAATTGATTTGATTGAAAATCTGAAAGATTCTTGTTTGTTGGAAGATGGTGACCTTGAGGACACTGTAAAGATGCATGATATTGTTTGTGATGTTGCTATATGGATTGCATCGTCATCTGGGGATGGATATAAATCTCTTGTTCGTTCAGGGATTGGTTTGAGCGAGATGTCAGATGTCGAGTTATGAAATTCTCCCAAAAGAGTTTCTTTCATGTATAACAAGATAATAAGGCTACCAAATTGCGTAGTACAATGTTCAGAGGCCTCCACTTTGCTATCACAATGTAACATTCCCCTTAACAGTGTTCCTGAGGGATTCTTGCAAGGATTTGAAGCACTCAGAGTTCTGAATATGAGTAGAACCGAGATCGGCTCATTGCCTCTTTCTCTACTACAACTTGGTGAACTTCGTGCTCTTCTTTTAAGGGAAAATGCCGCTATCTCAAGGAATTACCTCCACTAGAAGGGCTTACTAAACTTCAAGTGCTTGACCTCTCTTCCACTGGTATCAGTGAATTACCAAGAGGGATCGAAAACTTGAGGAACTTGAAGCAACTGAACCTATCCTACACTTGCTTAAAAACCATTCAAGCTGGAATTATACCTCGGTTGTCCTGTTTAGAGGTTCTGGATATGATGTATGGTAGTTACTGTTTCCGTGTGGAGAGAGATGTAGAAGAGGAAATGGCATATTTTGAAGAGCTAAAATGCCTTGAGCGATTACTTGTTCTCAACATCGAATTGGAGAGAATTCCATATTTCAGCTCTGAAGATCTTTCCTGGATAGATAGATTAAGACAATTCTACTTTTTGGTCAACCCAGATCTGGACTTCATACTAGTTAGAAACAAAAAAATGGAGGTGTCTATCATGAGTCTTCATCTTCATTTAGAAGAACAGATTGGGCCATTGTTGAGTATGGCAATTTCCCTCCACTTACACAATTGTTTTGGGACTAAGTGATATGCTCGAAGACTTGGTCATTAACAGTGTTCGCAGCTTTGCTGGTTTAAAATCTCTTACTATTCAGAGCTGTAGCGGAAGTGTATGGCAAGGAGGGTGTGCTGCCCACTATGATCTACTACCAAACCTAGAGGAACTTGATCTCCAAGAGCTTTCTTACGGAAAAAGCATTTCAGAACTGCTTGGCCATCTCGGGCTGAGATTTCCTAGACTAAAATCAATACATGTGAAGTCGTGTTCTAAAATGGAATATCTTATTTACTGTGGTGACTTCATTCACGCCCTGCCAAATCTAGAAGTAATCGAGGTACGGGACTGTGACCGGTTGGGTGAGCTCTTTTTAGTTATCATTCCATGCAAAATATCACTCCAGATCCTGTTGTTCCAAACCTACGGAGATTGGAATTGACGATTGACGAATCTTCCCAAATTAAGGACTCTTTGCCGAGACGAAGAGACATGGCCGCTTCTAGAGAAGGTTTATGTGTTCAGGTGCGATCTTGTTACGAAGCTGCCTCTTGCCGACAAAAATGCAGAAAACATAAAAGAAATAAAAGGAGAATCACATTGGTGGAATACATTGGAGTGGCATGCTGACACAACCAAATCAAGTCTACTGCCTTATTTTCATCCAATTTGAGGCATTTTGTGAAAATTGTTGGGTTTGTTTGTGAGAATTGTTGTATATGTAAGCTTTTCTATTTGCACTAATTTGTGTACAAGTGCTCCTTATATAAAGCATATGCGTGAGCAACAGGTTGAAGAAAAATAGCTTCATGGAGAACCTTTGCAGAATAAAGATGGAGGCTTCAAACACAATTGTTGACAACTTTTGCAGCTTTGCCTAAATCCAAAGAAGTAGCAACCCTTTTTCCCTTGATACTCCATAATAGAACGGGAAGAAATCGACTAAAACAATTATTGCATAAATGATTTTATTTTTTAATAATTGAGATTTTATTAAAAGTGTACGGTGTCTTATGTATGCATAAAGTATACAAGAAAAGCCTCCTAACTAATAAGGACAAAAGGAATAAGAAAATCACGATAACTAATCAATAAAGGAGAAACTTAAGCAGTTGTCCAAAGCTATAAAATGCTAGAAAATAAAGATTTAATATCTTCTAAAGTCTTCGTTTCTTTCTCTCCAAAGACACAAAAGGCATCATCTTCCACACCGTAGACTCAGTAGCACTCTGAGAACTATCGGTAATCCACCAACAAGCATATAAATCGACTACTCATCTAGGCATTACCCAAGACAACCCAAATCGATTAAAAAAAACATTTCAAATGACACAGGCAATTTCACAATGAAGAAAAAGATGGTTTCCTAAAGTTGCTGACCACACAAAAAAAGTTACCCTCAATGGAACCTTAGTCCTCTAAACACCTTCCAAAGGAAACGAAAGCCATTATGACAACCTAAAACCTTGTATAAGGATTTAACACAAAAAAAAACCCTCTTTTAGAAGGGACTCACCGCAATTTGTCTTTCCCTTCCATTCTTGTTCTTACTAAATACAACATTCTAAAGAACAGGGCAAAGACATCTACCTCTCAATTCTGAGCCGCTTTAGCAAAGCTCACGTTCTAATAAATGCCACCTCCAAAAAAATCCATGTGAGCCGCAACAAGAACATCCTTGGTGCAAGCAATACTAAATAAAATTAAAAAGACATCCTTAAGGACCATATCCTCATACCAAAGACCATACCAGAATCTGACCTTGTAGTTATCTTCCACCTCAAATCTTGTATGACTGCGGAACTTCTCCCAACCCCTCATAATATTCTTCCATAAACCTACCCCAACAAGCTAGCTAGAAAACCATCCTCTCCAAAACTTCCATATTTGGAATCCACCACCACTCTCCACCAAGCTTCTCTTTCAAGCCCATAGCACCAAAACCATTTACCTAAAAGAGCATAATTAAACTTCATCAAATTCCTAATCTTCAACCCTCCCTCAGAGATCGACGTGCACAATTTGGGTCAACTCACTTGTTGATATTTGAAGCTTTTCATTACGATTAGCAACACTCGTGGGGAGAAAAAATAGGGACATGAAATATGTGGATAAGTTGGATAGGATACTCTTGATAAGGGTAACCCTACCATCCATAGACAAATACAACATCTTCCAACTAGCCAACCAACGCTCTATCTTCTTAATAATATCATCTCATATATGCTTGGCCTTGTAGGAAGCCCCCAAAGGAAGACCAAGATACTTCAAGAGTAGGGACAAAACCCCACAACCCAAAATCCTAGCCAACCCAACCACCATATGAACATTACCCCCTATAGGCTATAACCAATTATGACTTAACTAAATTCGTCTTCAAGCTTGACACAGCTTCAAAACATAAGAACAAGTTCCATAAATTGCAAAGATGAAATGGGTCGGCCCCACAGAAAATCAAGGCATCATCAACAAACTGAATATGAGAAATATCAACTTTTGTCCCCACAGAGAAACCAGGCAACAATCTTTCACTCACACCAATTGAAATCATCCTACTCAATGCCTCTATCACTATGACAAACAAAAAAGTAGACAAAGGATCTCCTTGCTTAAAACCACGAGAGTTGTTAAAAAAAACTTGTGGAAAAGTCGATCACCATAACCGAGAAACGCATTGACAAAATACAATAGCAATCCATGAGCACCACTTCCTCCCAAACCCACATCTTCTCAGCATATACAATAGAAAATCCCAACTAAAATGATCATAAGTTTTTTCAAACTTAGGTCTAATTTACAAATAACCCCCGGTTCTTCATATCTCAATCCAAAGCAATACGAATAGGATCTAGAATCTGCCTACCTCGGATGAAGGCATTCTGTGACTTAGAGATAACTTCTCCAACGCCATCTTAAGCTTGTTCACTAGAATCTTCACAATAAAGTAGAAATGAAATATGAATCCACAATGATCAATTACTCAAGCATTTCGTCTCAACAAAATGGCAAGAGTGGTGGTAGTAGAATAAATTTGAATTAATAGAATAAAGAAACAGTGAAAAAGAGTTATTACATGATGCTATTATTTACATATCATAACTGATTATTAAAAATATATTGTCTGTTATTTACAAAGTCAACAGTAGATGAAACTCCAACAGCATAGTATTGACAATTCTTCATCACACTATTCTCTAAATTTCCACCCACTATATTAAAACTGTTAATGAGCCCGACTGGAGAATGAAAGAATATCTGCACACCTGAGGGACACAAAAAAAAAAGGAATATAATGTAACTCAAAACTGCAAACAAACAAAAAAAGAACAAGGGACATTAATGCAAATATGACCAAAGAAAATTACAAGCAAATCACGTTTGTGGTATACTACACTCATGAAATGCTGATTGATTTCTCAACCTCTCCCCATCTCTCAAAGGCTCAAAAATAAAAGAAAGGGTCAAGAGATCCAGGACTATCCAGACCATTACCAAGCTGACAAGGCCATCTTCTACTTATATATTTGGCTTATGCCTCAAATTCAGACCACACTACAAGATAACATGGCACAGTAAGTCACTGCATGAAGAAGTTCAATCAAATTCGACTACATACAGAGAAGAACACGAGTGAGGAGAAGAAGAGTCCCAATATAAATAAGCGTCAGAATCTTATAATATGAAAGCTTCATTTGACGGAAACTATATACTGAGTCAGAAAAGAGTCCCAATATAAATAAGTGTCCGCATCTTATAACAATGAGAGCTTCATTTGACAGAAACTAAATATTAAGATTAAGAGTCTGTTTGGAATTTTTATTTTAATGACGAAAAATCTCTTTAAGGCAGAGTCACTTCGTGTATCCACTCCTCTCAAGTAAACCTCAGACCCGTGTAAAGCGCTCCCTCCACACAAATCCAACGAAGCTGGCCCCAACGAATTGTTTGTACCCAAAGGGATTCGAACCTTAGATCTCATGAGACTACCACAAAAACCAAAGCTCTTACCACTTGAACCAATCTCTTAGGGTTAAGAGTCTGTTTGGAATTGCATTAAGAAGCTTAAAAAATGCTTTTAGTACATAAAAAGCAATGTCAAGCATAAATGGGTCTGTTTGGTAAAAATTTAAAAAGCGCTTTTTGACTTTCTTGCTCTAAAAAAGCCCAAAACTGCATTTTGAGAAAAGCTTGAAAATAAGGTTTTTTTTTTTTCCCTAAAAAGCTCTTTCGGGCTTTTTCTATAGACAAAAACTATATTTCCCAACGAATTCCAAACAAGATCTAAGTCATTAAAGAACAAGCTAACATGAGAAGTTCCTCTCATACGCCTGAATTACAGACCTTGAGTAACACAGGAAAAAGAGATCTCTGTTTGGAAATTCTAGGAAAGGTGATCTCTATTTTAATTTGAGATGAAAGTCTGAAGGTCCGGTGTGAAATACAGGTGTACACCAAAGTGTGCAAATAGTATTCCTCTGCTACCACAGCCAATAGCATACAAATACAAATATTTATGAGTCAAACAACTATAGTATCACTTTCTAAAGTGCTTACTAATGGCGTAAATACATACCCATTTCATTCCGTGTGACATATTTGCCAGATCCCAAGCCAATCAATATTAATAAGCTCAGTAACTTCCTTATTCACGTCCAATAAACTATTTAAACCAGAAAAGAAACATACCTCTAATCAAACTCACCACCTTCATCTTCAAAATGGTTCTCCATTTTCAGGCCTGCTTTGTTACTATTTACAAACTTGAGTTGAGCCTCCATTTTTAAGCTCTCTCTATTATTTACAATCTCAAGCCGAGTCTTTGTTTTTGGGCTGTCATTATTATATACAAAGCCCTTGGTTTCTACTGGCATCTGAGAACCATCCGATTCCGTTTCTTCAATGCCATTGTGAAATTCTACCACTGGAGCACCACCATCAGTCATAGAGTCAAGAGTGCCAGAGCTGTCCCCACATGAAAGCCTGCTGTTAGCAGACAGCCCAGACCTCTGATGCTGAAGTTGCCCATTGATATTGCTATCTAGAGCAGGGTTCCTGAATGACAAGGGAAATAGTACTTCACAATAGGACCCTCACTGTTGTGCACAAAAAAAAAAACCAATATACATGGGGGAAAAGTAAGACTCATTACAGATGCACATTAAGCAAAACATATAAAATTTGATTGATAAGTTGCAAACCCATCCAGTAGATCTTAAACCCACGACCTCAAACTCCATCCATTCTGATAAAAGGAAGTGGTGCTATTTAAGCTACAGCTCAGTGGCACATCAAACAAAACATATAATAAACAGATATCAAGCTTTATCTAAGATAGTGTTCTTCAGTAAGATAAAATGAAGAAACAGGTCTCCATACATCCTAAAACATGATGGAAGAAAACACTGTTATTTAAGCAACAGTTGCATCTCCAGAAAAAAGTAAAATAAATGGACTCAAAAACTTAGTTCACCTTGTTTGTTGGATTTTGGGAGTCGGAAGATAGTCAAAAACTGGAACCAAGCCTTTTGACCTTGCTTCAATCATGCGAGTTGGAATTCTTTCAATTTCAATTTCCCCCCAAGAAGCATTTGTTTCATCTATTTGCGTGGCTTCCACCGTCATCAACTGAAAGTATATCTGCAAGCAAATGAACAAGAACAAGGGACATTCCAAATATCAAATAAAATGCATGCTAATTAACACAAAACACATATTTCATTCCAGCAGAACATATATATACCTCAGGTTTTGCCCACAACGGAGTCCGAGCTTGATGCATCTGTAGTTCAGCTTCTGATATATATAAATGATGGTTCTCCTCAAGATTGATCTTTGCTTTCATGAATGTACCTCCAGCTTCAGGATAGATGCTATTTCCCTTTTTCACTCCTTTAGGATATATTTTATTGCTGTCTGAATTTCCATTCTCACCATATATGTCAATATTATCTTCTCTATCTCTTCGGTTTTGTTTCTGACAGATATTCCACTTCTGGATAGCTTCAACGACTAATCTTGCATCACATTCTGGAGCTGAATCAGGAGCAGTGCTTAATCCAGACACCAGAACCGTTGGATCTAGAAAAGTCGATGTTCGCAACACATATTGTATCATAGAACCAGAAGGAGAAAAGACCAAAAGATGATACTTTGCCTTTGAAGAGTGGCAATCCGCATATAAAGCATTGCCTCTACAATTGTGGAAAGATGAAGCGATTGCCCCAGAAAGGGAACTCATCCTGCCTGTTGCAGCAGCTGCAGCACCACTTACAGTGCCTCTCCATCCATTATTTCCATTCCTTATTCTGCTAACAACAGAAAGTGTAACTGGAGGACCAGCTGCACAAAGGCTCTGTTGATTAGGTGGCCAACGAACCACTGCCTTAGTCATAAGGCCCAAACCACTATTTTTGGTGGTAAAATTAGCATCGGCAGACTGAAAGTTTACTGATCCTCCAAGAGGATTTATAGCAAAGAGATGGCTTGTCCCCCTTGATGAACTAATCATAATCCAGTTGCTGTCGTCACTGAAACTGATATCCTGTATGACCTGAAACAATTGCCCAGAAAACAGATAAGTTCTCGATAATAACAATAACATATTCAAGAAGGAATCTTGAAACAATTATCCAATACTTACTGCATTTGTGAAACCACGTTGCAGCCTGTAAAGATGTACATAAGATGCACCAGTGTCACAAGCAGAAGAGCTTCCAGGGGGTCCAGGCATTAATTTGAAAACATTTATGTTGTGTCCCTGGACCGAAGCGGTAACTAAAAGGGTGCCGCTAGGGTCAAAGCATAATGCTGAAATAGGACTCTTGTGTGCCCTGAACTGGGCAATAACAAGTTTGCTGACAATATCTCTGACAATGACCTGATAAACAAAAGAAACAATAGGTAAAGAGGGAAAAATACATGAGATATCAAAAAGATCGAGCCAATATGACTTCATAAATAACTTCATTAGTAAATACCACAACAGCATGATCTTGCACAGAATATGTTTCTATCATGCTCAGTAGCAGGAAACTCATGACTCAAAATAATTTTTAATGCTTCATATGATATCAAACATAATGACATTTCTCATACAACTTGAAATGTGCAATATAATGCATTGACCTCTGCAAAGAAGCAAAAGCAAAGTTAAAGTATATAAACTCATGATCAAACTAGCAAAAGTAAGGCATGAGAGAAAAAGAAGAAGGCATTGATGTGTGATTTCAGTAGCAAGTAAAAGTGAACTTGAGAAAAGCATGTACCATTCCAACATTTTCTGCTTCCGTGAAAGTGACATTAGCAGTCCCATTGCCTTTCCAGCCAGGATTCCCCGATTGAAGTGAAGTATTACCATCAGGTAGAAGCTCAGAGCAGTACCTGGAGAGCTTCTTATACCCCATGTCTCCTAGGTTCACAATTCCAGCAGCAAGTTGCTTGCTTGATTCTTTCGCATAGTGAGCCACCATGCCCCCATTTGAAGGAAAACCAGGAAAGCTTGCAGAAGGCATTAAATGTTGTGGACTGACCCGCCCCAAATTTGAGACTACAACTGGACTACCACTATAAGCAAGCCATCGGGGACCCAACGCAAGAGGTCCATATCCTATGCCTCCATAACCAGGATACCCCGTAACTATTGGATTTGTAAGAATGGTATATTCCTTCTCTAATGTTGTGGCATCAAAGCAGTGTATCTGCAATTTATTACATTTAATTATTCACACTTCGATTAGGCAGAAGGAAAGGGTGCTTGGAAAATACATGAGCAAATATACCTGAGCTGCTTGAGAAATAGCGACAACTCGGGAACTGCACCTTACAGAGTAAACAACTGATCTGAACTTTAGCACGTCAACATAAGACTCAGATCTCAAGGAATAAAACCAAACAGCAGTAGGCAAAACAGTTCCATTCACTGGATCATGGCCGTTTGAGATGCTCCCATTGGAAGAAGTGGCTGAACCATCCTGAATGTTACTACCTATGGGAAGGGACCCATCAGCACAAACTACCAGCAGTGGGTGGCTGTCTGCCAACTTGCCTTGCGATCTCTTTGATGCTATTGGTTTAGGCATCATTTGCATAAATGAAACAGGACCGTCATGTCTGGAAACTAGGTCACGGACATTATCTGCATCCTCAACATCCCAAACCTGGAAACCAGACCGGTAAGCTAGCAGGAGAACTTGCCGAATGACATCTCCCTCATCCTCTAACTTGTCAAACCCGGCCCAGTTCACCTATAAATTTTTTACATGAAAAATATGAAACCAGTTAGCTCCATTTGTAGCTCTTATTGTAAAGAAGCCAAAAAACCAATTACGGGAGGAATCATTCGTATTGAAACCGCATGACTAACACCTTGACCCAAATTTATAAACATATGGAGAAAGACAATAAAGAAGAATTTAGAGAAGCATGACTATTCCAAATCAATGCAAGAGAACATTCAACCATATTATGAACAATATTGTCCACCATCAATGTGAAATTATAAGAAATAAAACATTGGGCCAAACCAAAAATTTCCAACCAAATAGCCATACATAATTTAAACATTTTTTAAACAAAAAATAAACCAAAACACCTCACTCACACTCTGCATGTCCAGATTCAAGTACATCGGACCTCATGTAATTATGTAGTTAAGTGCAAATGTCTTGTAATTTATACAACTACTTTCTTGAGCATTTCAAAATATTTTTTCCCAGTCCTGTATAAAAACAAGTCTCCATTAATGGGCTTCTATAAATGGTTTTCCCTCAATTTATGATAACATGATATAAGTTTGCCCCCCAGGGATCTTCTATTAGCTATTTTGCGAAGACTCTCCATCAGACCAAATAGGAACAATATAAATCATCTCCTTCTATAAATACTTACAGCAACTCCAGCACTTCATGACCAAGTTTCCTTTTTTTTTTATGAATAATAATTTACTGAAAGAAAAAGGCAAAGCCCTTGTACACGAAAAGTATACAGGTGACCAAATTTCCTTTGTAAAAGTTGAAGTCTGCATATTTAATTGCACTTAACTGCCAGGCAAGCAGCAAGTCATGAGTACCCGTCTTCATTAAAAAGGCTCATTGTGTTTCTATGCAAGTCATTTCTAGCAAAAAATTCAATTTTAAATGGCAAAAGAATTAAACAATCTGGTTAAGGTCTAAGTCATGGGGGTCCAAACTGATTAGAAACTACCTTTCCCAATTTTAGGTAATGTTCTATGTTACACATCAGGATAGAATTCTTTCCACCCCAACCAGTACCGCATAATAAGCAGGAAATGTGACACAAAATGTTGTTATTGATTAAATTCCCCAATTCCCATGAACCAAACCGAGCCCACAGACTATGACAGCACTGAAAACCAAAAAATGTGAAATAAAACATTTAGCTTCAAATAAACTCATTACTGATTTGTTAGAAGCTCCTTTACCCAGCAAAAATTATTTTCTTGCTATTTAAACTAACCTTCAATAATATCACAACAAAAGCTTCAAAGGCAAGCACATACGCTAACATCAACTTAATGCAGACTAGAATATGTATTGAATGTAAAATGGCAACTGTAACCAATTAAGAGCATTAGCAGCAGCTTCCCTTAAACTCCATTCCCTTCCCTAGTGTAGGGAAAACTGTTAAAAAAACATAAAAAAAATTCCTACAGCAGCTTCCCTAAGTGTTCCCAAAACTATAGAAACACCAAGGGAACCACTTTTGGTTCCCTTCATCTAGGAAACAAAAAATGGTTCCCTTAGCATTATTTTAATATAAAAACTTTCTCTCTCCTCTCTACCATTTGTTTAAAACAATATTTAAATAATTTCTCTTTCCTCTCTCTTTTTTCTAGCATTTAATTTAAATAGTATTTAATTCATATAGAGAAAGATGAAGGGAAGCTGCTGTGGAGTGCATTTAAATAGGAAACTAAAAAATGGTTTTGTTCCCGACATTAAAGAAAAGTTTAAGGGAAGCTGTTGCTAATGCTCTAACAAACAACTCAATCCCTCTCATTGACACCACTCAAATGATTTCCAACCGTGCCAAGAGGGAGCGTGGCTATAATCATTGCTAGCGTAACGCCTTACTCATATATGGACAAGTTGTCAAGCCAACCGGCAAAAGCTAAATCCGTCTAAATCTTATGTAGCTAAACAAACCAATCCTTGAAAAGAGCCCGGCAAGTACTTAGCTGATGTAAAATATAAATCCACAGGATGAGAACACCCAGCATGACCTCACACACACCGGACAAAATCCTAAATTACACGGCTAATAACCCAATGGGTCCGCAGGTATCGAGTCCATAACACGTGTATCAATTATAAAACCACACGGCTAAAAATTCCTATACCATCCAACCATTGAAGAAGAGTGTCAAGCCGCTATAGCAGGTCATCAATAACTAATATGAACTACAGTTAACACCAAAAGAAGCCAACTTTTATGTCGTCAAAACACGTGGAAAAGCCTCCAACGCAATCCAACATGCTAGATTATCCACTACAACCCACTTGGAAAGATCAACGTTCATCACAATAAGTGGGTCTATAAAGGGTCATACTTAGAGCTACAAATAAAGCTTCATGCAAAATAACTTCACCCACATTTATCAATCTCCCAAGCATTTGCAACAGTAACTTTTCCCTTCCCATCCAGTGTACTAACTTATACAGGTCCACTTGAATACGGCAATATCCTTGGAACAGATAAAACTTACTCATATCAAAACTCATTTTTCATAAAAGAAACGCCTTGTATTTCTATGGTCAAAGTAATGCATCAAGTTGGGAATACCCATAAACTGAAACGGTGGACAACTCCGATTCTCCGCGACTCTTCTATATTCTATCAGAATATTAAACTAAACCTGCATTCATTTAATGGCTTCCCCAATTAAAAGTTTTAGTAGTTTTCTCTCCATAAAGGGCGCAATATGCAATGAAATCATCCCAAACATACATAGAAACACTCATTGCAGATAAACTAAAAATGATCTACTACATTTATACATTTAAACTCCCTTAAAGATTCCATTTTACAAAACAAATTCTATTGGGAAAAGCTATAAATTTCACATATTTCTTAAATAGACAGTAATTGAATTAAAACAAACAAACCCATCACACCTCATACCTGATCATGGCTGGCATCATCATCCCTATCCACAATTGACGACGCCACTGATGCCGCTGACCGTGCCACCGTTGATGCCCCAGACGACACGATCCTCAGGTAGCTGGAAATGGCACGAAACGAGCTCGGAATAAAGCCATTGGGCCGCCCCGGCCTCGGCACACCACCCTGCTGCTGTTTCTGGCCATCATTCCTCATTCCAAGAACCAAAGAGAGCAAGATAGCAAATACCCAGAACACCAAAATCGCTGATTCTTCGATATCGCCCTTAATCATAACCCCAGGCTGTTTCTGTTTTCTCTTCTAAGCCAAAACCAAGAAACAATAAACCAGCCCCAATTCATTAGCTCAGGTTACAAGTGTCTCCATCCCCTCCTCCTCTCACCTCAAACAAAAGCATTCAATCCAAATTCGGAAACACCCAAAAGGCACACAACTAACACCAACAAATGAAAACAAAAAACGCTTTGATTTCTAGTGACGTTTGCACTTCCAATTCTATATTTAAAAAAACAATGAAAACATTGAAAGTGCTTTGAGAAAACAAAGTTCCAAGGATTTGTCTTCAATACCCACAAACCCAAAACCAAAGCAGAATATAAAAAAATTACAGCTTTATGGTTTTTTTCCCGAATCAATAATAGCAATCTTCGTAGCTAATCGCAATAAAATAATCAGAAAAACTTCAAACAAAAAATAAAAACAGAAAGAAAGAATTTTTTTTGAATTGGTAAAGGGAAAAAAAAAAAAAAAAAAACAAAGATTGCGAAATCAAATTATGGTACAGGATTGGAGGAAAGATGTTTAGGGTCCTGGAACCGAAAACCGCCGAGAAAACGCCAGGGAACCGGGCGAGATCGGAGGAGAGAGAAAACTAGTTTAGAGAGAGAAAGAGGGGGATTTGGATAATGGAAGAGAGAAAAAAAGAGTGTATGAGTATTTGTTTTGGGAGATAAAAAGACCCTCCGTCTACGTCTCTGTCTCTCTAATTCAAGTTTTCCTCTTTCCTTTTTCTTTTTGTCAAAGTTTTTGCTTGAGGAATTAGGTTCGTTCTCGTAGTTGAACCTACAAAAAAACAACCTCAAAAAACCTCCCACGCACGTCTTGTCCCGTCTCAACGCTGTCAAACAGTTTTTTCACTTGCTTTCACCTCTACTCATTCCAAAACCCAGAAACCAAAAAATTTACAAAAAACCAAAATAAATGAAGAAAATAAAAAATAAAATAAATAAAACACTCCCACCCACACAAATTTATGGAGTGAGAGATTATCGTGAGTACGCAGTAGTTCTCGAAATTTGTGGAGTGAGATTATCATGATCAATACGTAGTTCTCGTGTGTTAATTAATGCGTAGCGTCGTATTCTTGTGGATAAAGCAAGATATTGATATAGGAGACTTTAAACTGTCTGGCTTTTGAAGGTTTGTTATTATCATGGAGGATTATGATTTATAGGCTCAAATTAATTTTAAAAAAAAAAAATCATTTTGCTTCGTTTTAGCATTACTTATTAGCACAATGACTTGAAACAGATCTCATATAATTGACCACAATTTGAGGGAAAAAAAAAAAAAACTTTTCTTACCGAGCAAAATGAATATTTTGTGTAAAAAATGAGTAAATTACATGTACAACCAATGTATAATTCTTTTACAATTTACAAGTTAAATGTAAATAAAGAGTTGTTGATAAGTTGTAGGTTTAGCATTATTACTCAAAAATATAATTGGAATAATAGTATATACATCACTATTTCAATATTCTAATATAATATTGTCAATTTATTATTATTTTTGTATTATTTTAACAATAATTAATTTATTGTAGATTGATAATGTCACGTCAACATAGTAGTATACGGATAAGCAAGGGCAAAACTATAATTTTAAGAGAAGAGGGATAAAATTAAAATAATAATAAAATCTTTGGGAGTAAAAACACTTTTTAAAACCAAAAAGAGAAATAGTTCATTTTTTCATTTCCTCCCTAGCCTTTCTCTCATCCTCACATTTTTCAAAATTATTATTTAATATGTGGGATCCACAAATCTAATAATAATTTTGAAAGAAAAATCATTCAATTCGGATCAATATAAAATACTAATTTTACAACATCCATTAATAATTTGACACATTAGTTAAAAACATTAAATTCATAGGTTGATTTGGTTAGTTGATTGGGTGTTTTCAATTCTATTATATTTATTAATTTTACCTCACTTGTTAAATTTTTATTAGAGTGTGTAAAAGAGGGTTTTACACCACCACATCGTGATGGTAGGGGCTTTCATTTTGAAAAGTAGAAGAATTGAATCAATAATAATTTTTTAAAGTAAAAGAATGAAAAAAAATGACAAATAGAACATGTAGTAGTAATTCCCAAACAAAAAATACCTCCAAAAAAACACATTAATAAACAAACCATTAATCTTTCCTTCTTGTTTTTTTTTTTCATATTAGGTATTTGATGCCATCAAGTACATGCATACCCATGTGTCTTGTCTTGTCAGTGTAGGCATTTTTGTTGTATTTATATGTTTTTGGTTTTTGACCAAGAGTAAATTTAAAGCTCATGACATTTTTTTTTTCTCTATCTAATAGAAAAGATCAAACCGAACACCTACTCCTCTAATTTATTAATATCATGTCGTGTCCATGTGAATGGTTAGAAGAGGTTGTTCAATGACATCGTCAAAGAGTTGCCCTTCATAGCAGTCTGGTCGTTGCCTTTTTTTCTTCTGGGCAAAATGGCAGTCTGTTCAATAAAAGCATTAGCCACAAAGTCATAAATATTTGTAGCTTTTTTTCTTGTGAACACTTAATCGTTAACGCCCACTACTTGTACGTGAAAGGCTATTTTAGGTGGCCGGACGAAGATTTTCTCACTCGGTTTAACGAAGAAAAAGCGTTAGGTGTCCGTGTTTCTTGTAGCCTAGACATTTTGCGTTGAATTTTTGTGAATGTTTCTTGAAGTTCGGTGGGGGAATTGGCTCTGACTTTCCTACTAGGGGATAGAAGTAGAAACAAAGGGCTGATGGGCACTTCCTTTGTCATTCCAATAGGATGAATGTTGGGTTAAGATTAGGATATGGTTTTTAGCATTACTTTATTTTAATAAAAAAATGTTATTGATTATACTCTCATTTTAATTTATTGACGTGACAATGCCTAATCAACCATTTAAAAAAAAAAATCACAATGGTTTATGTAGCAGGATTAATTAGACAGTGTTACGTTAATCCAATAAAAAAATGATAACTAGCACGGGTTTTTTTTGGCTTGGCTTCGTAGGGTGAAAACTCGTTACCACAATATTGATCTCGAGAGATATAAAGAGATAAGATGATAGAGAAATAAATAATAAAGAAATAATATTTAAATGATATAAAAAAATAAATATAAATAATATGACTTGGATTGCATTTAAAAAGCCTATATGTAAAATAAAATAAACATTTTAATTGAAATTTAGATATAATTTTAGATAATGGGATGCAAATGCTATTAAGTTAACATTTGATCCAAAAAGGAAGTCTCAGAAAAGATAAATTTGTTGTCGCCTCATAGTTATAAAACTCTACTATCATGATTCAGCATATCATAGAGAGAAATGTTCAGTTTTAAGTTGACTTTTTAAACAATATTTACTTTAATGATGCCAAGTCCCAATACAATCAGCTCAATGTGGGGATACATAAATTAAAAGGTAATGATGAAATCAAATGAATTGCATAGCTCTATATATTCTTAGTCCAAAATTCAAGAAAAATGATAGTAAGTTAAGATGGTTTGTGATAGTGTACCAGAGACGGCACATTCAAGAGGCACGAGAGGAAATACAAACCTCGAAAGGTCTCTCAACCTTTTTCGAACTCCCACAATAGCAAGGAGAGCACTAAAATAAGTCAAATCGAAGCCATTAGCGGGGGGAACCAACACGGTGTTCAAAGAACACCACAACACAATATGCAGCTAGATATAGAGATCACCATAGACCAAAACAAGAAACCAACTATGGACAACTAGCGTGGGAGAGAGCATGGAGCTAAAGAACAAGTGCATGCAACAAAATGGTGCAGAGAAGTGGTGGCGTGTGCACCACACACGTGCTAGAGCGGTGCGTGGTGTGCACGCGTAAAGACGAAAGTGATGGGGCGGAGCAAAATAGGCCAAAGATGGAGGGTGTGGGGCGTATGCATGGAAAGAGGGGCGGAAAGTGGTAGATTTAAAAAAAGCAAGGAAAAATAAAGACCAAAAAAAAAAAAAAACACGCATGAAAGAAAGAGAAAGGAGAAGAAGGGAGGAGCACTCTCCATCCCTTCTCTCCACACATCTTCTTACAGAGGAAATCAAAGATCACAAGGGATAACTCACGGGTGAGTTGGGGAGGGAGAGACAAGCTTTCCGAGAGAGAGAGAGAGAGAGAGGAAAAAAAAAAAAAAAGCTATGCATATTAGTGAAGAGCTCTATCAAATTACATCTTTATTGAATGACTTGAAAATAATTGTATTACAAATGGGTCTATTTAGTATTTATAATGAAAATATGAGAGATGGAATGAGATAGAAAAAGTAATGAAATCCTGCAAATTTGATTATAAACTCATAACTATGATAAATACTTACAAAAAAAAGTACATTAAGACTAATATGAAAAATATTTTATATATTCTTCGAGGAAAAAATACAAAAGCACTATGGAAATAGTTTTTTTTTTTGTTATTTTCGATGTATTTCTCCCTATCCCTCTGTCCCATACCTAGATGGCTCCATTAGGCCTTCTTTGTTTTCTTCACAATATTGTCTAATGTTGTTGAAAGTGGCAAAGTGTACGGCCGATACATTAACAATAACTAATAAATAAATGGCAATTTTTAAAAATAAATAAATAAAGAAAGAAAGAAAAATAAAAGAAAAAACTCCCACTTCTAATTGTGTAAAAAAAATTAAAAAATGAAGAAAACTAATTTTACAATTTTCTTTGCTATTCATTCTTAAATAAAAAGAAAAAATAATGTAAAGAAGAGATTCCCGACTTCCATGAACTTTAGGCCCCCAGTCTTTTTTATTTAATATATAGGACTTTAAAACACTTAAAAATATGTGTTGAGCATGATAAAACACAATTTTTTTTTCTGGGCACAAATGTACAAATTATTATTTTTTTTATTTTTTTTCTAACTCAAAGGGGAAAATGTACAAATTATTTAATATAATGAACTCTATGACGGTACTCGAATTTTTGAAGTGGACAGTTTCGTTCTAGAGAATACCAAAATAAGAGTATCCTCCTTATATGCCAACCAAATTGCAAGAAACAAATGGAAGAAGAAAAAACATAAAGATATAGAAATCCACTAAACTTGTGATCTTCATAATTGAAATAATGCCTTGAAATTGGAATAAATCCAGCACAAAGAAATCGAAATAATGCCCTCTTTTGGCTTAAAACATTTATATAGTTATTGTCGGAAATGATAAGATTTGATATACGTTCTTACAATTAATTTCATTGCAAACTTGTATATAGTTACCACCAAAAGAAAACATGCCACCCTCCAAGTAGTTGCCAATGATATAAAGCAAATTATTAACATATCTAGAACTAGAAAGAGTAGTTTTGGTCATTAATTTGGTGAGGATAACCTAGCATAATTAATCATCCTATAAATAACTACAACCTTTGTGAGTCAACAATCATCCAATAAATAACTACAAATATTTGAAATGGAGAGAATCTTATTACGAGATTTCTTAGTAATTCGAGCACAAAATTACTGAGAATCCGAATCCATTACAGCACCCAAGGGTCACTTTCAACAATTTTTATGCCTTCTTCATTGCTTTCCAAATTTGGAGCATACATTTTTACCTTCCATTTTCACGACCAAATGAATTTATTACCTAATCAAAACAAACAAACAAGTACACCCACAATCCAAGGTCCTCTCGTTTGGACTAAAGGTAAGCCTTCTCATCATCAATCATTTGGGGCAATGCAAATCTTCCCCATCTTCCTTTCTCCACATGCCATGCTCTCATCAAGTGATGGATACATGCACGCAATAAACTTTTGTCCTTAACTTATTTTGTGAATTTGGCCTCCGAAACATACTGTGTAGGCATGGGCAATGGGGGCTTTGGGTTAGCAAGAACAATGCAAGGGATAACAACAAAGTTACGTAGATAAGCATTGAGGTCAAAGTGGATGACTATTAGTTATAGGCAAATCATTTGAAACCATTTAAATTATATTAGCCCACCTTGACACCTCCACTCCGATTCTAAAGTTAATGGTTATTAATCTCTAGAGTAATTATACATGTCTATTTTATGTCTATTTTGTGTTCACTCAAAATCGATGTACCTTTTAAAATCACTATTAAATTTGTGATAAATCATTATTGACTTTTGATCAAATTGTAATTTTAAAAATCATATCAATTTTAGGTGAATATGAAATTGATATGAATCATTACTCATAATCCCTATAAGTGCTCATGTCATTGCAAAATAATTATTGTGTGATAACAACAACAATTTCATGATATATACCAAAGTACAATTTTGATTTTTCTTTTTTATGTAAATTTGTTTTTGTATTTTTTTCATATTTATTTGTATTTTTTTTCTATTTATTTTTATGAATAAAATTTTCGATCCCAATGAGAAGAGGAAGGTTGGTCTATTTTGTTAGCGTAGTGACCTTACGCCGCAAGCCAAGAGTGGAACTGCAAGAAATTAAGAAAAGTTAAAGGGTAGCTAGTGGTAGAACCAACGGGACCCTTTCGACGCTCAAGTCAGTAAGGAAATGAGAGAAAAAATTTGAGTAGGGTGAAGATAGGATAAGAAGGCATACCTAAGCATGTGCCCCTGGTCCTTTTATAGGTCCCTATCTCTCATTATCCCTCATAGGGTTTTAGGGGTTTTAGGGCATGACGTGGAAACTTTCCTATGTTTGTTATGAGGACGCAAGGGGTGAATGT
>FXXK01000622.1:0-67229 GCA_900184695.1 Betula pendula | reverse complement strand
TATCAACTCTTATATTAGCTCGTGTTAAAAAAAATTAAAAATCAATTAACATTGTTATGCCAACAAAATATGATAAAAATAAGATGAAAGTATGGTTTGTTGAATTGTTTTTTTCTTGACCTCTCATTCATAATTTTAAGAAATTTTATCAATTATATTAATTGATATCTATGGCTAGATTAATCTTTTTAAAAAAATAGAGCAAAATATTGAATGTTGCATTACAACAACCAAAAATTACATTTATTTATATAATATTTTCCCACAACATGATTTTTCAGTTTTCACATCTGAGGGAAAAAAAATTTGTAATTTTTTTTTTTAAAAAATTCACTTTTTAAACAGTGAAACAATTTTAATTTATCCAAGAGAAATCATAATGAAGCCCATTCAAGCCATGAAGCCTGTCCCTCGCCTAGGACGTAGGAAGTAGGAACTTGGTCGCGCGTGCGTTACAAGCACCAGATCGCGAGTCGACGCCGTTCTTTTTTCGTGAAAGTTCTGTTCTTGTATTTTTAGGAACGATTGCGTCAGTCACGTTCGTGGAAACCACGAAGTACGCAAGTTGTTCGGGCTATCAGGCTATCAGCTATGCTTGTCAAATTACCAACCCAACACGTGCGCCTCACGTGTCAGTACCAAAATTACTAATCCACGAGTCCTTGACCCATAGTTTTTTAAGGAGGGATGCTGCATGGCTCACTCTTATATTTTCAAGTATACACTTTCTTGGTATAGCGGTTTTTTTGTTTTTTGGTTGAAATAATAAAAATTACTATTAAATTTTTAAATGGGCAAGTAATTATTATTATATTGTAAATTTAATGATAATTTTTACTGTCATATTAAGAAATATACACTTAAATAATGTGAGAATAAGAGTGTATAACATTTCTGTTTTAAAAAATCAGCCAAGCCTCACAGAATAACAAAGAACTTGAAGATGTACAGTAAATATATATTTGTTACGTGGAATAATTATTCTATTATAAAAAAAATAAATAGATTTAATTAAAAATAAAATATGGTTGAATATAATAGCTTTAATGTTATAGTATATGATAAGACTATAATATTTGGAATAACCATAAAAATAGTTATTCATCAATTTAAAGAATAAATATTTCCTTGTGAATAATGAGAATGTCTATTTCAATGCTATTCATTTCATCATTTTGTATTTTTGATGATTTTTTTTATTATTATTTTTTTTTTATGGAATAACCATTCCATGTACAAACGTAACCTAAGTTTTAATGGAGTAATTAATTAATTAGCATAGTTTTGGCCCTGTTTATAGTTTTTAGTTGAGGCCTTTTTTGTTTTTTTTTTTATTAAGTGTTTTGATATGATATAAAAAGAAAAATAATTTTGAATTATTGATTAATATTATGAAATTCGCACATTTAATAGTAATTTTAAAAAATATGAAAATAGAAGAAGAATCTGGAAAAGATGTATAAAAAGTTTATACTTTTATTTTGAAAGGAAAGAAAAAAAAAATGTTGTCAAATAAAGCTTTTGCCCTCATTGTAACAAAAGATTTGAAACTAAATAATTCAGTCGCCACTAAACAAGGAAAGAAAGTCATATTTCATTTTCTAGTCCAATAGCCCAGAGAGAACACAAAAAAGAAAAAAAAAGAAAGAAAAAAAAAAAGAATGAAAAAAAGGAAGGAAAACGTAAAGTTCTTTTAGTGACCGACATTCGGGTGCTAATCCAACTCTAAAGCAAGATACTCCTTCCTTTTTCTTGCAACTTAAACCAATATGGACGGTCGTTTACTACAATTAAATTGTCTGAAACAGCTCAAGATAAGAAAATTGTAGGGTTCACCTATATTATGGAGTTGGTGGGCTCTACATTATAGTTCGGATGAGGGAACTTCATAACTTCAAAGCATTTTTAGCCGTGCTTTTAAATTAAATATATTAGTTATACTTAACTTTTATGATATACTTTTTTATTTTTAATAGATATTATATTTTAAAAATTTATCATAAATTTGTTATAGTAAATTTTCATAATTGAAAATTTACTGTAACATCTTTTATCAATTTTATTATTATTATTATTTTTTTTTTTAAGTACCTTAAAATAATAATAAAATAATTAAAATTAATATTTTAAAAAATAAAAGGTGAAATAAAAAATGTTGATGAAGTGTATAAAAAAAAATAAGTAACTAAAATAAAAATTTATTCTTTGTAAAGACTGAAGATGCTCTTGTGAAACTGCTCAAATTTCACCATCAAGTGATTTGACAATTTTGTAAGCCACATTTGTGATATGATTTGGAATATGTTGCCTGGGGGAATTACCGACGGCTAAAAGTTGACATCAAATCAGTTTAATTCTAGCATTTGACAATTCATATGTGGTTTAGTTCAATGTATACCTTTTTTTTTTTTTTTGTTCTTTATTCTCTTTATAATGTGCCACATGGCACATTATAATGTGTTACTTTTTCCAATCAGGGTCTGGCCACCCAACCCTAAAAAAAAAAAAAGCAGGGAAAATTATAATCCATATTCCATAACATGCGCTTTACTTGTTTTTTTTAACGTGTCCAATCAAGTGTAGAAGCCCATGGGCTAAGCTGCGCTAGCCCATGACAAACCAATTACAGTCACAGGCCATCAGCGGAAGCTCGAAAGGCCTAGAAAGGAAAAAAAAAAAAAAAAAAAAGAAAAAACAAAAGAAAGAAGAATATAGATCGGCAAATTACAGAGGCCATGTAGTCTCAACGCAATCAGTGGGCAGCCGTACATTGAATTACGTGCTCTTTCTTTGTAGGGCAACGTAGAAGACAAACAAACTCACGCCTTGAAGCAGAGAATTTCGGCTCTTCGAGTAAAGCATGCTCGATACCTTTCCAATTAAAAATTCGTCTTGGAACGCAAATCCCAAGGCCATTCCTTTCTTCGACCCCTTCTTTTTCACTGCTACACGTTTTCGGACGAACCAAATCATACCTCCTTCTTCTTCTTCTTCTTCTTCTTTATCTTTACAGCAGCAAAGCAGCAATGGTAGACTTGAATGGCATTGCAAATGCTGCGGCAGTGCCGCTCCAGCAATGTCAACCATTAAATAATTAAATTTAATTTATTGTTGACATGTCTTATGTTGCGTAAAATCTTCAAATATTTATGTAGAAGTATTATAAGATTCGTTTCACATTTGTGTGATTGAAAGAGTCATAGCTTCTATTTTTATGATGGCTTGATAGAACAAAGATTGGAGCCCAATTACTATCCCTTACAAAATTTGAGGTATCATTTGGACAATATTTTCTAAATGGTTTGGATCATTTAGAAATGAAGAACTAAAAATTAGGTTGGACATTTGTTATGCTTTTGGCTAGTTTAATATAAATTGAAGAGTAGCGTTATTCTTCGTACTTATTTTATATTAACTAACATTAAATATTTTAAGTTGATATTAAATGGGTGTAATATTACTTGAATATATATGAACTATGAAACATCAAAAACATGTTATCTCCTCCCCATCTCACACAAAACTTATTGGATGTACAAGTTTTCGACACTTAAAAAGAAAAAAGAAAAGGACAAAAAAGAAAAAAAAAAAAAAAAGAAAAGAAAAGGAAAGGCCATGGATGATGGCATGTTGCATGTGCCACCCAAATAGCAAAATCAATACCAATCGCATTTATACTATTTTAAATCCCAATCCATGTACAAATAATATTGGCCATGAGCTTCGTTTGACACTCAAATGGAGTAAGCGTGGCTCTAGCAATTTTTTTTGTAATTTCCTAAACCTCGATCAACCTTGAAAACCACTTTTCCCGAACACGAAGCCACACCGACAACGACAAATCCACCCTCCGACACTTCCTCAGAGCCCGTTCCTCTCTGACACACTCCCCCGGATCCGATGCACTTCCCCTAACCCCCCTCGCACGTGCCGCACGTACGAACCCCTCACCCCTCAACCCACCACCTCCACCGCCTCCCACATTCCTCACCTGAAAAATTCCATTTCACAAACCTCATACCCCCAACTGGCTCCTCTCAATGCTCTCCCCGACCCGAACCCCGCAATCCGAACCCGACTAAGGATTTCCTGCATTTCCGATCATATCCGCGAAAAGGATCCGACCCGTTTCCGGAGATTCCTCGGAGCTTCTGGAAGACGGAAATGGAGTCGATACTGGCGCGCGCGTTGGAGTACACGCTCAAGTATTGGTTGAAGTCATTCTCCAGAGATCAATTCAAGTTGCAGGGCCGAACCGTACAGCTCTCCAATTTGGGTAAGTTTCGTTATTACTGTGGTTAATTTGGTTGAATTTTGGTGGAATATGTGATTGCATTAAGGTTTAATTGTGGGATTTTGCTTCGAAATATGGGGCAGATATAAATGGCGACGCTTTGCATTCGAGCGTCGGGTTGCCGCCGGCGCTGAATGTGACGAAGGCGAAGGTCGGGAAATTGGAGATAATGGTTGGTAACTAATGGCTCTCAATCTTTTATTCATTTATTTTTTAAAATGATAATTGATGATTATTTAGTGTACTCTTTGTTTGGTTGCTAAGAATCGCTGGGAAAATGGGTGGAAAATGAGTAACATTTATTACTGTTTACTATCTTGAAGATTGCAAGAATCTCAATAGATAATAGAGGAAATTTGAAAGTCCAAATTGTCAGATTGTTTCTAATAATTCACTGAATTAAAGAATGCATAAGGTTTCAACCAGTTTTTCAGTAAATTAGACTTGATTTGGTATTGTTGTAATAATTTATTGTCTAATTTGGTTTGATTCGTGTGCTTTTTAGCTGCCGTCAGTAAGTAATGTACAATATGAGCCAATTGTTGTGCAAATTGATCGGCTTGATTTGGTTCTAGAGGAGAACTCTGATTTGGAGGCATCTAGGAGTCCGGGCAGGTATTATTAATTGCTTTCTTGCTTAAAGATTAGATTGAGTTGTGATAGTTTTTTAGTAGTGTGATGCTTGTGCTGTTAGTTAAAACTGTTGGGTTCTGCTTTCATCACTTGCAGTACCCCGACATCTGTTAGCTCTGTGAAGGGAAGTGGTTATGGATTTGCTGATAAGGTGCGCCTCTACCTTGGCTAAAGTTAAATTTGTCTATTTGATACTTAAGGTTCAATAATTCCAATGTATGTTATGGATTTTGAGGCATAAATTGTGAAACCTAAGTCCTATCCTCAGCTCACCCCAGCACTTTATCACTTGAACCAAGTGTAAGTGCTACTCAATTTGTTATATTAATCATCTTCAGCCCTGTATCAATTGTCCTACTGCACCATTTCAGCTTGCAAACTTTCATTTATCGAGTTTAAACATGAAAGATCTGAGATCCTCTGTTACAACTTCTGTCCATGTCCTTTTTCCCCCTCCTTTCCTTGTACTCTCAACTTGTATTGACTCTCACATCTTAAACGATTAGGTCAGGAGAACACAGAACTTGATTTAAGGACTCATAATCCATTATGGTGCCTGTAAAGGTTTTATTCTGGTTTCCAGCCTGACATAGCCCCCCCTTGCTTGGGCTTGTCACCTCGTACATGCACACAAATGCAAACATTGAATTTGAAAGACAATTCACCTTATATGATTATCAGATTGCAGATGGAATGACTTTAGAGATTGGCACTGTCAATGTTCTACTTGAAACTCGTGGTTGTGCTCAAGGCCAAGGAGGAGCAGCTTGGTAGGTTCTTGATGCCTTTATCTATTTGTTTGTTTAACATCTGTTTGTTTACTTATTTGTTTGTATATGTGGATCAACTTATTCTAATGTATCAGAATGCCTATGTAAACCTTTTCTCATATATGTATATGTTAAACCATCTCCAGGGCATCACCTTTGGCAGCTATAACTATACGCAATCTTTTGCTGTATACCACAAATGAAAATTGGCAGGTAATTTGCTGGTTATGCTTGTGAGATGGTTGATTGACTACTTTCTTCTGTACAACAGCTAATTTAACAACATTTTCTTAACAGGTTGTAAATCTTAAAGAAGCGCGGGACTTCTTCAGTAACAAAAAGTACATATATGTGTTCAAAGTAATGTACTGATTTTCATTAATACCTATATTGATGTATACATCATTGTGTGTATTTTGTGGGCTTTTTTACATATTTATTTTATGGGACGGGAGAGGGGTGGGGGGATTTCCTGCTCTCTCTTTTTTTTTTTTCCTAGGATAAGATGTACCATGAACAATTTGCTTCTTGTGCATGTGTTTCATTATTCTCATAAATGACAGATGTTAAAATGCTTGTCTTTTCATGAGTACCTAATGATTCTAAATTCTTTCTTTACCAGAAACTTGAATGGGAATCTTTGTCTATTGATCTCCTGCCTCATCCTGATATGTTCATGGAAGCCTGCTCTGGAGGGGGAGGGAACCAGAGAGATGATGATGGTGCCAAGCGAGTTTTCTTTGGTGGAGAGCGCTTTATAGAAGGAATATCAGGACAAGCTTATGTAATCTGTCATTTCAAGTTGATTCCTATATATCTAGATTCTTATGGGGTCCATATTACCGATTATATCCTTGATTTTTTATGTCCAGATCACGGTGCAAAGGACTGAACTGAACAGTCCACTTGGGCTTGAGGTCCAGTTACACGTTACAGAAGCTGTTTGTCCTGCATTAAGTGAACCAGGTAATGATATTTAGATTTTTCCTTTTTCAGTAATGGAATATATTGCATGGGGTTAATTTAGCATTGTGTGAGCAGGACTACGTGCTCTTCTACGCTTCTTGACGGGATTATATGTCTGTTTAAATAGAGGAGACGTCGATCCAAAGGCTCAACAGGTTTGAACTTGCCTTAGTTTTTATTCTTTCAGTAAAATGTTATCTTGCTAACCTGTCATGTACCGATCTCAATCAAGTTCTGTGTCTCTTTCTCTCTCTCATGGAATCCTGGCAGCGATCTACGGAAGCAGCAGGACGCTCTCTAGTCTCTATTGTTGTGGACCACATATTTCTCTGCATTAAAGATGCTGGTTTGTCCCCCTTCCTCTCCACAAAATGGCCATAATTTTTTTTTTGTTCTCTATATATATATAATGCAATTCATTAACCTATATATGACGATTGCTTTGATACCTTATTACTCTCTCTCCCCCTTTTAAAGGTTTTTCCATACATATAGTAGAATTTACCTCCATTTCTTTTTAAGACCTCTTTTTTTTTCTTTTTTCTTTTTTTTTGTACTGAAGGATTTTTCTTTTTCTGTTCTTGTACTTGCAGAATTCCAGCTTGAACTTTTGATGCAGTCGCTCTTATTTTCACGGGTAGTTAATGATACTAAATTATTCTTCAAATTTCTGATAACATCATCTTATTGTTCTTATCCCATATGTTTTGAGGCTAAAAACCAATCACTTTGAAGCAAACAAAGCAATTTAGTGAGCAATCCTGAGTTTGTCTTTTCAGTGCTTTATATGTTTTGCTCGCAATACCTCATATAATGCTATAGTTAAGATATTTATTGCTTGAAAAACAGAGAAAAAGTAAATTGACATCAGTTTCATTTTATGTATCTAGCTCTATATAAAACTAATATGGTTGTTTGTGTTCTTAGAATATTTTTCTTAAATATTTGTAGCTTCATCGGTTATTGGAGCCTATTTTTTTCAAAGATAATTTTGTGGCAGGACTCTGATGCTCCTTGTTAGTTTGATCAATTTCTAGTGGCAAGTTTACTATTGGCTTCGTACTTTATTTAACTATTGCATAAACTTAGCTTGCATCCTCCTGCTTTAAGCTTTGAGACCCCTTCATAAATCTTCCCATGCATATCTTTGTTTTTGTGCAGTTCTGTACTTTTAGTAGTTTAAGACCTTATCTAAGATGTGCTTTTCTCGCAGGCCAGTGTTTCTGATGGAGAAGAAGACAATAACTTGTCTAAGGTCATGATTGGTGGACTATTCTTAAGGTGAGCTTCTTTTTATTTTGCTGACTTTGTCCTACTGAATATTCGTTCTTGGTAGTTTTCTAAGAGCTTCAATGTTGCTACCATTAAGTCTGCGGAATATAGCTTTGCATTTTTGTTCTTTGCTTTTTGGAAGTTTTAGCTTTTATGCATGTGTTTTTATTTCTCTTTTTCCTCTGTTACAATACCACTCAAATTTATCAATTTGATTTTGTCACTTAGTAGTTATTACTTATAGCTTCCCCTAGAAATTACAATGTAAAAATTTCTAGAATTTATAAAATCCACAAAAGAAGGAATAAAAGTAGAGGCAACAGCTTTACACTTTTACTGGAAAGTTTGTTGATCACCTTGAAGAGCGTTTTTGGTTTACTAGATGTGGATATGATCTATTCCCTGTGACCTCTACTGTATCTTTACTCAAACCAATTATTTTATTATAATATTTGCATGACAGAGCAGAAATATGTCCTAACAGGATTTTTATGCTGTCCTTAAATGTTTGGGATGAGGCTTTTTCCTTTTCAATTTATTTATCCTTTTATGTATTGACTTGAGTTTATGTTATTATGTAACTGAATTATAACTTACATGGCTGGCTGGAATTTAGGGATACCTTTTCACGCCCTCCATGCACCTTAGTGCAACCATCGATGCAAAGTGTTTCAAGCGATCTTCTACACATTCCTGAATTTGGTATCAGTTTTATTTATTTTATATTTTTGAGAACATTAGTTTCAGCTCAATGTCTGTATATTTAACTAGGATTGAGTATATATGTGAGATAAAGTTGATTTTGTTCCTTGTCTGTTTGGCCAGCTAAGAATTTTTGCCCTCCAATATATCCTCTGGGAGAACAGCAGTGGCAATTAATTGATGGTGTTCCTTTAGTATGTCTCCATTCTCTTCAGATAAAACCCTCTCCGGTTCCACCATCTTTTGCTTCACAAACAGTTGTAGAGTGTCAACCCCTTATGGTATGCACCAAATTATTTCTATGAATGACCTCGTTTACATTAAATTTTTAAACTTCTTAGTAGTATCTTCCTATTCTTGACTCAGGTTCATCTTCAGGAAGAATCCTGTTTGAGGATATCTTCCTTTCTAGCTGATGGAGTTGTTGTCAATCCTGGTGCTGTTTTACCAGATTTTTCTGTAAAATCCTTCATTTTCACTCTGAAGGAATTAGATCTTACTGTTCCTTTGGACCTGGGAAAATTGAATAATCCTGTTAGTAACAGGGACAGTTACATCCAGAGCTCATTTTCTGGAGCAAGGCTTCATATTGAGAGCTTATTCTTTTCAGAATCACCTTCACTAAAACTAAGGCTATTGAACCTGGAGAAGGATGCTGCTTGCTTCTGTCTCTGGGAAGGTCAACCTGTTGATGCTAGCCAGAAGAAATGGACCACTAAAGCATCACTCCTTAGTTTGTCTTTAGAAACATGTACTGGCTTAAGTGGACTTCAAAATTCTCTTGACTGGAGTTCAGGCTTGTGGAGATGTGTTGAGCTGAAAGACACATGCATTGAAGTAGTTATGGCAACTGCTGATGGGAGCCCATTAGCAGATGTTCCTCCTCCAGGGGGTCTTGTCAGGGTAGGGGTTTCTTGTCAACAATATCTGTCCAACACTTCAGTGGAACAGCTATTTTTTATACTGGATCTCTATGCATTCTTTGGCAGAGTGAGTGACAAGATAGCCCTTGTTGGAAAAAATAATAGACCTAAGAGAGGCAGGAATAAATCTTTTGATGGAAGGCTGATGGATAAGGTTCCTGGTGATACTGCAGTAAGTTTAGCAGTGAAGGATCTTCAGCTTAGATTTCTGGAGTCTTCTGCAATAAATGTTCAGGGAATGCCTCTGGTCCAGTTTCTCGGGGATAATCTATTTATCAAAGTTACTCACAGAACACTTGGTGGTGCCATTGCTGTTTCATCAACTTTACGTTGGGAGAGTGTTCAGGTGGACTGTGTAGACACCGAGGGAAAGTTGGCGCATCAAAATGGCACATTGTTAACTTATGTTGAAGATGGTCCTTTGATTAGTGGGAATGGATACCCTCAATTAAGAGCTGTCTTTTGGGTACAGAACAAAATGGACCATTATTCAAGAGGCAATGCTTTTGCAGTTCCATTTCTCGACATAAGCGTGGTACACGTGATTCCGTTAGATGAACAAGATATTGAATGCCATAGTTTGAATGTGTCAGCTTGTATTTCTGGTGTTCGCCTTGGTGGAGGAATGAACTATGCTGAAGCCTTGCTGCATCGGTTTGGAATACTTGGGCCTGATGGTGGTCCTGGGAAGGGGCTATCCAAAGGGTTAGAAAACCTAAGAGCAGGGCCATTTTCAAAACTTTTTAAAACATCATCTCTCATTGTTGATGATCCAGAAGAGGGTATGTAACATATTATATCGGGTAACATTGTTTAACTGGTTGAATCCGCACACATGCACACTGATTTGCTCATCTGTCCCTTATTTTCTACTTTACCTACATTGCTCGAAACTTTCCTTTTTAACCAGATGGAAATTCAGGAGAGGCAAAAGAAATTAGCTTGTTGCAGCTGGGAAAGCCAGATGATGTGGATCTCACCATAGAATTGAAGGACTGGTTATTTGCTCTGGAAGGACCACAGGAGATGGCAGAAAGGTGGTGGTTTCACAATCATGAAGGTGTTGGTAGAGAAGAGAGGTGTTGGCATACAACTTTCCAGAGTCTGCGGGTGAAAGCAAAAAGTAGTCCAAAGCATGAACTTAATGGCAAAGGAAGGTCACAAGAAATGCAGAAATATCCTGTGGAATTGGTCACGGTGAGAATGTGCATTTTTCTCCTCCTTTAATTTAGCTTTTAAATTTTGTTCAAAGGCTTTAATTGTTCCATTAGTTTTAGAAGCTGGTGAGCACTGCTAATGAAACAAGGAAAATAATACACTGTTTTGACGGTGAATTTGTCCAACATGAATAAGAATTATTGCTTTGGTATCTTGAGTTATTCATAGGTTCTTTGCTTTGCCTATTTTAGAGTTGGGTCACCGTCGGTGTGTGGTTATGGGAGCACTAGATAACTTTTGTCTTGTCCCAACCACTCATTCAATTTAGAGTACTTAGTAGATTATCTATATTGAGGCACATCTTATTTAACTAAAAACCATTAGTCTGTATTTTTTTTTTCTGTCAGACTAGCTTTGTGTTTCTTGCAGGTTGCCAAAGTGGGAATGGTTAAATTTGGCTCGTGTAGAATAAAATAAGCAAAAAACTGAACCTGATTTGGAAGCCTTGTTTGTGTAGTGAGATGAATATATTCAGCATGCCTATTGTTCGCCCGGGCTATGTTGGTTACTTTGCTGATGACTAGATGTAGTTTACTTTTGTTCTAAATATAACCCTACCCAAACATATGTGCAACCCTTATCCTTTAATCGAATTTTATTTTGTGAACTATCTTCAAATTTCTCTGCCTTTCTTTAGTTTTAGAAATATACCATTCATGATCTCACATTTTGAGATGCTTGCAGGTTGGTGTTGAAGGCTTACAGACTTTAAAGCCTCAGGGCCTAAAGGGCATCCATCCATCTGTCTTACCTGCAAATGGTATTAAAGAAACTGCTGAGACATTTGGAGGGATAAATCTTGATCTTCGCCTGGTGATAGCTGAGGACTCCGTTGATGATGAACTAGCGAAGTGGGAGGTGGAAAACTTGAAATTCTCTGTTAAGCAACCGGTAATAAATTCTAAACTTTACAAGCATATCTGTGCTGCCTCTTGTTTTAGGAAGGTGTTGTATTATGGTAATTTTTACCCTGCAGATTGAGGCAGTTGTTACCAAGGATGAGGTGCAACACCTTGCTTTTTTGTGCAAGTCTGAAGTGGACTCCATGGGTCGAATAACTGCTGGAATTTTGCGGTTACTGAAGCTGGAAGGTTCTATTGGCCAGGCAGCAATGGATCAACTAAGTAACCTTGGTATGTTATACATATTGTTAAGACTCTATTTATTGCAATAAACTAGAATAAATTCTTATTATCCTCCAAGTCTTAATCTGAAATTCTAGACGTTGACTATGGGCATATAACACCGTGAGGGCTCATGGTTTTGTTGTAATCAAACTGCAAATTGGTACAAGATAGAGGTTATTAGAATCAGGATTCTATATTTTGATCAACGAGAGTTGTTAGAATCAACTAGAGAAGTAAAGAAATTGAATATTTGGAGCCTATATAAGTATGACTAGTACACTAAGAGAATGCAATTTGACTTGAAGAAAAAGGCATCCAGTACCAAAACATCAAATTCGGTCTGTAAGGTTGTTTAAACTCGAATTAAGGACTGTAATGTGTTAACCTTTGGATTTTACAATAGTTATAGAAGTTTGATAAAATGTCTAAAAGGAGAAGGATATAAAAAGAATTGATTAAAGTACTTGAAGAAAAAGTGTGTGTGTGGTCACTTGAGTGAATTTATATGATTCAGCAGAATCAGTTAGTAATAGATGCAGCTCAATGTAACCCCTTCTTCTTTAACTTTTTTCATTGGATGACTGCCTATGTTTCTATATTTCTAGTTTCCACGACTTTTTTGATCTTTTTTTCTTTTTCTGATCAAGTGTGTCTCTTGTTTAAACAACCTGTGTACTTGGGTGCACCCATGATTTTTAATGAAATTTGATTACTTTTCTATAAATAATAATAATAAAAAAAGTTTAAAATGTTGAATCATAGTGATGCATTCATATCATACATATATAGTTGACTTCTGCACACTCCCAACCCCCAGTGGTGGGCCTCCTTTTTCTCTTCTTACTGTGCATGACAGTCCAACCCATTGAAACTCCTTGACCTATGTGTTTCGATTGAACTGGATTGTACTCAAGTCCTTTATTGAAATATTGACCTATGCTTTCTTTTGGCCATAATGCTTTACTACTTGTATGTTCCTTGTCGGACCGATGAACTATATCGTTGTAGTTTGCGTGTTCCATCTTCCTTGACGAGGGTCAGAATTTGATAGATTAATGAATTGCAGGAAGTGATGGCATTGACAAGATATTCTCCCCAAAGCTCAGCAGGGGCAGTAGTGCTGGCAGTATTGGGCTCTCTCCATTACCAAATCTGATCAATGAAAGCCCGCGTACAAGTACAACTCTGGAAGCGACAGTGGCTTCGCTAGAGGATGCAGTCTCAGATTCACAGGCCAAGTGTGCTGATCTTATTACTGACGTAGGTTGTTCAGAATCTTCCATACAGCATCTTGAGACTATTAAACAACTGAGTCAGAGGCTTGAAAGTATGCAAAGTTTAGTGATGAGGCTACGGACTCAAATTTAATTTGACCATTTTAGGCTCTTATATTCTGGGATAAAAGATATCCCAATCATATAGTTCCCCATTCTTTTTTGTATATAACATATATAGAAATGTATGTTGAGTGTATGTACTAGTGAGGCAGAAAAGAAAGCTGCTCTTCTGTGTAATGAGAAATTTTGTACCCAAGGATGACTTCCATATTTTATCAATTTAGATTTTGAAGAATATGCTGTTCGTACTATATATGCGGTTTGAGGAGCATAAAAATGCAAAGAACTTGTCGGTGTTTGAACGGCACAAAAGTGTTTCTTGTATGGTTTCCTCGTTGAAAATGGCAATAAATTTGTTTGCTTTTTTACTTTTATTCTTACAAAACAAGTATTACAAAATAAATTGTGTTTTCAAAATGATAGTAGTGTTTTTTTAACCGGTGGTGTTATCAAGAAGCTTTGGTCTTGACAAAAGCATGTAAAATAATAACGTGAGGTCGATGAAGCTTTTCAATAACAAAAGGCTCCCTTCTCCAGTTCTCCTCCCTCCATCCAATAAATCCAAGCTTTTAGACGAGGTGTCGTGGTCCTGGAGGATAAATTGTTTCGGAAAATGCTTGAGATCTTGATTCTTTTTTTAATCACTGAAAATTTTCTTACAGCAAATAATCGAAAAATAACAGAAGTTCTTAAACAACGAAATGTATTTAAATAAAGTTCTGACTTTGGTTAGTTCATATTTTAATTTGATGCTTCATGATAATAGATTATTATATACCTGCAGTCTGGTGGATGTTGTATCAGTCTATACAGGAGCTGGTTCCTATGCATCAGACATCATAGCTAGAGAATTTTTGTTTATATACTTGTTTTCCTATGCGAGCCGTCTATTTCTTTGTGAGCCACTTATGTACTGCAGGGTATATACATGTTAAAGTCATTCCAGAGTCTGATGGAATGACGAGACTTGAACGGTTGAGGCATCTGAGGAGATGTGTGAAATTGAGTTTTCATGGAGTATGAAAGATATCCAAGGTATAAAAACTGGAAATTATCTACTTATGATAAGTTGATAGATCTCATTTGGGCGGGATGATGATCAGGTTTAGGAGAAAGCCTGAAAGTGTAGGTTTGAGACACGTAGTAGATGGAATGGTCTTGTTTTTTGTATTAGTGTATGGTGAATGTGGAGACTACTGTGGTATCATATGCCATATGGTTGTGGTTTTGTTGTTGTGTAATATGTGTTATTTAGAGTTTGATGTTTGTCCCCAATTGTGTTGGTTTATTGCCGTGAGTTTATGTATGTTGAGATTATGCATTATTATGTTTTTTGTCTTGCTGGGTTGTGCCGAATGTTATTCAATTCAGTTTGAAAATTATCCAATAGATTTAAAAATTAAAAAAAAATAAATAAATAACTGCAAAATTAAAATAAAATATGCGTAGAAACGTCAAACAGTTTTTTTTTTAAAAAAATTTTCTTTGTACATAGGAACTATTTTGAAAACAATTGTCCACATACCTAATACGCCTAAGGTACTGTTCTATGTTTTCAAAAACTGTTTGCCCAATGCTTTTTTAATGAAAAATTCAAAAAACAACATAAAATAATTTTCTATTTTTGTTATCGAAAACACTTCTCCAAAACAAAAAAGGGAAAGACATTTTGCCAAACTATCCCACACCATTTTTGCATTTTTTTTTCTTTCTAATTGGATTGCAAGGCAAAAAGGAAATCCATTTTCTTTTGGGTCGTAAATGTGAGCTCAATTCGGATATAAAAGCGGCCCGGCCCTGGAGAATGGCTAAGAAGTCCGGCCTGGCACAACATAAACTAACAAATAAAAAAAAAAAGCATAACCTTTAATTTTCATGGGGGCGACGACTCATAATAGAACATGAGGGTGGATTTAACGGAAAAATGTTAATGGATGGAAAATTTAAACAAAATTGAAAGTTTGATACATTAAAGTGAGAGATTTAGAACTTTGGAAAAATATTACAAAAGGGGTGACAATTCATGGGGTAAATGAAGTTATGCCTAGTTTTTTTTTTTTTTTTTTAATATACATATTTTTATTTAATGAATCGTATTTTTGTCATTAGGGGGACAATGACATCTTTTGATAGTTTAGGAGGGACATTGCCAAAATTAGTAGTTTAAAGGGAACATTAACACAATTGTTAGTTTAAGGGGGACATTGACAATAGGGTAATAGTTTAAAGAGAGTATGTATACTTTTTTCAATAATAGTTAAAAAAAAAAAAAAAATAGAAAGAGAATAGAGAATATAATAGAGAGTATTGAAAAGGAAGTACCTAGAGTAGAGAATGTTGCTTTTTGAATAGCTAAAATGAAGAAGCTTGCTTAAAATTAGTTTTCCCTCAAATCTTGAAAACTCTTAAAATGTTCTTCTTAACTAACAAATAAAAAAAAGCATAACCTTTAATTTCATGGGGGCCGACGACTCATAATAGAACATGAGGGTGGATTAACGGAAAATGTTAATGGATGGAAAAATTAAACAAAATTGAAAGTTTGATACTTAAAGTGAGAGATTTTAGAACTTTGGAAAATATTACAAAAGGGGTGACAATTCATGGGGTAAATGAAGTTATGCCTAGTTTTTTTTTTTTTTTTTAATATACATATTTTTTAATTTAATGAATCGATTATTTTTGTCATTAGGGGGACAATGACATCTTTTGATAGTTTAGGAGGGACATTGCCAAAATTAGTAGTTTAAAGGGAACATTAACACAATTGTTAGTTTAAGGGGGACATTGACAATAGGTAATAGTTTAAAGAGAGTATGTATACTTTTTTCAATAATAGTTAAAAAAAAAAAAAAAATAGAAAGAGAATAGAGAATATAATAGAGAGTATTGAAAAGGAAGTACCTAGAGTAGAGGAATGTTGCTTTTTTGAATAGCTAAAATGAAGAAGCTTGCTTAAAATTAGTTTTCCCTCAAATCTTGAAAACTCTTAAAATGTGCTCTCATATATTCAAGGGATGCATGATAGTTTTATAGACTAGGCTAAAAACAATTTATGTCCTAAGAATAATGTAATACAAGAATGACACATTACGGAATAAGTTTGGTGTTATCCTCACATAAGTTGCAATTGGCCAAGTCGCCTATTAATGAATTAATATTAGATCTTTTTTTTGGGTGTTGAGCACTAAAAATAATATAATACACAAAAATAAGGACACGTTTGGTAGGCAGAATGATTATTCTAAGGAATAACTTTTATTAAAAATTGAAGAAGTAAAATAAATTAACCTTGAAATAGCCATTCCAATAGCAATGATGAAATTATTATTCCATCAATTGAAGGAATATCTATTCCTTTCAAATTTAAAAGAAATAGTTATTCTCTCAATTGAATGAATAGTCATTCCTTCATGGCCATTAGAAAAGCTATTATAAGGCTAATTCACTTCATTCCTTCCGGTCTTAATAAAAGCTATTCCAAGAAATAGTCATTTTGCTTTTCAAACATAACTTAAAAGTTTCCTCTCGTAAGTTGCAATAGGCCAAGTTGCCTATTATTGAATCGATAATGTATCTCTTTCGGTTGCTGAATGATAAAAACAATTTTGTATACACAAGAATGACAGATTTAAGCGTTATCCTCACAGAAGTTGCAGAAGGCCAAATCGACCACTCTTCAATTGATAAGGGATCTATTTTTTGGTGCTGGATAGTAAAAACAAGAGAAATCCCAAGTCCACACTCTCAAGCGTAAAAATCACCATTAAATCCAAAATTCAATAATAATTTTTACTGTTATACCAGGAAGTATGCACTTAAGAGTGCATGTAACATTTCTCTAAAAACAATGCAATACATCATAATGACAGATTTCTAGGTAAGTTTACCTGTATCCTCACGTAAGTTGCCCTTCAATTAGTGACAGCACAATATTTCACATATGGATCAATTTATTTTTTAACAAAGTGACAACTTGGCTGAAGTAAAGGTCACCAGTCTCAATTTCTTTAATCAATGGGAGTTTAGACTCTAAACCCCACAAATTAGGTTAGATTACTAACCCTAACCCAGCCCAAATTGGGCACCAAAATGTGCATATTCTAACATTGCCTATAAACCCACTTAGATAGGCTCAAGAAGTTGCCACTGCATCCCAGCGCCAAATTGTCCCATCTTCACAGCAGCTGAGAATGATGCTGCGACATACAGAGAGGAAATTGCATGTTTCAACATTTGGTACATTTCTTTTTTTTTGATAAGTAAGAAAACATTTGGTACATATCTACGATCATAAATAACAATATATAGAGGCTGTAACTAATGCATCAAGGGTTCACCTTCCATCAAAGGACACGGCAGTTTGTCTAATTGGAGACTTTGATTGAGCATGAGACAGCCTGAAAGAGGTGAAAGAGTAAGAAAACCTCGTTCATATAGCACAGAAATTGTAACTTCTTTAAACATAAACTCCAACCAAAAAAAGCAAAACCAACGAACTTTGCAATAAGAACAGGGGGGCTGGATTGCAGTTCCCAAACAAAGATCTTTCCTTCCCTATTCCCTGGTATTAAAGACAATGTAGGATGAGATCACCACGAGTAGCGATGCAAAAGCTTGAAGATACAGTGGTCGTGTGAATATCAGCAATATTGTGATAGATCAAGAGTATTTATGCAATGTTGTTTTTTTATTGATAATAAATTCCATGTGCTTCTGTTTGTGTGTTTATATAAATATCCAAAAAAAAAAAGGAACATAAAATGAAGGTCTAGCATTATAATAAAAATCACTTAGCCTTTTACCTATAGCAGCTGCATTATAATGAAAATCACATGAAAACTTGATGAACCAAATATCGCACTCTGGAACAGGGTATTTCTGAAGGATGTCAACTGAACCCTAAAAAGAAAATAGCAGCAAAAAGCTGAACTAGGATTTCACATAGTCCATTAAAATCAACAAAAATATCCATGAACTATAAACTGATATAGATTAGAGACAAACAACTCAGAAGTGCAGTAGTTATAAGGAATTCTAACCTCCCCAGGAGACTGGTCCTTCATTTTAGGTTCCCATAAAACAATTTCGTTGTCAACACTCTGGAAACGAAATAATAACATTAATATGAGCATAGATGATATCTACAAGGCATCTAGAAGCAACTCCAGGTTATGATAATTCCTATTATTTTCTACAGGTACATTTCCCAGGCAAATTTCCAGTTCAAGCCAACTGTCAGCAGATTAAAATTTGACATGCTACTTTTTCTAGACTTGTCTGCTATTTAAATACGTGTATTAGGCCTTGCTAAGTCATTCTAATAGCTGTCAAAACATAATATTTCTTGAAGATGTTCCAAGCACATTTTAAGATACTAGAGGTCAATATTAACACAAACAAAACACAATTCATAAAGCTTGAGGAGATGGTGTTTCAAGAAGTTATTTGAAGCAGCTGACCTTGCTGATTTTAGTTAGTCAATTAGAAAAGGCAACAAATATTTCAAATCTCATAATGTTTCATCCCATAGAGTATGGTTTTTCCCCAGTGCAAATCAACTTTGATTTAGATTAGCAAACATACAAACAGTGGATCAAGCAATAATTCACCTTTGAGAGGATGAAATCACCAAGCCACCTATTACAATCAACGTAGTTTGAATGAACTGAAGCTATGAACACCTGAAAAGAGTAAGGTGAACTAAGATACAACAGGCAGAAATACTCTAACTTTAACAGAGAAGGTAGGCTGATACTCACAGGAAACTGAACATATTTTGTAGGGAACTTAGAGGGGAGATCTGTCCATGTGAATGATTTCTCTACGTATGTCCAGAACTCTGAAGCAGGGTTAATAACAAGAAAAATTTAAAAGTTACAAAGCTTTTAACTAGCTAAAATTAAAAACAACTAGCCGACCTGCCTGATTATTGAATCAAGCAGGCCAACTCTCAGATGAGAACCTAACCATACCATGAAAAAAATTCCAATTATTCAAGTAAGAATGATTGACCAGATCGAGTAATTCGAAGAAAGTGAAATATGATTTAACTTATTTTTCAATAAATTCTTGATGAATAAATGAAATCAATCGACAACCAAAGCAGAACTCTGTTCAAATGAGAGCATGTTCTATGCTGATTGTCTTCTCAACAAGCTTGTCCAACAATTTTGCACTTTTTTCACTTAACACATTTTTGGAAATAACCTACACTTTTTAGCATTTTAATCCCATGGAATGGATGTGGCATTTCAAAGGATGTGATCATTGTCACCCGTTACCTCCCAGAGTAGCATTAATGGCTTGCCAAAAGATAATATGCATTATATAGATGATGACACTCAATATGATAGGTATTAAGATTATTTGTGCCTAAGGGGTTGGCTCAAGTGGTAAGAGCTTTGGTCTTGATGGCATATCCATTAGGTCTAAGGTTCGAATCCTCTTGGATGCAAACATATATATATTAAAAAAAAAATTATTTGTGATCTTTGTCTACATGTTTTAGTGCTTTTTATTTTGAGATACGTATGGTTTTTTTTTAATTTCATCCCATCCATTTATCTAGAAGTGTAAAACTGTTCACTCAACAAAAACTATCCATTTGGGCCATCCAATGTTCCAATGTTGTTCAATAAATGTTTTCTTTTCTAAAACAAAAGTTACAAGAAAAACAACAATGATGTCCTACCTTTCATTGACCAGATCTTTACCGTGTTGTCCATGCCACAGCTTGCAATGCGATATATGTCTGAAGGATGGAAATCCTGCAGTAACCAGCATAATGTAGGCATAATCATTTAAAATCCTTATCTTGCATCATAAGCTATAGGGATATTATAAACGACAGCCTGGGCTGATGCAACAGTGCATCAGCCCAGGCACATGAACAGTGATTTCACTGTTCATGGGCCCCGCAAACAGTTTTTTTTTTTTTTTTCTCCTCCTCTGATTTAGCCCAGGCTGATCGCACTGTAGCATCAGCCTGGGCTGATGCCAATCGTTACTCTAAGCTATAAATCGAGTTGTAGAATAAAGAACTCAAAGGTTTTCTCCCTTTATGACATTAGAAGAAGGGGGTTGGCACAGAACTCTTTTTGTTCTTCTCTTACCACACTCAAGACTTCATTACGATGACCCCCAGCTCCAGCAAATATCAAAATGCATATTCCGGTATGAACATTCCACAGTCGAACTGATTCATCCTGGTCACTCTTGAATATTAGTGAGACATAATAAAACAAAAAGTACGAAGAAAAAGAATGTTATGATAATTACTTTGCTTGCTGACACCACAAGTGATGGTTTTAGGGGCTGAGTCCTGATTTCATTTACTGAATCCCCATGGCCAACAAAACTCTGCACAACATGAGCATGTCACAGGGCAAAAGAAGACATATTTATAAGCACTATATTTTCAGCATCATGCATTTATACTATGTAGTATTAAGTATTTTAAGAGTTTTTGACTTATTTAGAACTAGCAATATATCATAGAACTGATAAAAGTTTACACACATAGAACTGATAGAAGAGGGAAGATAGAACTGATAGACGCAGAAGTTTACACCCTAGATGGGTGGTGACACATAAGAAAAGCCAATTTGGGTTCATCTCTTGCCAATAGACTATAACAACTACTATTATTTTTTTAAAACTCCAGTCCTACATTGATAAGATGAAAACACCATATAGAGTGAGTAGATTATAAAGGCATTAATTGGTACTAAGTTCCACATTGGTTCATTTCTACATGAAATTGTGCTTTATAAGTAATTGTAGGGAGCTTCAAATTGACTAGTATTTGGAGTCATAATGTAGATGTGGCTAATGCTTTCCTTAGGTCGTTATAGTTTTTACCATTACTTTTGTACTACAACGACCCAAAAAATAAGAGCCCAAACTTAGGAGATAAAAAACCTTGTGTATTTTCTCGCTGCCAGCATCAATGACACGGATTAAACCATTGATTCCTCCAGCCACTATGAAAGGAGTTCCGTCAGTGTTGCATGCCCAGCTCACAGTGTAGAAAGACTCATCCTTCTGATCTACGAAACACATTGAATTTGCAAATGTTTTTCACAAAAAAGCTATAGGTTTTACATATGAACTATAGCTCATTAGAAGAATCAATAAATGGCAGCTGTGTTCACATACATCTTCATCGATATAAGACTGCAAGACAGCTATGACACCCCCTTCAAGACATTGGTAGACAGTCACCTGTTTAGACATCAAGAAATACAATTCCAATGGAAGAAATGAGTATGATACTTTCGTTTGTTCCACCAAAAAAATAAGACCTTTGAGAATGTAAAGGATCTATCGACGCTATTCAGGAATTCACTTTTAATTGTAATGTAAGTATGTGAATCTATAGTTCTTATCAGCATTGAATTATGCACCACCAGACCATTGATTGACTCAATTTTAACGTATAGAACTAAAGAAAAAAGTACTTGACACCTTGCAAGTGCTACAAGCATTAAATTTACAATAGCGCAGGATTACTAAAACTGTCTCCTAATATTTGCTTTCTAAAAACACAACCCAAATGATCAAGAGCGTGAGATTTATAAGTTCTCATAAATTCCAAGGCATATTAACTACAATCAATGAGTTGCACATATACTGCTATAAAGTAAGAAAAAGTAGCATGAAGATGAATAATACTCACAGACACATATAGTCCTTAATCATCCGTTATATTTAACTATGCTGGTGATACCAACAAGAAAATAGCAAAATATACTAACAACAAATCATAATTACAAACTCATTGACTAAAACCCCAATACTCCAATCAATGCTCACGATGTCATTGAACTCACCCCAAGCACAAGCAGCTTTCTTGAGCTCAACTAACCAAGCCTGTCTCTTAATTTTCTCTCAAACTCAGACCAAATTGGGCTTAATCACAAGCCAAGCTCTCCTAAAGCAGATATGTTACTTTCTACATTTCACATTACTAAAATAAAACAATGCACACACCAATCGTTCATTAAGCCTAATCATCAATGCTCAAGCTCCAAGGCACTGACTAACAAAGCTCTAATTTTGCACCTCGTACCATTCAGCAATATATAGCTTTATATATAGATATATATACTTTTTTTTTCATTCCTTATCAAAGCTCTGACATTTGTATGATATGAAGCACAAAAACTTGCACACTGATCTTCAATCAATTTTTTTTTTTTCACAAAAACAACTAAAAACTAAAGAAATCTCTTTGCGCGAGAAATTGAACATTTCCCGTGAAATTTTCCTGGAAAACCTATTTTCCTAGAGGAAATCAACATAAAAAGAAAATTTGATTAATCTAATCAACGAAATTGTGAACCCTGTGTTTGTTAGTAAAAGTCTTATCGCTATTCTATTTTCCAGTAATTTTTTTGCATTTTCTCGGGAAGCGAACGGAGCAAAAGTAACGGACCCGATTGCCGCCGACGGTGGCGAAGACGTTGAAGTAGCGGGAATCGATGAAGTTGAAAACGACGGCGTAGAGGGGACGCTTGCCTTCTTGGAGTCGGTTGGTGACTCTGTAATCTCGCTTCTTCGACAGCGTCAGCGAACCCACCACTGGCTCGCTCCCAAGTACAAACTTTGCCATCTGCGCGCACCACCCACTCGGTTGCGCTACTAACTTTGGTATTTTGTGGAACGATACGGAGACCAGAGGATCTGGTGAGTACTGATGAGATTAAATTCGATTAAACGTCCTTTGTGATTTTTACAAAAGTAACGATTTTTAAATATGTGAATCGAAAATGTAATTTTTAAAAATGTAGTTATTTATCGGGTAAAATTAAAGTTTAGCTTTTAAATTATGTGATTTAAAAAAAAAAAAATTTTGGCTTACGATTTGAAAATGCAAAAAAATCATAATTTTTTAAAAAATTTAATTTCAAACAATTCCTTAAAAAAATGTTAAAAAAATCTTTAAAATCACATTTTTTATGTATGAAATCACACTCACAAATACAATCTAAACCCCACCCTTTTTTTAATTTGTAAGAGGTTTGGAAAATTAAAAATATAATTAAACTAAAGGGAGGAAATCTTTTTTTCAATATGGTAGAGCATAGGAGTGTACAAGCGGGGCGGTTATTAACCGCTTATAACCGGATAACCGGATAACCGGACAAACCAAAAACCGAAAATCGGGAAAAACCGCAACCGGAGTAACCGGATAACCGTTAGGCCGGTTGCGGTTGCGGTTATTAATTTAAAAAAAAAACCGGTTATTAACCGGGTAACCGAATAACCGGTTTTATATATATAATTATTTAATTTTTTTTTATATATATATATATATTAATTTTAGACAATATATATATATATTTTTTTCTTTTTTTTTTTTTTCTTTTTTTCTATTCTTTTCTCCCTCTAGCTCCCTGCTGCAGGGAGCTTAGGAAGAAAAAAAAAAAAAAAAAAAAAAAAAAAAAAAAAAAAAAAGAGAAAAGAAACGAAAGAAATATATATATGAAATTGTCTAGTTGTTCTATATAAATATGAACAAACTTTTTTTTATTTTTCTTTTCAAAATAAATTTTTAATGAGAAGTGATTAAAAATAATTTTTTTGTAATCCATAACATTAAAACCGGTATTGAAACCGGTTATTAGCAACCGTAACCGGGGTCCAGTTGCGGTTGCGGTTTTTAAAAAACAAATAACCCGGTACCCTGGTTGCGGTTGCGGTTATTGCCCAATAACCGCAACCGCAACGGTTGTACACCCCTAGTAGAGCTAGAGCACATATAAAGTATAAACCCATTTTATGTCCGTTTTGGACTTCTCAACTAGGGACGGAGAGAGGAAACACATTTTTATGTCCATTAAGGTCCTAGTTCACGTTAGAGCCGACAATTGTTTTATATAAGTTACGAATTTAACATGGGTTAGAGTCGAGACGTTTACCTATGTATCCAATTTTTTGTATGAATAAGTGAATAGTGAGTTTTTATTTTTGTTTTTATTTGAATAGTAATAAAAAGTTATTGATATGATATAAAAAGTGAAAAAAGTTGTTAAAAAGTTATTAATGTAATATTAAAAATTGAGTTGATTTTTAGGAAGAAAAAAGAAAGGGAAAGATAAGTATTTAACAAACATAGCCATAGTCTTATACACAATTGAACCTAACATGTGACATAATGGCAAATAATTTTTTACATGACTCACGAACTCGACATTAACCTAATACAAAATTAAGGAGTTAGAGTAAAAAGGTTTAATCCGTTTAATTAAATAAGTAAGATTATGGTTAACTTATATAATTTTATACTCATACTTCAATATGAACCTAACTCAAAATGCAAATACAAATTATCACCATAACCCCAACACCCATAAAAAGAATTTTTTTTAAAATAACTTTTAGCCTATTTGTTAAAAAAAAAAAAAACAAATGATACTAATGTTCTCTATCATATTTTTATCCAACAATATTCACGTGAGAGTTTCAATTGAAAAAAATTATTAATCTCTAAATTTAAAAATTATGGAATAATCAATATTACGAGACTAATCCTTTAAATAGAATACTCATTTGGTATATAAAAGGTAACCTAATACTTCGTAAAGTTTTTCCAAATTTCCCATATATATATATATATATAAAAGGTATTTTGCAAATATTTGTTCTGTTTAATCTCTTTATCTATTTGCGGGGCCAAATAGGCGGCCTTATCTTCTTTCTTCGCTTCTTTCTTCGCTGATTGGTTCCATTTCCACATTGGCATGGCTTCCACACTCGTTCAGTTCCTTCTTCATCCAAACCCTCTTCATCTAAACCCATCACAGTCACTCATTCATAGCCCACACAGAAAGCACTCCTCCATCAAATGCAGCACTTCTAACTCCACCCCTCAGCCTGACCTCCCAAACCCAACTCCAGATTACGATCATACCCTCAACAAACCAGAGAGTTTTCCCATCGAAAAGCGAAGAAAATCGGAGATAATCCGTGACCGTAAGTCAACAACTGGCCTAGTAAAGCCCGAGCCACGCAACTTTGAGATCGGTTGGAAGAGAACCAAAGAGATAAATTTGGAGAAGCCAAAAGGGTATGTGATAGCTGACTTTCTAGAGAAGTTGGAGGGTCTAATGGGGAAGGAATTTGGGTCGACGGAGCTTCTGGCGAAAGCCGGAGAAATAGTGGCGGAGAGAGCGAGAGAGGAAGCGGAAGTGTTGAGAGATGAAGGGAAAGTGGAGGACAGGATGATCACTGAGTTGTTTAGGGTGTTGAGACTGATGGAGATGGATTTGGCGATGGTTAAGGCTGCAGTGAAGGAGGAGACGTTGGGTGAGAGGCTTGAACAGGCCAAGGCACGGTGCAGGCAAGCTATACTCGTAGCTCTCTCGTTTTGATGAAGGTTGATATATGGCTATGTGATGAGGATTTCAATAATTGGCTATATTTCTTTTTTGAGCAATGATATATATACTACATTTTTATTCCGCATTCATCTTACAATGCCGATGATGTTGTAGTGCGAACTAACCTTTAAATTTTTTATTTTCTAACAATGACTAATTTTCTAGTATTACTCATCTTTTTTATTATATATATTTGATATATCTTCTAAGAGTAATACTAGAAACTTTTTTTTTTCTCATAACTATTTTATAATAATGATGTGACAATTTTAACTAACCGTTAGATCAATCATTATTAAAAAATAAAAACCTAAAGATTGGCTAAGACTTAGCATTGTGAGATAATTACTCTTCTTTTTTATTATATATATATATTTTTAAGAGTAATGCTAAAAATCACATTTTTCTTTTACAAGTACCCTATAATGCTAATGTGACAGTTCCAAGTAACTTTTGGATCAGTCTTTTTTTTTAAAAAAAAACAAAATCCAAAGATTGGTTAGGACGGAGCATTGTGAGATAATTACTCTTCTTTTTTATTATATATATCTTTTAAGAGTAATGTTAGAAACCACATTTTTCTCCCACAAATATCCTATAATGTTGACGTGGCAGTCTCAACTAATCCTTGGATCAGTTATTGTTAAAAACAAAAAAAAAAATTCAAAGATTAGCTAAGACTGTTGCATCAATATTTTGAGATAATTATGTGATAAAAATATAGTATGTCATTACTCATCTTATAATCAAAAGAGTGCTAGATAAATAATTATTCTTTCAATTTAAGGAATAATTATTCTCTCATGACTATGAAAATGATTATTCCAAGCATTAAAATGTATATATACTTTAATGTCAATGCTATTTTATTCTACTTCTTCTATTCTTAATAAAAAATTATTTCAAAAATAGTCATTTAGCGTACAAAACGTATCTACATGTTTTTATTGTTTGTTGGGTTAAAAGAAACAAAGCAGTGATGTCAAACACTTGAAAATTTACTTCGGCGGGAGGAAAAAAAGGGCTAACCAAATTGATATCGCTCTACCTATTTGAAACGTGGTAGTTATCAAGGGAAAAAAAAAAAACCAATGGCGAAAATCAAAAGATAATATATGTCAAAGTCGCAGCGAATTTTGTAAATTAAAGACTATAGAAACTCACAAAGACAAGGTGACATGTGAAAGAGGCTCAGTTTCTCATAAATATGAATTGGATATAGATGTAACTTCCGAACATAAGGCCCTTGGTGACAGATATCTCTCAAGTAAACAAAATTGCACGTCAGTATAAGAAATTTCATTGCTTCAGTTTTGAGTCTCGCTTCATCTCTTCTCTTTTTGCTTCTTTTTCTTCATAGAATTCTCAGAATTGGACACAATATAACTTCTATCACAAGCTTTGATGACACAACGAACATGGGGATCGTCTTTTGGAAATTTATTGAGCATTATCTTCGCAGACTTATTGTCTCCTGAAGCTAAGAGGGCTTGATACATTCTGCAAGCATTCCAAGAATGGAAATAAGAAAATAGAGAGGCCACCAGCACCATTCATCGTTTTTTCCTTTTTGGTAGGCAAACTATACCTCACTAGCCTCCATCCCTTTTTTGATGGGGGGAGGATATGCCATCTAGTCCAAAAGACCATTGGGAACTACTCCCACTAAACAAGGTGCCGAAGTGAGAACTCTATCTAAATCTAGCCTGAAACATAAAAAGAAAGCATCATTATTTACCTTAGGAAACTGAGGACGTTATAAGGAAGGCCAGCAGATTGATATTCTTTCCAAACCAGAAGGGAACTGTGCAAATCTTTAGCATTGACACAGGCACTGAGAAGAAAATCAAGACATTTTCGGGAGGGAGGGAGGCAAAGCTCATCCTTGATGACTCGAAGCAAATCCAGTCCAATCTGCAAATGTGTAGAATCTGACTCTCCAATTAGGGAAAATACCTACAGATTTATGACAGCAAAACCACAAAAGAGAAGGTCCATGCTGTCAGTTTGAAAATACACCATAGAACAATTATAAAGACTAAAATTCTCAGGAATTATGATAAAAGAACTCATAAAAATAAATGTATAAAGTCTGAAAGAGGTCTGCCAACCACAGCTACTCTATAATTAAATCTAAGAATTCCATATGGATTTTTTTTTAAAAAAAGTTTACAAAACATAATGGAAGAAGAGTAAGAGCAGCAAACCTCATCAAAAAGAACTTCTATAGCCAATTCATCATTACAGAATTTATCCTTGAGTTGCTTGAGCAAATCAACAGCATCACTAAATCAAAGAAAGAACTCAACGTAAGCAAACTGGTACATGCATGCTAAGAACTGTCCAATAGAATAAAAGTATGGTTTCCACAGACCTTAAATGCTTATATCGAACACAATACAAGATAATTCTGCAGCAACCATCAACCCAATAGTCATGATCTTTTAATTCCTTGAAAAGCTGAAGCAATCTACTCAACTCTCCATCAGATTGAAGGAGCTCCTATGGGACAAGTGAAAAACTATCATCGCATTTACAAGTAACGAACACAAATAATTGATTGAAGAACTTACAATAAGGCGTATAACAGCTTTAGGCTCCAAACTGGATCCAGCTTGCTTGATTTCTTCATAAATATCGAGGGCATCAGACATTTGTCCATGTGATGCTAGAGCTGACACAAGCACGCTCTTAATTTCATTCAGGTACTTAACTGGAAGTCCTTTATCTGAGACTACCTACCACATTAAATAGTTATTCATTGGGATAGGTAGAAATAAAGTATTAGCATACTAGAGACTTCATTCACATATAATACCCTTGCAAAATGTCAAGGGAGAAATAAAATGAAACCAAAAAAAAAAAGCGATAAAAATTATAATAAGAGAAATGCAGCAGATTTACTCAATTCAAGTAGAAAATGTAATTGGATAGGAAGTTACTTTGTTTCAATTTATTTCGTTCAACCTTTAATTTTAGAAGGAATTTTACCTGCATAAAAATGGATTCACATAAGGAGAATCTGTGGTGATTGATATTTGCAAGAAAAGTTCTTTTGATTGATAAGACAGAGAGGAGGTAATAAGTTACCAATGAGTTATAACTCAAATTGCACCTCGTTTCCTAGCAAGACAAGGTGGAGGGCAAGGTCTTTTGTTCAAGACCCATAGATGTATGTGAAACTAAACGATTGGAAAGGGGGAAAAAGAGGGAGGAGAGGTAAGAAGTTTTCTCTACAAACAGAAAATTTAGTTAGTAAAAAATTTAGAACAAATGTCTGAATTATCTGCAATATATTCCAAAAGAAAAAAAAAATTACTTTTAAGAAATGCTTAAAAGAAAAAAAGTCAGATTTTTTTAAGTCACGAAGCTATACAATATTCTTCATTTATTACTAAAATAAGATTTCAAGTCATTTAGGAATTGCAGGGAGCAAAAATTCTCAATTGTAAGGTTCCTCCGAGTTACCTCCATTTCCCACAGAACATTCATACTCAGCCCCTGCTTATCTAAACAGTAAGTTCATGACCATCATAAGCATCACCAATGTGATAAAATAGCAGTGTATTCCACATAACAGCATAGTGGAACCAAAATAATGCAGAAAAGTCATATAGTTAATGAATCTCTCACTGTTTAAGGTGCATTCCACATTGCATTTAAGTCCTTTTTACTCTTGGAACTACAGAATCAAATACAAACAAAACAACTCGCCACATCCCCAAATACCTGCTTTGCCTTCTCAAACTGTCCACAAGTTGCATATGCATTTATAAGTGCCATGAAAATTTGCTTCGAGGCTTGAATTCCCAAACGCTGCAGTTCTTCATAATACTACAGGCAGATAATCAGACCACATGTTTAGCTTTAAGAATTTTAAGAAACTGCAGAGTATCATTAATGTATAACCAACCCTCCCTTCCCTTTCCCCTGGCCACCCATCACACACACAATTGAAAAACGGGCAGAATTTCTTACAAACTGGGTTGTAGGAAACTCAGTCTCTAAAAATGTCATATGTCTTTTAGCATGTAAGAAATACATATTTTTTTTAATAGCATTAATTTAAAAAAAAAAAAAAAATGTGATTCTCACATGCTCAAGAGACACGTGACACTTTTAGAGACTAGGTTGAAGGAATTCCTAAAACCCAGTTTGTAGGGAATTTATATCCAATGAAAAATGCTATTTAGCTACCCCATGAATTCTTCATCAATGCTGTAATGAAGGGACTAACAACAGAAGCATGTCCTAAGAATAGTAGGTGGTTCATGTAATTTTAGTGGTATAAAACACTGTAAATTGTACTCTCTGATGTGTACCAAATTTGACAACCAAAAAGTTCACCACAACATGATATTGAAACAACAGCAAGTTCAATACCTTCGTTTTTGTTTTGCTTTTGGCTTTTTTGTGTGTGCATGTGTATGTGGCTAGGACAAGTCAGTACTACTTCTTCTGTTTTTGACAATAAAGAAAAAGGAGACGTGGTTTTGTGGGACACAAACTCACAGTAAGCTTTTGGACATGAAAATTGGATGAAGACCCAGAAAACAAAAATCAAAACTATGGGTTAGAAAGGTTTGTACTTTATCTAGCAGCAAGTTAAAAATGAAACCTTGACCAAAACATAAATTTCAATCTACCTTAATAATATCTTCTTCACGATCACAATTGCTTATCAGATAGCTGAGCGTCTGTGAATCAGGTTTTACATCTGCGAGTTCCATTTGCTTGAGGACCATCATTACTCCATATGTGTTCTTCTGCAGAATGTTAAGCGAAAAGATAAGTCAAACAAACAACACAAGAAATTTTGGAAGTAGAACCTATATTAATATAAAGCTTAAACAGAGTCATCAATGCTTTATGATTACATCATCATCATGATCTGCAGCCATATATGCCAAGAGAATGCAACAAAAGTGACTACAAAATTACATATATCATCTATGAAAAACTAAAATTGAAGTTACCCATACCCTGAATAAACAATATATTTTGAGTTAGTACAAACAACCCCCGAGAGAAAATTCAATTTTTCAAATGACAAATAGAAAATTTGGCAATGCTATTAACAATTAAAAACAACAGCAATAACAGAAACCTAAACCCCTTCCTCCAACTAAAATGGAATGGTTAAGCACATTGCATTTGTTAGATGAATCCTGTTCTCCCATTCAACCTTTTTTCAGGTCATATCTTCAGAAGGTTCAACATCACATCTTCTGCCATTGCCATGATCCAAATTCTTTCCAGGCCCTTCTCTGGTCTTTACAGCTCTTTTGGCTCAATAATGCTGCTGATTACAGTAGCAATCATCAGTTTTCATTGCACAGGCTCAAACGATTTTCAATGACCGTCCTATATGTTTGCTCATAGTCATAGGTGCCATGTCAACCATTTGACAAATGCATCTCATTTCTAATTTTATCCTTTGATCTAGGATAATATTCTTTCAGTGACAAGTCATATCATAAATATATTTTCTGAACTGCCAAGCATTTTGTTTTTCCGCACAAAGCATGGTTGGCCTCATTGCTATATTCATACACTTTTACATTTATAACTTTAAATCTTGGAGAAGAAATGTGGCTACAATTTTTGTATGTTTGTACCACAAGACTGAAAACTTACAAAAGGCTGTAACACCTCTGCAACAGTAAACATGCTATCAACCAACAAATGACTGCCTCACAGGTGTAGGGAGAGAGAGAGGAGAGTGGTGCAGGAGCATCAAATCCCAAAGCAAAGAAGGGCCCCCTAGCCTATTTTACCCAGTCCATTAGCTATCTCAAGACCAGTCTTTTATTATTATGTTATGCTTTATATTATTATGTTTTAGTATTTTAAAAAGATCATGTGACTAGCATGTGACTTTTAATGAAGTTAGATGGTTAAAATTTATGAGAGCCCCTCGTATCATGATGGGCTGTAAACCTTACTCTTACAGCATACAATGAGAGATTAACATATCATCTAAACATACCAAATACAATAGGTGTAAATTTGGTAGGTCTCTTCAAAGGGATAAATGTCTATTTTGTCGATAAGTATGTAAAATGTCAATAAAAGTGCAAAGCGCAGCCTTGATACACAGGAAGTTAAAGAGTCACGACCAATTAGGGGAAGAGAAAAGTACAAGAAAGTCATTAAAGCTAATCACTAAAGGAGCTAAATAAGCAGCTATCCAAGAAAAGAGAGAAAAAAAAGAAAAAGAAAAAGGACTTGATCTCTTCAAGCATCCTTTCTTTATCCTCAAAAGTTTAATCATTTTGCTCCCTCCACAAGCACTACAAAAGGCAAGAAGACACCATTTTTCAAACGACAACATTTTGAGAACGCCCGCCTGTCCACCAGCAAGCGAATAAGTCGACCACCTGAAGGGGCATAACCTAAGACAACTCAAAACGGCTGAAAATGGCAATCCATAAGGCTCGGGCAATCTCACAATGAATGAGAAAATGGTCAATAGACTCCTCATTCCTTTTACACAGACAACATCTATTCACTACGATGACTTATCTATTTTTAAGATTGTCCAAAGTAAGAATCTTCCCTTGAGCTGCCGACCAAGCGAAGAAAGCCACTTTCAAGGGAACTTTAGTCCGCCAAATACTCTTTTTTTTTTTATAAATAATTCATATCATATCATATAAAGGCGTAAGGGGCGCAACCCTAGTACACATGAAGTATACAAGGAAAAGCCCCACTAAAGGCAAAAAGAAATACAAAAATCCGCAAAAGCTCTTCTAGGGGAAAGAAACAGCATCCTTACAAGCAAGAACCTTGTAGAAGGATCGAACATCAAACTTCCCTTTGGTGTTTGATGGTGTTTGATAGGTGTAGATCTAGTAGGTCTCTTCAAAGGGATAAGTGTCTATTTTATCGATAAGTTTTCTTTTGTTGATAACATGTATTTTGTGTTTTTAACTGACGTATTAACTTCTTTTTTTTATAAGTAAAATATACTGTTAACAATTTAGCTGCTTTAAATTTAACTGATGTGTTAACTTCCTATTGGATGCTGTAAAAGATGGATTTTACACCACATCCTTACTGAAGGTATTCTCAAATTGTTCTATGAAAGATGAAGGACTAGGAATCTAAGGTTTCTAAAGGTTCATACAAATAGCTTCTTTTGAGTCATTGTGGGCAGCCTTTTATTCTCTACTAAATAAAATTTCAGATCTGAGTTCTTGGACCCTTTGGAGCCTAGAAACTGATCTTTTACTGTTCCAACTTCAATCTTATGTTCTTCTCTTTGCCAGTCTTGATTATTGCTGGAATTTCTTCTTAAACCCTTTTGTATGCATCAATTTGCTTGAAAGCAGTCATCTTTGGCTGGTTCATTTCAGATCTACTTTAGATCTAAGTTCTCTTTGCTGCATGGCTTAATTTTCAAAATCAGGAAGGAGAGAAGGAATAAATTTGAACTTAGAGGTGGGAACTTCAAAACCATTATCCACAGTTGGTCCCAACTGAGTAGGGTTCTCAAATTAGTAAGAAAGCAAAAAGTTTGGCTTCTCTATTAGCACATATTTACCAAATATTTTTGTGCATGTGTATGTCTATTGTTTGTGTGGTGATTGTTCAAACAGTTCACTCTATGAATGCTAGCCAGAATACTATTCTGAAAAGAAAAGAATAAACACAAGTCATATTGACTTTCAAACAAAAAACACCAATTTTGTTTTTGGAAATCAAAATATCATTAAAAAAAAAGGGAGACAATCTCATTAAACTAATAAAGTCACCTCTCGAAAATATCCTGCCATTATAGCATTGTACATGCTGGATGTAGGTCTCAAATTCATTTTCTCCAAATCCTTCAGCATGCCATATGCACCCTCAAACTGCATTGGAGAAGAAAATTAACATGAATTTGGGGTGTGATTCAACTATCAAACTATGTGATGTATCCCAAGTAAAAGGAAAAATCAAGCCATGAGTATGCTTGCACGCACAAAAAGAAGCTAAATAAAAACTTACATCTTTCATTTTCACACACAAACTTATCATACTCCTGAAGGTTTCATTGGTTGGCTTCATACCATGGTGACAAATCACTGAATAAATTCGGCGAACCTTGAGATTGAGTAGTTCAGGGGAAAAATGAGAAAGGAATAAGATAAAAATATTAGAACTGTAAAATAGAGTCAATATAGAGAAGCCTTAGACAATGGTACAGGTTAGCAGTGAAAGTCCAGTAAATAAAAACATAAAAAAGCCATGCTGTACATATAATCAACATCTGAGAATCACCTTGAATGAAGATTTTAAACTTATGACATGATTGACATGCAGAACAAAGAAAAAAAAAAAAAAACTGCTTAAGTTTCATAATCTAAATCGTATGGAAAAAAATGACAATACCATATAACAGCCAAAATTAATTAGTGAAATAGATGAAAACCCAATAGCATCAGAAAATTTTCAGTGCAAACAGATAAGTTTTGAGTCTACTTTAATCTCATCCACAATTGTCACTTAGTATTACTGAAGTTATAATATGCCCCTTTTCGAAGCGAGGAAATCATCACTAATGTCACCATTATGCATTGTGCCCATGTTTGGAGTGGGGTCAAAATTCCACCTAATATCTGATAGTATCCATACGGTAAAAGATCATAAAACCATCTCAAAGATGTCAACTGGCTCCTACTTAATTTCTTTCATAACTAACTGTCCCATGTCCTTGGATAATAGATGTCAAAAGGCTAACAAAGTACAAATGGATAGACGCCATCTTTAACCATCAGTAAACATCATAAATTTCAAGTTCATATCAACTCATCAAATAATCTAAGCTCTAAGTTCAAATTGCTAATATCAGCATGTTGAGGAGAGAGCTCAACAAATATCATATAATAAAGGAGCTAAATGAAATGAAACAACCTACCAAATTAAAGTCATAGCTCTCTTCACTAGCATGCAAAATAGAGTGTAACACCTCAATGGTTAAGGTGATTCCCACTTCACACATTTCGTCAACTATATCAAGAGCAGCATGCACCTGAAAATTTGAAATTAATACACATATACCCAATTTCTAAAAAAATTTCAAACTAATAGATGGATTTAAAAAGCACAAAAATCATCTCATTAAGTAATCAAACCCCAAAAGAGAACAGGTCCCGTACAAAAGGATATCATATGGGACCGAAGGAAATTAGGAGTTCAATTTATTTTTATCCTTTTAGTCAACAGATCAACCATACCTTGAGTGAATCACAACAATATGTAATGAGCTCCTTGTAGGATGTGGAAGAAGGTGTCACTTCCAATTTCACATGGAAATCTTTAAATTGTGAATAGACATCCTCAACCTTCAATATTCAATCACATGTAAGTATACAAAAAGGCTAATGCGAAACATTGCTTAATATTTGAGATCATTTTAGTGGCAATAATTACCATGCAAAATAATATGGAAGCAAGTTATCACTGAGTTGGAACTTTCTAAAAGTAGGATATAAGCTGGCAGCAGTCATAAAGTAATTATATGTTTGAAAATAGATCAAAAGATATTTCAGCTGAATGTTGATTATCTTGTTATGATGCAGGCATACTGTGCATCTGAATCGTCCATACAGAAGTGTTTAAAAAGCCATCGACCCATGCCTGTGAGCTTCAATTTCATGCATCGTTCAAGTGACGTAGGAATGGAGGACCTTGCTATCTGACATCTTCCAAGGATTTGCATTTTGAGTCATTTATTTTTTTTTTTTGCAATATGCCAAGATATAAAGCTCTAATTGTATCGGTTTATTTTTTTTTCTAACGCTTTTCCATTTTTCTCACCATCATTGTCAACCAGTTAATTCTTTCAAAGATCCTTACAGCAAAAGGTTAGTATTATTTGTTCAATAAAAGACAATTAAAGATGTAGGTCTTGGAGGCTCATTCTCAACTAAACAAACTCTAATTTGATCTGTTTAGTTTTGACCATGAGATTCTAGTTAACCATTCAGTTCAATCTCTAAGCTATCCTCAGTTAAATTCCCAGCAATTATTATTAATTCCTTTTCCAGGGCATTATGTGCAGAAAGGCCATCCTTTCTCCTCATATAGGATTCTTTTCAAAATACAGTTTCCGATTATATGGAGGAACTGTTCTACAAATCTATTAAATTTTACAGTTTAAAATCCTCATTTTTGGAGAATCGACAGGATTGATTATTTGGGTTGTTTCACTTGTTTGGCATTGTTATGTTTCAAATGACAAGCAATGAACCATAGAAGACCTTTGACTATGGTATCTCTCCTTTAAAGCATATAATGGAGTTAAGATTCTAAGGTGGGTTACAGGCATTAGCCTGCAACAACTGTAAGGGGATTAGACTTCTTAACATCATTTGAGGTTGGACGGGGATATCATCTTCTGCATTCAATCAATGAATTCCTTCATTCCCAACAACACTCAACTCAACCAAGGCTTAATCTTAACTAATTTGGGATAGGCTCAATACATCCTTTTCCACCTAGTCAAGATTGCCTATATGCATTTTGTTGTTGGGGGCATTCTGTCTTATGAAAGATTACATTCTCCTTCACCCCCTTGTTTACCCGTACGAATTCTTATCTGAGTAACTTTGCAACAAAAAGCCATTGGTTAAAAACCCTCCACGTCAACGGATGCAGCCAACCTTGTCCAACACAACCTAACTATTCATTATGTCTGAAGAGAATTAAAAAAAATATAGAAAGACTACCATAGTATTGCCCAATAGTTAAGCACACATTAGTCGTTATAACTACTTCCTCTGTCCCAAAAATATGGTTCTAAATGACATACTTCTTAGTGAAAATGAATAAATATAGAAGTGGGCACAATCTTTAACGAGTAATATTTTAAGGTCTTATAGGTACTATATCTCTCAAGAAACACTGCAATGCTTTTAGGATTATCTCTTTTTGTAGTTTCCAAGTCAAGCCGTAACTTCGAAAAGAATCAAGAAGCACCAGTACTAAAGAACTAACATAATTTTCTAGCATGGCTTGACAATCAGCTCTATCTATCTAAAATGGCACTTCCTTCCCCCATAAGAATGGAGTGACTGGTGAGATCGTGGGTTCAAAATTCATTTTGGATGTGTTAACTTACCAATAAAAAGAAAAAAATTTCTAACATGCCAACAAAAGAATTGGTTCATTTTTTACACTAGTTGTCAGTGTGCAGCCTTTGAAGGCAAACCATAGAATGCTCGAGTAAGAAAAGCACGTCTTCATCTAACTTAGACTGAGGATTGCTACACAGACGGGTAGCAAAATCCCAATCAAGACAACAAGATTCCAATAACATACCGTGAATCATAACCATTTGATGAGGGGAGGCTAAGCACATGTATACCATTTCACTCAATGATTGCATCATTAGATCCATCACTCATACTAATCAAACAAAACAAAACAAAAGATCCATTACTCATATAAATGAGTACATAACCGCATTGCATATAAGTTTATAACCACCACTAATATGAATCTAGAAATAACAAAAGAGTGCAACTCATGTTACTAGGAAACTACCTACTACCTGATGTGCACTTCCATAAGGATCTAAGTTGGTTAATGAGCTCCTCCTCAATTATTATGATCGATTGAGGTTGAGTAAGGGTTTGTTTGATTTAGCGATTTCAAAACGTACAGTTTGAAAAAATAGCATAATGAAAACTTAATTTTTAAAAACGCAATTAGCATTTGGTAAAATCATAGTTCAGTGTTTAAAATCGATGTTCGGCCTTTAAAATCATGCCTTTTAAAAAACACATTCCCCTATCTGCAATTTGAAAACATAGATTTTTCAACGTTTTCATATTGCCATTTCTTTTTTCAAACACACTTTCAAACAGGACAATTTTCACACCCTTTTTTGAAAAAAATAAAAATAAAAAGCACTTTTGGTTTGCGAAATCGCTGGGCCAAACGAACTATAAAATGTCATTTGCTCGAGTATGTATTAAGAAAAAAAAGGAAAAATAAATAAAGAGACCATCAATGCTATAAAGGGCCACATCTCATTTATTGATTAATGATATCCATTACTTACAAAAAAAAAATACAATCAAGTTTTCTACCAACCCCAAGTAGGATTTTTATCTCACATGAGTTTGAGATAAAAACTTCGAAAAAAATAAATTGGATATAAATTTTGAGGGAAGGGGAGAGAAATTGAGTAGCCCTTTTAGCCCATTTTTGTCAATTCCCTCAATTTGAGGGAGTTTGAAGGGAAGTAATACTAGGTTTAACAACTTGTTTTTTACTCCCTTTTACCCTTAAAGATGTATTAAAGTTCCAAAAAACATCCAAGCCAGTCCTTATCATTTTTCTCTCTTTATTGTCAAGTTACTAGATACCTTATCATTTCCTTTCCTCTGCAACCAGCAGCAAGGGAAGAATATATACTCCCATCTACCTCCCTATTTTCTAATAAAACATCAAAACAAAGAAATGGATGATTTTATATTCTTTCCTCTCCTCTCCTCTCCCTCTTCCCCTTATCCTTTTCTATCCTCTACCTCCCAACTCCCAACTCCCAAATACAGTTTTAAAGAAAACCTATCCTCAATCCTTTCCCCTTTTCCTCTTAAATGCTTATTGAGTATAAAGGCAGTATCTTTAAACTAGTTTAATAACCAAAAGAAGTAACATGAAACAGATTCAGTATCATACAACATTGTATACAACATTGTACACAACTCTACTGCCGGTTGAAATTCAAGTGCCATTTAAGCGAAAATGAAATGAACAAGTTTGAATTAAAATTCAAATGCCATGGAAGCAAAAATGGAATGAAGTTTTTATAACGAAGCAACTGCATGCGAAGCAGAAGCTCCTCATAGAATTATGGCCTCAAGGACATTACCAGTAGCATTCATGAGAAGTTCCTCACCGCTAAATTTGGAATGCTAACAACATAACTAAAGATGAAGTTTGAGATATTCTCGGCTTCACAATCTGCATTTTTAAGTTAACCACATCAGATTCAGATGGGGCACAAATATATATATATATATAAGTAATTGAAATATCATTAAAAGCACCTAGGGGCAATTCAAGTACACAGAAAGTATATAAGAGAAAACACCAAATTAGAAAGAGAAAACAAGTCAAGGAAATCATGAAAAGTAAGCAAATTAAACAGGGCACAAAATTGTGAAGAACCAGTACTGACATTCTATTGCAAAATTAGTAATAGTTCAGGAGAAACCCCAGAGAATACCCAAACTTATAAATTCAGTTTCCAAACAAACTACAATAAAAGTTTAACAGATTATACTCTGGAAGTACCCTAATTAATATGGACACAACAAAGTGGAAAAGTGTTCAGGGTGAGCTCAGACATTAGTCATTCAAGGCCATGATAAACTGGTTAGTTACTTCAAATAAAAAACATGTTGAGAAAAACAAATTTTAAAAATAAAAAATTATTGCAAAGATACAATACATTGAGAACTTGGGTTGTTTACCCAAAAAAAAAATTCCCTGATATCAGAGTCCCCAAATAATAAAAAATGATATTCAACAAACATACCGCCGGTTTTGAATGCAATAAGGAATTTCTCTGCAAAGGACTCCAATAATAGCCTTCCTAATGATTTAAAGATATTTGCTACAAAGCCTGGCGGCGAAAGCTTTGTTATGTCTACAATCTCCAAAAGCTGCAAAAGCTCCTTCTTCCGGTCACTTTCACAAAGTGCTAACAAATAATTCTCTGCAACATGAGTTGAATCTGATGAGGTCTCAACGATACCAAATGAAAAAGGTGCACAAAGGAACTGCATCCATTTACGAACTTTTTATTTTTAAAAGTAAATGAACTTCAATAAAAACACAAAGTATACAAGAGAAACATCTACCCAAAAAAGAAAAAAAAAATTAAAAAAGCCATGAAAACTAGAAATATGAAAACAATCATAGGCAGTCATTCATTGGAATAGAGTATTAAAGAAGAAGGCCTTTAATTCCACCATCATCCTCTCACTATCTTTAAAACTTTGATCATTTCTTTTATCTAGATACACCACATCAACCAAGGCAGAATCATCTACCAAACAGCTTCACTTCGAGGACTTGCACACTGCCCTCTCCAACAAGTGAAGAGATCTATCCCTCGATAGTGCATGACCCATGCTAACCCAAAAAAAAAAAAAAAAAAAAACCGGAAGATAGAGTTCCTTAAGGCACTAGCTATCTCGCAATGAAGTAAAAGATGGTCAACGGTTTCCTCACTCTTCTTACACATACAACACCAATCTACCACAACAATCTGCCACTTTCTTAAGTTATCCAAAGTGAGGATCATACATAAAGCGGCCGGCCAAGAAAAGAAAACCACTCTCAAGGGGCCTTACTCCGCGAAATACTCCTCCAAGGAAAATGATTGCTAACATGGGGAATTAATAGAATACAACCATCCAACATCAAATACCCCTCTCTTGGAGGGAATCCAACAAAATTTGTCCTCACCGCTCTGTCACAATTTGATGGAATACAACTAATTAAGCATGACACATGCATTATTATTAAGCATGCAATCCAGACACAGCATTCTGCATAAAATCTAATATAGTCTTCATGATCCAAAGTTTGTCCTCATTGCTCCGTCTCAATTTGATGGAATACAACTGATTAAGCATGACACATGCATTATTATTAAGCATGCATTCCAGACACAGCATTCTGCAAAAAATCTAATATAATCTTCATGTTCCAAGTGTGTCATTCATAGAGCTCTAATGTGAATCCGCATCAAGATTATGAAGGCCATATTTTGAAATGGCTATAGTGGAAAATATAATCAGCAACATGAAATATATAATAAAGTTTTTTCGCCTCTCAATCCATGTCCAAACAATGTGACATCCTAAAATTTCAAAAAGAAAGTAGATTGTTAATTAGTAGAAGACAGACACCATTCAAGTCCCTAGGCATCATTTGGATGTTAAACTCAAGAGGGCTGCTTACAAAGAGGATCCCAAACTGCCAAGATATAGCAAAATAAAGACCATATAAAAGGTGAACCTATTCCACCTTCCATATATATACAAGCAATCATGAAGGTTCCTATGGACTCCCCCTCTTGGTCTAGAATTGACAAGTTTCTCATTTCCCCTGCTTGGGAGGCTCACTTCCCGGTCATTGTTCAGAGCAAGTTACACAAACTTCTTTCAAATCATTTCCCTATGCTTCTTGATTGCAGTGATTCTCAAAGGGGTAGAAGTTACTTTAAATTTGAAAACATGTGATTGAAAACTAAAGGATTTGTTGAGAAGGTGAGACATTGGTGGAACTCCAACTGTTTTCAAGGACGCCCCAATTTTATTTTAGCTCAGAAGTTAAAAGCTCTAAAAGTTGATTTAAAGAAGTGGAATGACTTGGAGTTTGGTAATGTTGATCATAGATAAAGGGCTCTCCTTGATGAGCTACAAGGCCTAGAGGTGGTTGAGGAGTAGAGGCCTTTGTCTTGGGAAGAGAAATTGAGGAAGGATGTGATTACAGCGGAGTTGGAAAAGACTACTCTTTTGGAGGAGGCAAAAGTCGAGGGCACTATGGCTAAGAGAGGGGGATAAAATTACCAAATTCTTCCACCAGATTGCTAATTCTAATAAAAGTTGCAACATTATGGAGAAGTTGGTTATCAATGGTGTTACCTTCTCCAATCCGTCATATATTAAGGAGCATATATGCCTCCAATCCGTCATTTTAAGTGAAATCTTACTATCATGTATTATCTAATCTTGGAAGGTCTACTTTTTCTTGGAAGAATATTTGAAAAGTTAAGGCACCTTCGAGAGTGGCGTTCTTTGTGTAGACAGCGGCTTTAGGAAAATCTTAACTGTGGATAATTTATGAAAGATGAATGTTGCTGTAGTGGAGTGGTGTTGTATGTGTAAGAAATTGGGGAAGTCTATAAATCATCTATTACCTCATTGTGAGGTTGCTACAAAGTTGTGGAATACGCTTCTTCAGTTGTTCGATATTGCTTAGGTTATGCCTCGAACGGTGAGCAATTTGTTGGGAAGTTGGAGGGCACAATTGGGAAACCGAAATGCTTTGAACATTTGGAGTCTGGCTCCTTTGTGTTTAATGTGGTGTATTTGGACAGAGCAGAATGCGAGAAGCTTTGAAGATCGGAGATGGATTGCTAGAGATGAAGAAGATGATGCTACAATCCTTGCATATATGGAGAGTTGCATGGAATAGTTTGCATGTTTATAATTTTTTTGAGTTTTTGGGAATTATGTTCTTTTTCTATAATTTATGGGTTTTCTTGTATATTCTCTATGTACTAGAATTGCGCTATATATATATATATAAATTTTTACTCTCATCTCTACCCCGAGAGTGAGCATTGGCGCCCGAATGAGCATTGGCGCCTGGATGTGGATGGTCTCCCATTTCATTCTATTTGTGGGGAGGAGGCTATTTGGTTGGAACAAGTTTCGAAGAAAGTGAGGTCTTTGGGGTAGTAAAAGACATGAATAGGGGTAAGACTCCAGGTCCATATGGCTTTCTTATGGCTTCCTTCCAATCTTGGTGGGATGTTCTCAGGAAAAAGGTCATGGAAGTCTTTCTTGAGTTTCACCAGTAGGGTAAATTGGAGAAAAGTCTGAAAGCTACATTCATCACTCTTATCCCTAAGAAAGTGGGGGTTGTTGAGGTCAAAGACTTCAATCCTATCAGCCTGATGAGTGGTATCTACAAAATTATTGTGAAGGTCTTGGTGAATAGATTGAAAGCTATTTTGGAGAATTTCATCTCCAATACTTTGAGCGCTTTTATAAGAGGGCATCAGATCTTAGACACGATTCTCATCGCTAAAGAATGCCTAGATAGCTGCCTTGAATCAGGCGAACAAGGAGTTTTGTGTAAATTAGACCTAGACAAGGCTTATGATCATGTTAGTTGGGACTTTTTGCTTTACTTGCTAGGGAGATGTGGTTTTGGGAAGAAGTGGCAAAAGTGGTTTCCACATTGCATATCTACAATTCAATTCTCCATCTTGATTAATGATACGCCCAATGGTTTTTTCAATAACTCTCGAGGTCTAAGATAGGGGGACCCTCTACCCCCCTTCTTTTTGTAATTGTTATAGAAGCTTTCAAGTGTATGATTGTCAACTGCTGTGAATAGGGGCTTTATTTCTGGTTTTTCAGTGGGGGCTAGAAGTGATGATCTTGTTTCTATATCCCATCTCCTTTTTTCCGATGATACTTTCATTTTCTGTAGGATTGCTCCAGACCAGTTTCAATACGTAAGATGTGTCCTCCTTTATTATGAAGCTACCTCTAGTTTGAAGACTAACTTGGCTAAATTGGAATTGGTTCTTGTGCATAACATGCCCAATGTGAGTAGGCTGGCTCTTATTCTGGGTTGTATGGTTTTTTCCTTGCCTTTGAAATATTTAGGTCTCCATTTGGGGTGCTCTATTTAAGGCCAAGTTTGTCTGGGATTCTATTATTTAGAAAATGGAGTGAAAATTAGCTGGATAGAAAAGACTTTACTTGTCTAAAGGTGGTTGAGTAACGTTGATTAAGAGCACTTAGTCCAACCTTCCTACCTATCCCCTCTCCCTTTTCCCTATCCCGATTAGTGTGGCTAATCGGTTAGAAAAATTGTAGAGAGATTTTTTGTGGAGTGGTTTGGATGATGAGCCTAAATTACATCTGTTAATTGGAAGAACGTTTGCACTTGTATCCATCTTGGAGGGTTCAGGATCAAGAACTTGACTACATTTAATCAGGCCCTTTTGAGTAAGTGTTTGTGGAGGTTTGGTGGAGAGATAGGCTTTTTGGCATCAAATTGTGGATAAGAAGTATGAGAGTTTGGAAGGGGGATGTTGTACTAAGGAAGGGGGTCACTAGCGCTTATGGGGTAAGCCTTTGGAAAAGCATTAGGGGGGGTGGGATATTTTCTATGATTTTACAAGTGTAAAGGTGGGTGATGGCTCTCATACTAGGTTTTGGCATGATATATAGTGTGGAGATCGTCCTTTGAAAGGATTCTTTTCTTAAGTTATTTTGTCTTGCTAGGAATAGGAATGCAATGGTGGCTGACCTTAGGAGTGTTAGTAATGGTACAACTCATTGGGACATTAATTTCACTAGGTTGGTGCATGATTGGGAGGTGGACTCCCATCTCCTTTTTCTTCACTGTTTTGTACTCCACTAGAGTTAGTCGGGAGGGTGCTGATAATCTATGTTGGATGCCCTAAAAAGGAAGATCTTTTGAGGTCAAAACCTTTTGTAAGGTTATTCTTCCTAATGTTGATTCTCCTTTCCCTTAGAAGAGCGTTTGGAGGACTAAGGCTCTATTGAGGTTGGCCTTCTTTAAGTGGACAGCTTCTTTTGGAAAAATTCTCACTTTGGATAATTTCCGCAAGCGTCACATCATAGTGATAAATTGATGTTGCATGTGTAAAAAGAGTAGGGAAACTTCGGATCATCATCTTCTTCATTATGATGTTGCTAGAGCTGTGGGTTATGGTTTTTCAAATGTTTGGGATAAAGTGAGTTATGCCTAGACGGGTGGGGGACCTTTTGGTGTGCTGGAATAGGAGGGTCAGTGGGGGTGAAAACATTATTGTTTGGAATACAATGGAGAGAAAGCGCTCGAAGCTTCAATGATCAAGAGAGAAAGAGGGCGGTTTGAAGATTTTTTTTTGGTTTTTTTGTTTTTTCTCTTTTTTCTTGTTCTTGATTTGTTAGGTGTTTTCTCTATTATACTTCATGTGTACTTGGGTAGCGCTCCTTCTACTTCTAATGAATTTCTTTTACTTATCCAGGAGTTCACAATGCTAAAATAAGTTCCAAAGAAAACCTAAGCTAGCAATTCAATTATAATGCCTCCCACTTGAATAACATTTGAGCTAAAAAAAGACACCTTATAAGGTGGCCAGTTGGGACCACATACCTCGTAAATTGGACTTGTCTCCCCCATCATCAACTGCAATGTAATTACAGAGCTCACAAATTTTTTCTTCATTGTTGACTCCCAACCATAGCAGCATCTCATAGTAGCCTAATCTTGAAAGTGAACGAGGATTCTCTTTTCTGATAAATTCACAGAAAAAATGAAATTCTTCTACCATACCCATGTCAATTAAATACATAAGAAATGGGCCATAAGTTTCCTCTTCCAGCTGGAAACCCTGTTCTCTCATTGATTCAAAAATTCGAAATGCCTTGTGTATCTGATCTAATGCAATTTCTTCATCATTATTTGTCCTGGCCTTCTCTATGTATAGTCCTATTAATGCATTATATTCTTTGAGACCAGTTTCTCGTCCCAATTTACCAAATACTTGTACAGTAGTCTCTGTTCCCAGTTTCTGTCCACACATTGTAATTAAGCGGTTAAAGCGATTCCCCTGGGTCCTTTTGAAAACCCATTTCTGTTTCCTTTCACGGGATACTTCTTTCCGATTTACTGATATGTTATCATGAGACAAATTCGAAAACCATGGTATATTCATCACTTCTTTTAAAGATTTTTCATCACCAGTTCCCTGCAAATCAGAGGATCTAACAGAAGCACCACCTGCAAAAGGAAAGAACACAAATGAAAAATGTGCCTTTCTGCTATTAACAAACAAAATCCCAGTAAAAAGAAAAGATGAATATGAATGTAAGACAGCTCGCAATTTCAGGTAAATGCAATATAATGGTCAAGCGATTTAAAGTAAACAAATGTTACTCAGAAGATGATGGCATCTAAAGGAAAATGTTAAATACAGTCAATCCACCCACTTGGGATGGCAGTCGTAAGGCAAATATCAAATTCTTATCTTTGGTGACAGTTTTACTTCCCCGTAATTTTCAGGAAACAAGTAGTTGTAAAGTGATTTAGAAAATATCACCTCACATAAAAATTGCAACTTTGCCAGACTCTCTTGTTTTGTCGATCTAATGAAACTAAAATCTGAAAAAGAATTTTCACCACTAAAGACATAACAAGCTTTGTTTGATTCCCAAGGAAATCATCTTATTTCTATTGTTAAGTCACGACATACCCAATGGTCTTGAACCCACAATCTCATCCTCCACCCTGTTCTTAAAGGGGAGGAAGTGCCATTATTCCAGCCATAGCCAATCGGGTTAATTTCCAAGAAAATAGTATAAACACAACTAAGTCCAACTACTTGAATCGAACTTCCACCTTCAACGTACTTTCTTCTCTCAAAGGCAAGAAAAAACATTAAAATAAAAAATAACAATAATGAAAACATAGAATTTGTAACAATTCCGATTCTCAGAGTACATTCTACAACATACCGCACAATATAGAAGATATCTCCTTCGACAACTGCTTCGTCGATTCCTCTACATTCAAACACATCAAAAACAAAGATAAACACAAAAGAAAGACTCAAATACTCGTCAATCTACTGTATTTGATTACCAATAAACCACAGGAAATTTTTAGAAACTTTCACTATTATTTAAGCCCGAAAACCACAACACCCAAGAAAAGAAATATCTCTCAAACTTTCTTTTCTTTTCCCATATTTTCTCAGAAACCAAACACGAAGTCACTTGTGTCTGTATAACTACGAAACATCAGTATTTACCGGAATCAGAGGCTGCCTCGAGCCTGAGGCTGGGGAGCTCAGAGCTTTCGGAGCGAGACGAAGATTTGGGAGACTTAACGGAGCTTCGTTTTGAGAATCTGGAAACGGAGGCGGTGGCGGACGACGTGTCGAACGAGGAGACAAAGTGTGTCAGGGTTGCGTCCCCGGCGGGTGAGTGTAGCGGTGAGGAGGAGGTTTTGGACTTGACGGCGGAGCCGAAAAGGGAGCTTAGGGTTTTGGCCTTGGAGGCGGGCATTTGGGGTTTGTGGGAAGGTGGGGATTGGTGTTGGGGGTGGCGGGTTTGTGTTTCCCTCCTCTTTGTGACGTTTTGTTATCTTCTTCTGTACCAAACCCTTCCAGCCAGCCAACTTTTTAACTGATCATCTTCTTCGGGCAGTCCTACTTCTCTAGTTCTCTTGCTTATGAAATTTTTAAAACGTTCAAAAAATATGATATAATAATGTGTAATAAATAATTTAAAAAAAAATAAAATCAAACTCTAAATTTAGAGTTAACATTATTTTATTATTAAACTGTCAAACTTTAGAAAAAATTTACGAAAAATGTAATTTATCAAGTTCTATATTATTTTTCAATTTTAACTCTCGTCACATTTCTACTATATTTGTGAAAAAACAATCTCCCTCTCTAAATCATTTTCAGACATTTTTATATTCATTTCTTTTATGAGTTATGATATTCGTCGGCCCGGTGTGAATGAACAGTCACTTACACCACCGACGTGGAACGTAGGCAATTTATTTTTTATTTTTTTAATGACAATAAGTTTCACGTCGGCAGTGTGAATGACTGTTCATTCACACCGGGCCGACGAGTATCATAACTCTCCTTTTATAGGTTCTTGTCCTGAGGAAACTTCAGCATAGGTTGAAAACACCTCTATTGCCAGATTTGTTACTTCTCATGATCTGAACCCTTGGCTCTATCTTTTTGGCAAAGGCCCGCAAGAAACACTTGTTCATATTATGCTTGAGTGCTCTTTTGCTAAAATTATGGGGTTAGAAGTTCACCTTGGCCCTTTTTTACTGACTCTTTTATGTGAACAACCCATTGCAGATTGCATTTTGGCTATTCTGAAGCCAAACCAGAAACTTGCTATTTCCAAACATGAGACCCGTAAATTCCAACTTCAAGTTGCTATCGCCATGGATCACATAAAGTCATTCAATCAACTCCCCATATGGTTTTGGTGTTGCGACTATTCTGATTTTAGTGTTGTGGCCAACTATGGTTAGTGATTCAAATGGCAATATCATCAGTGCTGCTACCAAGAAGTTACTTACTAAATATGTTGCGATTGGTGAAGCTTAAGTTGTTCTTTTTCTGTTCATATATACTGCAGCTTCTTGTGGTGCTTACTCTCTCATTTCTGATGGGGATGCCCTTAATGTAGATCTTGCTATTCAAAAGCCGCACCTGTTTACTGGCTATAATTTCTCTAGTATTATTTTGGATATCAGCTTATATTTGCTTTCTTTCAATAGCTATAAGACATTAAAAGTTTATAGGAGTGTTAACTTTCAAACACATAATTTAGCTAAATGAGCTTGAAAACATTTTCAACGAATCACTTACTTTTTCTTTCATTCATATTAATAGTAAAAAAGATCAACTCTTTTTTCCTTTTAAATTTAGAAAAAAAAAAGAATTTATTTATTTTTTTACTTGGTAAATATTGGATTTTTTCTTTACTTTTGTAACGGTTTCAAAATTAATGAATTAATAATTAACTTCGAATTAATAATTAACTCCAAGTGTTGTTATAACTTTTCTGAACTTATTTACTACAGAACTAAGTCAAAAAGTTACCGAGACCCCTGATAAGAGGGAAATGAAGAAGAATAAAAATATTCCTTTACACCATAAGATAGTCATTCAACTAAGTGAAATCACAATAATAACAATAGCATAAAACTAAAGCATCATAACCTAGCTGGACGAATAAAAGATATTTACAGCACAAGTTTAGAAGTCACAATGCCATCAAATACAAAAGGTACTGAGTACTCAAGTGTACTTATGATAAGAACATAACACTTGGTAAAAAAAAAAAAGATGAACATAACACTTGGTAATACCCATACAAAATCCCTGCGAACTAGTTGCCAAACTCATTGGAATTATCTTTCCAAATGAAATCCATTAACTCAGGGTCTAGTTCCCAAAAAACCAACCGAACAAGATCATCCAAGGCCATCAGCTTCTTGCTCGGCTCCTCATGTTCCATCTTCAAAGGGATAACCAACCGTAAAACAAGAATATTTTACAAGTAAAAAAGGTACAAGCCGTACAACGTAAGCCTACAACCTAACAAATTTAGCACACGGGAAAAAATGTGTATCATGTAGTGAACTTAACCTATTATAAAAAGAATAATAAACCGCAACATTATGTAATAAGACTGTTGTAAGAAGAGTAAAGCCAGACGTCCGCTCGTCTGGTGTCCGCATGCCCTCACTTTTGTGAGGGCATGCGGATGGATGAAAAAAAATAAAAAATAAAAAATTGGTAAAGAAACGGACGCTACACGTCCGTCTTTGACCGACGTGTAGCATCACTCAAATTAATTTATATAATTTTATATTTATGCTTTGACATAATTTAAACTCAACACGCGACATTTAGGGTTAATAATTTTTGACGTGATCTATAAACCTGATACAAATTTAATATAAAATTAACAAATTAAGATTAAGAGTGTAATCTATTTAATTAAAAAGATAAAATTAGAGGCGACTATATAATTTTATATCAATTCCATTGCCACCTCTACTACCGAGTACAGTGTAGACGGGCCAATAGACTGGTTTCACGTTTTAGATAGATCCGAATCTGTGCGTACATTTTCTTTTCGGACGAAACGTACTGAGCGACAGGGTGTTGATAACTTGGGTTCCAGACCGAGTGTTTGAAGCTGGTCATTGTAGCGGCAATTGATCAATCTCAATCATGCTTGTTTGTTTCTCGCCCGTTATAATAGCAACCACCGTTTATTCCACATATTCATCTATGTACTCTGAAATGTCCTCCAAACTTCAATCTTTCTCTTCAGTTAAGCCTTCGTTTGTCTCTTGTAAGTTGTACCCAGAAAAGCCCTTCAATGCTCAACACCCTTCATTTTCAACTCCCAGTACCCCAACTCTCTGGGGTGCTTTGCATGGAGGAAGTTTTCGTACAATTCCAGTACACCCAATTCCAGAAGACCCCAAAAGGTACATTTTTTTTTTTTTTTTGGCGTTTTGTGGATTTGGTATCTCGCTTTCTTCAATTGCATGTGTTTTTGGAGCTTTTTAGATTGCTATCTTATTCTATAAAAATGCTCTGTTTCTAGAAAAACAGAGAGAGGAAAACACTTTATAGTTTCACGTTCTTTTTTTTAAAAAAAAAAAAAAATTAGTTGGGTGACTGTTATGTTATGTTTATGGTAATTCTGTGGTGCTACTGATTATTAATCTGATTCCTTGGTGCCAATCTGGAAAGGAAGAGAATTCGAAACTTAAAATGTAACGGAACTTTTCTCCCTAAAAGCTCATATGACTTAAAATGTAACGGAAATTTTTATACTGCTTTGATGATTTTTGTTTCTTTCCTTTGGGAAACAATAGAATATCAATTAGCTCCGCATATTGTGCAGGCATGATGAGTTTAACCCTAGAGCTCCACAGTGGAAAATAGGAGATTTACATTAGACTACAAGGCCATTCTTTGTTTCTATTTTGTTGGTTGGCAATATTTCGCTCATATGACTCAAATGAGGGATATCCATATTCAATTTAATCATGAGTTTTATATTTTTAGTGAAAATGTACCAACTGAAATTGAAGAACTTTTAGCATTGTTGGCGAGTTAAAACTTGCAAGAATGATGTGTGAAGTTGGAACTACAATTGAGGAAAATTCAAGTTATAATTCATGGTAAGCAATCATAATCTAAATTCGATTTTTGAATCTCATTGGTTCAAATGCCAATAGCAATGCTACTTCTCTTTGAATAGCCAACATTTCAAATTTGGAGTTTTTAATCCTATCCCTATCATTCAAATAAATAAATTAAAAAAAAAAAAATTCTATCCCCATCATATTTTCTGTCCTTTCTTGGTAGACCTGCCATTAATTCTTGCTAACAGAATTTTTGTCTTATCATGAGCGGTTAAATGAGTTATTTTTTTTGGTAAGTATAAAAAAGAATAACTCATTTTTTTAGATATAAACAAGTTAAAACAACCTATTATAGGAAGAAGCAATGGATAACACATACTATTTTTTAGATATGTTGGTGATATTTGCTTGTTGTGTATCCTAGGGAAAAATGGGATTTTAACTACCTTCTGATGTAGATTCATCTCTCTCTTTCTCTCTCTCTCCTTTTCTTTCCAGAAAATGTTGCTTTATACAATAATTTAATTACTATTTTGATCTTGGTACATATTAGAGAATTCATTCGCTACACAAATTTGTTGTGTCTATTAGTTCTTGTCTTAGTTGTACTGGTATGACTATATGAAACACACACGCACATGTGTATACATGGAGGCAATTGATACTTAGAGGTGAGGATAATTATTTCATGACCCAATTTATTAAGGAAATGGTGCCTTGAGGATTCAGTGCACTATAAACTATATTTTTTCTCATAATTGTAGTTGATAATTATCTTTAGTAATCTTAGTATGAAACAAAAAGAATAACTATTTAGATGGGCAAAAGTATCTGGAACGTATCAATGTGGCCAAGAGTCATTAACAGTGATTGTAGAAAAGAAAAAGTTAAACAACAATTATATATGGATATATCTCATAGTCATAGATGACTACGTTATCAAATATTTTTCACCACCAAAAGCCAATTGCAAAAATATCTATGGCTCACCTTCCTAAAAGGATTTTCCATTGAGCTCATTTACAATATGAATGCTCATGGATAATCATGAATCAGTGTGATATAGACTTGTAAAGCATACTAGTGCAAGAACCTATTACTATACTAGTGTAATAACATTCATTATGTAATGGATACTGAAATAAAGTATGGTGATTTCACAACTTTATAAATTTACCAAATTTTACTATGGCATTCTGTTAAAAGTAACATGAAGGACTTGTTGTTTATGCAGTATACTATAATCTTCTATTACTCAAGATGCATAATCGTGCTAGTTCATTATGAGTGGCCTATTATGAAAAGAAGCAGTAAATTACATTATCTGTGTTCTTTTTGGTTTTGTGCAGTTCCTTGTTTGGCCTACCAAGTAATCATGTATATGACATAAAATTATACCTTTCACTACCATATGTGTATAGTTTTTCTTTATCTTTCTCATATTTAAAAGATGATATATTGTATAATGGTTTAAGCATTTATTTTCAAATGTGTACATATTTAGAATTGATTAAATAGATAACTTTGTTAGTGTCTGGTGTTGAACACATACAATTGCGGGCACGCGCGCGCGGGCGTGTAGACACACACACAAGAGGTCCTTTATGATGCCAACCTATCAATGCTTAGTGGTGAGGTGGACTACTTTATGACCCAATATCGAGGGCTGAAACCCCTGAGGTTTTCATGTATTGCAGAATTGATTTCGCTTGGTGCTCTTAGGATTTAGTGTTTTTATCACCTTAGAAAGAATCATTGTTAAGATGGCCAAAATTAACAAGAGACTTTAAGCCTAGACAGCCTTATCCAGCCGTAGTTTAAATGAGGTAAATGGTGTAATAAATTGACTTGGCTAAATATTGTGGAAATATGACTTGTGTTATGATATTTAATGATAATTTTCTGTAACGGTATACTATCATTGGCTACATTATGATATAAAGTTCAATTTCACCATTATGTGTGGCTCACCTACAAAAGGTACTTCTATTTGAATAGGTAGTAGAAAACTGTGGTAACAATCATTTAAAAACTAATGCTTAAAAAGAAGTAAATGATGTTTTACTGTGTTCTAGAGATAAAAATATGTTTAAGAATGATGTCTTAAAAAAAAGATTTTATCTAGGTAGTAAAACTTACTGATCAGGTACAAGAAAAAAAAAGTACTCTAATCTGTTATGATTAACATCTAATACAGCTGTCTAAAAAAAAACAAAACAGAACCCCAAAAAAGAAAAAGAAAAGAAACCCATGTATACCTCATTCTGAACTTTCTCTTCTTTTTTTTTTTTTTTTTTATTTATGCTTGTGGTGGGCGGGGGAGATAACATGAGCAAAGTGCAAGAGTAAATTATGGAATTTCATTAAATAGTCATGGTTGTTTCTTAGAAATGGTGAGAAACTTAAATTTTACAACTCAATCATAAGAAAGCCGCAAGAACCTCCAGGCATAACAGGCAAGCGGACAACTAGACTTATATATACATGTATCACTTTTAAGTTTGGTAGAAAATCAACCATTTGTTCCCCTTTATTTTCTCGGGATTCTCGCCCACCTAACCCAAAAACCACCACCAGTTGTTGCAATGCATGAAGGCTTAACTTGCCATGTTGACAGAAACATTTGATGGTTGACAAGCTTTAAAACTTTCTAAGTTCTCTTTCTCACTTATTCAAGGAGTTTTTTTAATCTTTCTTCAATATTTCTCTCAATGGCAATCAGTTGCGTTAATTGTGCTCGGTGAGTTCCCTTTGTTACAATTTAAAATAGATTTGTTTTGGTTAGTAATCTTTTCACTCGTTGTTCAGTCATCTAGGTTTTATGTATTTCACATAATTATAGGTCAAGAAGAATTTTGCATCATATGACAATCACATTTTATTCTTTAGGAGAAATTTTTGTGAAACATTTTAAACCTAGATGTGGGTACTGACTGAAATTATCTGATTTGTTGATAATCCCCCTTTTCTCTTGAAGGTTGAAGACTTGTTAGCTTAATGAATCCCAAAATTGTCCAAATCTTGTTAGCCTTAGGGATTGGTACGTGGAGTCTCTCATTCCTTATAGCCAAGTATTTCTAACTCATGCAATTGTGAGATTTTTATTCCATCATTCACAAGTTTACTTTATCATCTAAAAAAGATCACTTGTTGCAGGATCGTAATAATATCCGGCTGGCTCAGGTGAATAGATTGTATGAGCATTGTTTGAAATATATATATATATATATATTTATATATATATTATATATATATATTATATATATATATTATATATATATATATATATATATTTTAAAATTATGGTTGCATTTCTTTTCTCTTTGCAATTGCTTACCACTCCCCTCTTTCCTTCATTGATTATTTTTTATTTTTTTTCTTTTGCTTTTGTGACAACCTTTCTGGTTACTTGTGCAGTTCTTTTTAGTGTGTGTGTGTTGGGGGGGGGGCGGGTGAGGGAAAGGAATTGAGCTTTTTTAAGGAAAACTACACTTATCCTCCTTGCAATACCATCCTATTTGCAATGGTCCCCCAAACTTTAAAAAGTTGCAATGTTAGGGAGCCTTTTTTTTTTTTTTTATAAATATTTATTCCTAAGGATATAGTTGTATTTTCATAAATTTTATGGGGGTACAACGGATATTTTATATCACGTGATGCATTAGCTGTTTAAGTTCTTGCTAGAATAGCTTCTTTCCTACCTCTCCTCAATCAGTCATTGATTATCTATTATCATACAATGACATTGACTAGATTTATTATATTTGTAGCCTTTCCTGCTCTAAAATTTTTATCTCTTTTATCAAAACTATTTATTTTTCCCATATCATAGAATCTTGTGGTTCTAGTTTTAATGGTAGAGACCCCTTATCTGTCTAATGTAGAATCCTTATGCTGATTACTTTGTTTATGACATAGACAAGTCAACAAGATTTCCACATTCTTATTTATTTATTTATTTTGGAATGTCTCAGAGATTGGGTTCACATTGGTATTTGGCTCACCATACATATGGATCTCCTTTCTGAACATGGTCGTGTCTTGAGTCTTTGGATCAGGATTACTGATATACATATTCATATCTTTTTCTCATTCAGATGTTAATTGTCAACACTCTTTGTTTATTTTCAGTCTGTTCATCTATAGTCATTAAGATCTGATTTGAGAGAGAATTTTCTGGTTTAGTTTTCAGCATTAGATGAAGAAAATGAGGGGCCCTGCTCTCCTTTATTTTTGCTCTAACCATCCATACTCCATTATCATTGACGGTTTGTGATTTAACCCATGTAGCCATAACAAAATAACAAATTAAGATTATGATTTTGTATAACAAAGAAAATTCTCATATAATTCCCTAGAGGCTCTCTTACTGTGCTCTCTTGCTGTATTAGTTCTTTTGCTTGCTCTGTGTTCTTTCACTTAGTATGTGACTTGTTCTGTCATGGGATTTCTAAACCTTCCTCTCTAAATCTACGCAGGGGAGCCATTGAATAACTAGAAAAAGCCCACTCCCAAGCAGTGTAATAGGATGTGTTTATTTATCTAAAAGGTTTCCCATTCCTTAGCCAGAAAGATATGTGGTTATGAATTTGGGATATAAGCATAAGATAATTGATTGGGTGGTAGATTCATGGAAAGACCTCTTTCTTCCATATTTTGGACCTTAGCTTCAGGGAACAATATACTACTTCCAAAATACGGAAGAATTGAAATCTTAGATCAAAACATTATGTATGGATGATTTCTAATACCACTCTCCTCCTATATTAGTTAATATTTCGAAGAGGTTTTACCTTGAATAAGAGAAGAAAAATGGATTTGTGGAAGTTTAATTACTGAATCTAAATCTATGCGGGGGGGAGCCATTGAATAGTTAGAAAAAGCCCACCCCCGAGCAGTGCAATGGATGTGTTTATTTATCTGAAAGTTTTTTCATTCCTTAGCCGGAAAGGTATGTGGCCATAAATTAGGGATAAATAGAACATAATAGACTAGGTGGTAGAGTCGTGGAATCACGTCTTTCTTCCATTTTTGGACCTTAGCTCTTGGGAAAATACGGAAGATTTGAAATCTTATGTCAAAACATTATGTATGGATGATTTTAATATCACTCTCCTCCTACATGAGTTAATATTTCAAAGAGGTTTTACCTGGAATAAGAGAAGAAAAATGGATTCGTGGAAGTTTAATTACTGAATAACTTCCAAATGGTATACTTGAGATTTGGTTAGATAATGAAGATTGGATTATAGATGATGATTTAGGAAAGATCCGGCCTAATGTATAACTCCCCAAGAATTTCAATTGTACTTACATATGAATTGGGTTTAATGTCATGATATATCTGATCCATGAATAATATCAGGAAAAATGGATACAAATTTTTGGCTGCTCTCTTTCCCCTTCAAGTTTACTTACTACGGTACTAGAGTTAATATGATCTCCACCAGACAAACTTTTCTATAATCAAATGCATTAAGATCCACCAAATTAGGGTTGTGGGCCTCTCCATTCTTTCCATAGCAATTCATGATTGTGGACATGAATGATGGAGGAATGGTTTCATCGTTCTTTAGGACAAGGAATATTTTAGTTTGTCATTTCTATTTTGATTTTCTGAAATTAAGGCTGCCATCCCTTGGTGCCTTAACGGGTTTGCTATTTAGTCATGACCATAATTTTTGTTCATAATCTTTAAAAATAACCTATTTAGTCATGGTCTTAGATGTGGTCAGTCATCCTTAAGCCCCCCGCCCCCCCCCCCCCTCTCCCATTTACAAATGCCTCTATAGTTGTTTGCAACTCATGCTTTATAATGTTAAATCGGTCCATGTTTAATACATCTGAAAGATTTTTTAGTTATACCCTTGTTATTGCGTTTTACAAGTTTTTCTTTTGAACGTTTTCTCAAATTCTTCTTTTTCTATAGTGTTCTTCGTATTGATGTATGGTTGTTGAACTGGGAATGACACCTAACAGTGATTCTAATTTTATTTCTCTATGTGATCATTTATTTATTGTGGTGAAATGTGTTTTCTGTTTGGCTTGGGGGGGGGCGATCAAAAAGCTTAGGATCTCACAGAGCATCTATACGAGTATCAAACTCTCTTCTTTTCTTTTTTCCCTTCTTTTTTTGTCCTTTTTTCTTTTTTCTTTCCCTTCTAGGCATTGTCACAGTTTTCGAATTATAAAGTTACAGCTACTTCTGCAGCAGTGAAAGCAATAAAGATCATGAGCACTTGGTGTTGTTATCAACACTTAATTGCCATGTGCTATGCATATTATAACAATAAATATGATCTCTTCATATTGCAGATAGATTTGATATGGGAATTTGTCAAATTGGACTGGCGGGTTTCTCTTGAGACAAAAGAGGTTAAAGAGGAAATTTGAAATGGTTAAAACTGGTGGTATGCCTATGCGAAAGGGGAAAGATGCTTGGTGTGAAGTAGAATCTGTAGAGGACCTCCTTGCCAATATTCTCTCAAGGGTTCCTGTTAAGTCCCTTATAGTTCTCAAATCTGTTTCTAAACTCTGGTATAGATTGATATGCAGTCGAAATTTCATCAATTTGCAGTTAAGCTGGTCCCTAGAGAACCCCACTTATATAATCTACCCATATATGGATGAGGTAATGAATTTGTATCGGATGAAGGGCAATGGGGAGATCGTTGAAATGATTACTCTTCCTGGTCATGAAGACCTTTACCCTCTCAGTATGATTTGTTCTTATACTGGTTTAATCTGTTGCATCAATTATCCCTTGATTCATGACTTAGACATGGATAAAGTGGATATGACAGACTTTGAAATCCGTATCTGCAATCCCACTACTCGAGAAGTCTTTCTACTTCCAAAGGGTAGTCCATCTGAAAAGAAGCCAGCTATTGGAGTTGCTTTTGGCCCCAAAACCTCAGAGTATAAAGTATTTCGATTTTTCTATTCCAAGTGCGAGTCCCAAGATATCCATCTTGAGTGTGAGATATATTCGTCATGTACTGGATCCTGGAGAGGCATAGGTGTTGTCCAGCACTTTCCCATGGGTTTCCAGCACTGCCCCTTGGGTTCAAATCACATATCTGTTAATGGAAAAGTGTACTGGTTTCTTGCTTCAGAAGAAGATCATGACATCCCTGGCTCCATTCTTTCAGTTGATAGTGAGGATAATTTTAGAACTATCAATCTTCCAGATGAAGTCACTGAACACTCATTCTTGGTTGATCTTGAAGGTTGCTTATCACTAGTTGCAGTATATGATGAGGATGAAATTATGGATATATGGATTCTAGACGATTCGAATGAGCCTGATTGGGTAAGGAAACATAGTGATTACGTTGCCTTCTCAAGTATGGAATGTGTTTACTATGTAGCTGCACAGAAGAATGAAATTTTTTTCATAACTTCGGACCATTATCTGATCTATAGTCTGGATCGTGCGGCTTGGAGAGAACTTGATTTAGAAGATATTTTTGAAAGGAATCTTCCTGTTGTACTTCCCTTTACTGAATCGCTCCTCCCATGTAAGTACTGAAATTGGTTTCAAATTATAATCTTCTCTGATGGTAGAATATTACTGATTATAAATGCCATCCACCTTTTACTAGCCAGTTTTTATTCCACAACTACTTGATATTTTGACATATATCAAGCAGATCCCTGTTTCAGTTTGAATCAAGTGGGCGATTTTTAACATAAATGCCCCCTTTCTGGTATATTGGTAGATTTGCATGATCTAAGCAATTTTCAGGTTTCTTTAACTTGGCATGAGCCAAGCAAATTTTTTTTGACATTTCTTCTAATACCTTTAACAGGTAGTGGCCTCCTGGGTTCTGAAAGTGAGGACAACAATTGAGAAAGGAAATTCATTGCCATTCTGAGGCGACACCCGTGTGATTCTCAAGCTCATGATTCTGAGTGAAATCTCTCTCTCGTTTTATTTTGCTTCTTTGTTTACCTTTACCTTTAGAACATGTGAACTGGTGGTTGTTCATGTATGGTTTTATTGCAAACTGTGAAATCTGGAGAAGTTTACTGTCATTTTCGTTTTTTGGATGAATAATTAAAAATAATTTTGGATGAATAAAGTTTACTCTATGTCTTCTTCATGCACCTCCTTTCTGGGGCTTGTCTAATCCAGCTATTCTATTTTACTTTAGATGGCTATTAAGGTTATCATCATAGAACATTGAAATACATATCTCGAAAGTGGCTTGGCTCTAATCCATTGGTGAATACTAATGGGAAGCATGTATTAGCATTTGTTCCTGCAATCATTTTGAAAGGAAAAACCTTCAGTATTATATATAGATCCTTTTTATTAACTTCTGTCTCTCTCTTTCTCTACTTCAGTCTCTTTACTTTGTTATGAATTTCTACAGCTACCTATTCTGTATGATGGCTGACCAAAAATGGACAACAAACAAGTAAATAAAAGAGTTTAGCATCTTGCATTAGTATTCCCATAATCTTCTAATTTAGAAGATTATAATCATTCCTTTCACTATTTTATGGCTCTTGTTATTTGAGAAGCTGTCCCTTTGGTAATGCTGGACTCTTTCGTGGGACTATCAATGCATGCTAAAAGAAGAAGCTAGGCATTGAAAATAAGCAGTATAAACTTAGTTATTGTAGGCAGGTTACAGGATAACTATAGAATTATTTTTTTAAAAAAAAAATCTTTTTTTTTTCTTTGGGCTATGAAATTTGAATAAGGATACTATTGAATCCAGCATTTAGAAATTGTTGTACATGCTAATTTTCCAGCTAGATTTTTTTTTTTGTTTTGAGGCCATTTTCCAGCTAGATTAGGCCATCTTTGTTGCATTTTAAGGATAACTATTCCCATATTTGATTGTTTGCCTCGATTAACATCTGTATCAAAGTATATCCGTACAGGCAAATTCCTCTTAAAATACGATTATGAGCGCATGAAAGTATTTATATTAATTTTAACTGGTTCAACCGGAAAATTTAGTACCTTCACAATAAGTGTGAAAGACAAAACTGATGTTGATTTAGCTGACGGAGCCAAATATGATTTCGGTCCACTGGGACAAGAGAGTCTCATTCCTATATACACCTGCCGAAAGCAGACTGCAGGATTCATGTTCCATGGCCCCAATCTTCAAAGATTTCATTAAAAAATGTGAACAACTTCGTTGTTCTTTTTGTTATTTTCTTTTGACAAGTGACCACTTGATGGTTGGAAAAAACAAAGAACATTATTATTTGATTAAGAGCATATTTGGGATTGCAGTAAAAAATGTAACTTTTAAAGTCAAAAATAGCTCTTTTAGAAAAAGTTTAATTTTTATGCTTTTCCGAAAGTGTGTTTTGTTTGGCACAACTTTTTATTAATCAGGTCAACTTTTTGTTTATCATATATTTTTATGTGTTGAAAGTACTTTTAAAGCTTCCGAAGAGCCCATTTGGGATTGTATTGAAAAATTAAGCTTTTAAAGATAAAAAAAAAAAAGCTTTTTAATAAAAGTTTCATTTTTTAGCTTCTCTTAAAAGTGCGTTTTGACTATTTTTAGAATAAAAAGTTAAAAAAAATACTTTTTGAGTTTTCACTATACATGCTAGCTTTTTGTTTGACATAGCTTTTTAGGTACTAAAATTATTTTTTAAGCTCTCTAAAGTAACCCCAAACAAGCCCTAAGGCAATTTCAAACATGCTCTAAAAACTTAAAAGATTAAGCTTTTAAGATAAGTTGAGAGTTAATATGATATCAAAGCAAATGTTTTGATTTCAAATATTGTTTTTGTCATTTACCTACAATTTTAATTAAATACTTCACGGTCTGGGTCTCACTTAAAAAAATTAAAATATTAATTAAATAATTGAGAGATTAAACTTTTGAAATAAGTTCTGGTTTTACGTAACCCAAATAAGTGCAATTCGATTAGTATACACTTTTGTTTTTATGTTTTTGCTGGCGTGCAAAACATAATAAACTGAAAACAAAAACAACCATACAATGGGAACCAAAAGTACCCCTTGCCGAATAGCAAGAACGTGACGCTAGCTAGCCATACACAACATCGCAAAGTCAGACAAATTCTATCGACTAAAAGCCTTAAAATCATCAAATCAAGGTCGTTTTCTGTTATTGTCATCCTCCAGATTCAATTGGTTAATTAAACGTAGATTTTTTTTTTTATGAAGTGTTAGCAACTGCATGCAGCAAAACAAGCAGAGAAACCAAGAGATACATACAATCATGGCTTACCAAGATCACAATATCCAAGCCGGCTCTTTTTTTTAAAAATCCCATTAAATCATTCCATTTGGCAATGTTGGCATTCCCTTCAATGAAAAAGACAATATAACAGATACTAATTACGGCTGCCAATAATGAGTGTAAGAGAAGTTAACTTGCGTGTATAAATTTTAGTTGTGTTAAGAGTTTAAATCGATCGATCGGCAAAGTTAATAATTATCCCTCTAAAAGTTGGCCACCGGGAATGGGGGCCGCCAAAGGTAGCATTTTCCGGTATGCAGATCGGGTGGACATGTTGCTGATGCTGTTGGGGACTTTGGGCAGCATTGGAGATGGGAAGCAGACCCCTCTGACGATGTTGATTCTAAGTGATGTCATAAATGACTACGGAAGTGGCAAGAATCTGACAAACGATGCTGTAGACAAGGTAATTATAAACCTGTTGAATTCTCTCATGTATGTTTTTGGTCATAGTAACAAGAATTGCACCCCTTCAGCAACCAACTGCTGTCACCATTCTTGGGGGCTGAAGTCTCATCTCACTCCACACGTAACAGTTGTGTGGAAGTCCTGCATGGGTAACTCGAATGGAAACCTCAGCGGTGTTATACCTCGAGGTTTTGTATTCGAGTCCAGACTTAAGTGGTACTTGTGTTTTGTGGGCGATTGCAGGCATCCAGAGTTTACTCTTCGGGGGTGGGTCCGAATGGTCCTGCTTTAGAGAGTTTCCACGTTATTAAACAAAAATAAAAATAAAAAAAGAAGAGTTGAGTGGGAGACGAGGGAAACAACCTCTAAGTTTAAACCCTCTTGTTAACGACATTTAGGTTGGTGAACGACTTGTGGATTTTATCTTGGGAAACTAATTAAATTTATATTTTGGTAATGAGTAATGCTAAAAACTACATTTTTATTCTAATACTATTTTACTATGCTGATGTGACCTTGACAATCCACTCTTGAATTATTATTATTTTATTTTTTAACAAGAGCTAATCCAATGGTGGATTAGCAGTGCCACATCAATATAGTAAGATAGATGTGTAATAAAAATGTAGTTTCTAGCATTATTCTTCGAAAAAATATGCCACAGACCTCTTGTGCTTTTGCGCTTGTTGATTCTAAAATCTGTTTCTAATTTAATGATTCCAAGATCTATGTTTTGAATGTTTGTAACTTAAGAACTTTGTGTTGGATTTATTCCTTTAGATTGGACTAACATAGTCATTTGTTTAGTTTTAGGCCCATAATGGGATGAGCCAATTTTTTGTGGACACATAAGAAAGCCTTTATTCTCACCTTATATATAAGTAAAGTTAGCCCATTAGACTTCATTCAGTCAATATGTGACATTTAGGATTGAGAGTAATAGTCTCTCTACATACAAAAATACTATGATATTAGAAGCTTTACTCATACTTGATTTATACAACTTATGAAGAAAGAACATATCTATTATTGAATTATTTTAACACTTTGTTGATATTTCAGTCAAATGGTGAACATAAAAAAAAAAATTCAATTATGCCTATAGATATAAAATTAATAATAAAAAAAACCCCACTCTCGTGATCATTTAACCTCCCTGAAAATGGAAGAAGGAGACATGTTAGCCATGGCCAAAAACCCACGGCCTAGGCCATGAATCTCTGGACATGGCCATGGGTATTCATTGCTAGAGACTCACAACCTGACCTTAATAGATGGTTCTCTAGGCCATGGGTCTGAGAAAACCCACGACCGTTAGAATGGATTTCCCTTTTGTTTTTCTTTTTCTGATTGAAGATTCATTAGGCTCATGGTTACAAAATAGGAAGTAGCTTTTATTAAGATAGATATCCATAGACATAGTAATGTCATCCCAATCCTCATTGTGATAAGAAGAAATTGGAACAACAACTGAATGAAGATACAAATAAACACATACTTGACTTAATCGTTTTATCAAATAACTTGTATGATATCTCCTTATCCAAGAGTTGTAGTTGCTCTCACTGAGGAATACACGTGTACTGGAAGAATCTTTCGACTTCTGTCACCTAATCTTGGAAAATAACTTAAAAAAAAAAATGAAGGCAATGTTCATGGGGCATTTCATCGAATAGGTTCTGTGCATGCCTAAAATTGGGTAAATCTGCCTAGATAAACTCTGAAATCACGGTTAAACACAAAACCCAGCAGAAGAATAAGAAGATTTGTGAAATGAAATCTCAAATTATTCAAATGAACACAAATCCCAACTCAAGATGACACAAACCCGAACTAGACATAAATGAAAGAGAAACAAGTAAAAAATTGTTAACCTTTGAAGATGCAAACAACACACAAGTGGGTTTTTGATTTGAGAAAAGATTGACACACGAATAGAAGCAAAGAGTGAGACTTTTGGTGTTCAAACTAGAACTAGTCCCGAATGAGACAGCCGCCTAAGAGTTTTAAACCCAACGACTTAGCTTAAAAACTTCAGTTTTCTCAGGATAATTTTCAACATAATTGGAGGGGCCTGCCATTATTTTTGAGCCTAAACACGTGAAAGCCTACCACCATTAGAATTCCGATTTGAAGCAGACGAGGTTTGTTCATGAGAAGGTCAGAGGTTTTAGAACCACTACGGTGAAAAATGAACACATTGTTTAGCGGGGTTAAAAATTGAGTCTTTGAAGTTACAAAATTTTTGTAAGTACGATCAATATGTAACAGAAGTCTTCTATAGTGGATGCCTTTTGAATTTGATTGGCTCTTTGAATGGTTTTACTTTTGAAGAGTTATTTAAATGGTTCGTACATTTGTTATCAAAATTTTTGTGTTGTTTGATTTTATGCTTTCTTGGATTTTGGTATTAATAATTGTGATAATTAACTTAACAATTGGTTTCGTAATGAACAGATAGTGTCTAACAACTTGGGTTCTAAATCAGAATTTTCACAAATTAACAGAATTTTATGTAATTTTGTAATGCCCTTGATAGTCCCTTTTACTGTATCGTGGAATTTAGTACTTAATGCAATTTGAATTTATGAACTTGCTTATGTCATTTCCATTTTGTAGCATGCACTCAGGCTGCTCTATGCTGCAATTGGAGTTGGACTTTCCGCTTTTGTGGGTATGTTGTACTTTTGAATGTTCTAGTAGATTCTTTTCAGGAATCATCTTTGGCCTGAAAGAAGTGCTGGTTAGCACATAAATTTAAACCTATCTTTCGTATTGGATTGTGGTCGACATTTGCTCTTGCAGAAGGGCTTTGTTGGGCAAGAACTGCAGAGAGACAGACTTCTCGGATGAGAATGGAGTACCTGAAAGCCGTCCTTAGACAAGACGTTGGTGTCTTTGACAACCAAACTGCTGGTTCTTCGACAACCAACCAAGTTGTGACACTCATCACCTCGGACGCCAATTCAATCCAAGTTGCTTTATGTGAGAAGGTTTGATTTCCATGGAACTCTTCCCATATTAGGCCTGTAACGGAGGAATTAAGCAAACATGAGTTCTCAAAATCATATTCTCAAACCGCACATAATAAAAAGTCCTAGCAAGAATGTTTGTGTTATTATGTATTCCTACAAAAGTTAACCCCCCATGAAATAGATATGTTTCTTTGTTATCTAACAATTGATTCAGTAGATTGGTTGAGAGAGAGAGAGAGACTTGTGGGAAAAGGTTAGCTCTGAATACCTGCCATGTCAATCAAGTGGAAATATGATAGAAGATCACATGTGGGAAGTTGCTGCACTCCCTTTAGAGCATAGGCTGAGGGAAAAGTGAGAGAAAATTGTTATATGAAACTCCTCTTCATCTTTATGCTGTTTATTGAAATTGGTTTCCTTTTAATGTGCAGATACCTGACTGCCTTGCTTACCTGTCGACTTTCTTCTTCTGTCACATATTTGCCTTTGCACTTTCATGGAGGCTTTTTTTTTTCTATTCCACTTTCATGGAGGCTTACATTGGCGGCTATACCACTTTCAATAATGTTCATCACTCCAGGACTTGTGTTCGGAAATATCATGCTGGGCCTGGTAATGAAGATGATTGAATCTTATGGAGTCGCTGGAGGGATTGCAGAGCAAGCAATTTCCTCAATAAGAACTGTATATTCCTATGTGGGTGAGCGTCAGACACTAGAAAGATTCAACCGTGCACTTCAGACAACTTTGAAATTTGGAGTAAAACTAGGATTTGTAAAGGGATTGCTGCTGGGGAGCATGGGAATTATATATGTAGGTTGGGGTTTTCAGGCTTGGGTTGGGACTTATTTGGTCACTCAAAAACATGAAATGGGTGGACATGTGTTCGTAGCAGGGTTTAATGTACTCATGGGAGGATTGTGAGTCATCTCCTTATAACTGATCTCAAGTTTCTCACTAATTGCTTAGGATTCAGTGCCTATTTGATTTCAATCTAGAACTAGTAAATTTGGTTTTGTAATTTCAGGAGTGTTTTGAGCGCGCCCCCAAATCTAACTCGGATTACGGAGGCAACAACTGTAGCCTCCCGCATTTCTGAGATGATTGATCGAGTTCCTACTATAGACTCTGAAGATAAAAAGGGGAAAGCTTTATCATATGTGAGAAAGGAGAAATTGAATTTAAAGACATATATTTTAGTTATCCATCAAGACCTGATTCGCTCGTCTTAGAAGACTTCAATCTCAAGGTTCCAGCAGGTAAGAGAGTAGGTCTTGTTGGGGGCAGTGGTTCAGGCAAGTCCACAGTCATTGCACTGCTTGAAAGATTTTACGACCCCATTGAAGGAGATATACTCTTGGATGGCTACAAAATAAGAAAACTTCAGCTGAAATGGTTGAGATCCCAACTGGGTCTAGTAAATCAGGAACCTGTTCTATTTGCAACATCCATTATAGAGAATATACTATTTGGGAAAGAAGGAGCTTCAATGGATAGTGTCGTAAGTGCAGCCAAAGCAGCAAATGCGCATGACTTCATCACCAAGTTACCAGATGGATATGAAACTCAAGTAAGCCAACTCTACACTTCTTTCTCAGAATATCTTTTTTTGGTTGCTATACTCGAGTTAATTTTGTTAAGGCACTTCAAGAAATACACATACTTCTAATGGTCATTTGTAAGATCAATCGAGGATACTCCTTAAGCCCCAAAATGTTTTTATATAACATTTACCCAATTGCAGATGATACTTTGCTTCTATAGGAATGAATTACTTTGACTTTAAGATGTTTTATTTAACTCGCTAGGACAAGAATTATGAACTTTTGCAAAAGTTTAGCATTTGAAAAATGGTTCCAGCTGTAAGCTGCTTTCAGTGAATACTTCATAACATATACGACTATGGTGTCCCCAGGTCGGCCAATTTGGATTCCAATTGTCTGGAGGTCAGAAGCAACGAATTGCCATAGCTAGAGCTCTACTCAGGGACCCAAAAATCCTGCTGCTCGATGAAGCCACTAGTGCTCTGGATGCACAGTCTGAAAGGACAGTACAGGAAGCAATTGATCAGGCGTCAAAAGGGCAGACAACAATCGTCATTGCTCATCGCCTGTCCACGATCAGGACTGCGAACTTGATTGTGGTTCTTCAAGCTGGCAGAGTAGTTGAAACAGGTTCACACAATGAGCTGATGCAGCTAAATGGTGGACAAGGTGGGGAATATTCCAAGATGGTGCAGTTGCAGCAGGTGGCAATGCAAAATGAAGCTTCCAACATTCCCAGTTCTCCAGTAGAGGGAAGAAGCCACCAAAAAAATGAGCATCCCTCAAGCCAATCAGCGATGAGATCAAGCACTCGCAGCACTCCAAATTTTCTTTTTCCTTCAGCCAGGCATTTACCTTTGGCAACCCTACCTCCTATTCCATCCAATATGACCCTAATGATGACAGTGATGAAGAAGAGTAAGAAGTCTTCCTATTTCCTCCTTCCAGTGGCGTTTACTAAAAATGAATGCACCTGAGTGGGAAGAGCTGTGCTTTGGATGCTTGGGAGCTTTAGGCTCTGGAGCAGTACATCTCCATAAATGCCTTAGTTGCGTGGGGAATTACTCGTATCCATCTATTTCCTCCCTGAATCCGAAATGAGGCCAAAATCCAGGATACTGTCCCTCACTTTCTTAGGTATTGGGCTTTCAACTTTTTCACCAAATCTCCTCCAACACTACAATTTTGCACATTATGGGAGAAAGGTTGACAAATTTTTTGAGGGTATCGGGAGAGAATCTACTCGAGAAAACTAATGACCTTTGAGATTGGGGTGTTTTGAGCAAGAAGGGAGAAACAAGTGTACAGCCATTTGTTGCAAGGTTAGCCACTGAGCCAACATCGTTCGGTCCCTTGTTGAGCGACCGGATGTTCACTGTTGGGTCCAAGCATATTTTGGGGCCACCTTTGTTACGATACTAGGACTAATCCTTCACATGGAGGCTATCCCTTGTAATGATTGCTGTGCAGCCGTTAGTTATTGGGAGCTTTTACTCGAGGACTGTCTTTGGGACGAAGAGTATTGCTGAGAAAGCCCAGAAAGCACAGAAAGGAAGTTAAGCCCAACTAGGCCCAGCGAAGGCAGTTATTAACCACAGAACTGTAACTGCTTTCTTTCTCAGAAGAGATATTGGGCTCTTTGGGGCCAACCTTAAGGAGGTCCTAGGAAAGCAAAGTGTTAAACAGTCCTGGGTTTTTGGGTTTTGGCCTCTTAGCTCCCAATTTTTTTAACACACGCATCGGACGCTTTGGCTTTGTGGTACGGTGGGAGGCTCCTGACTCAAGCGGACTAATAGAACCAAAGCATCTTTTTCAAGGCATTTTTTATATGCTATTCACTGCTTATGTTATTGCTGAAGCTGGGAGTATGGCTAATTTCTATCTAGAGGAAGCAGGCCATTCAATCAGTTTTGTGCTATCTTTGATTCGGAGAAGTTGAGATTGATATCTCTCTCT